>CM024760.1:175613509-175951599 GCA_014218235.1 Colocasia esculenta
CACGGGGAGGAGGAGATCAAGAATGCTACACAGATCAGACAAGGACGGGAGGGGTGGCGGACAAGGATGAGTAGCCCGACATCTAGTCTTCCTTCCTCCTTTTGCTTCCCATCATTTCCATCTGCCATCCCAGATCCTCTTGGATCGCCACAAACTACGCATTATTAGATCTAGCGAATAGAGGTGCTGGATTGCAGCATCCATGGCCTCCTTATCCCCATGGGCATCGGCCACATGGTCCTCTAGGAACCTCCGCACTGTCTGCTACAATATCTCTCTTTTCCTAACCTTCATCGGCCCCATCGCCCTCCTCGACACTGTGAAGAGGCAGTTCTGGTCTGCTTCCATGTCACTGCACCGCCGCATCGTCCATGTTCCTCTACACGCCCTGGGCATGCAACTTTAGTAGAGACTGCCACTACTCCAGAATCTTGACATTGTCCTCGGGGTTTCCCGGGGCCAGATTTGGTGCCTCCGCGAGCTCAATGGAGGGCGGAGGCGGTGGGATCGAGGTTGGATCTTGCTATGTGAGGAGAGGCGATGACAGCTTTAGCATCTCTGCCAAGGCCTGGGAGGATTCGCAGAGGAACTTTTCGACATCCGATCTCCCCCTTTTACATGGAGAATAATGGCAACAGCAGGATCAAGAATAAGAGGAGGCGGTACGGTGGTTATGGTCGCTGGTGGATGGCAGCGACGGGGCTAGGCAGCAGTGGCCAGGGCATGACCGTGGGCGAATAGGTCTCCTTCACAGAGGCAGAAAAAGGGAAAGAGAGAGAGACGAGAGGGGTGCAGATCTAAAAAAAAAGTGGCATTGACTTCACTTCTTTTTAAAGAGCCACTTTAAGAGAATAGATATGCTTTCAGACATTTATTAAGGTATTTTATCAAACAGTCTAAATCTCCAATATCTGACCACTTTAGACATCATATATTTAATAATGTTATCAACAGACTCTAATTAGTGGAAAATTTACTGAAGAAATGATTAAATTTTAACCGATTAAATAAAAATTTCGTCAACTAATGTCGACATTGACAGGGGTTGCAGGGAAAGAGCAAGTGGTTGATCATTGAGAGAAAATATGAAAAAGTTAAGTTACATATTGTATACAAAAGTGAACGTCACCATGACTACATTCACCGCCAAAAGAAACGTTCTCCATAAAAGCAAGAGGTCCCGAGTCGATTCCGGGGGGGGGGGGGGGATTACCTGATTTACATGCAATCTCGAGGTGTGTAATTCGGAGTTTTTTGGTCAAGTGGGGTAAGGGCAATAAGGGGTATACGGAAGTAGGAGCTACCAAGTCCTGACTTTGGAGTTCACGAACACAATCCTGAGTCCGCAAAGCCACACGGGGCGGAATTTCCTCGTTATCAAAAAAAAAAAAAAAAAACGTTCTCCAAAAGACCAATTATCCTTCCTTGACATTAAGGGCAATTAAATTCTGAACTTTATAATTTGAAGTATAATAATATTATCTGAAGACGAATTAGGCATCGGGATCAGCCAACCCATCTTCAAATTACAAGTTAAAAACACATCAGCCATATTCCATGAGCCACCTTCACCAAATGTCTTCCCAACTCATTATAGGCAACCGTACAAGTATGCAAACCTTCAGCAGTAAGAGCTCTTTTGATAATCTCATAAATTATCTATATATAAGATCTCAATTTATGAAATTTTTTATTGAATAGATCAATGAAGTTATTGCGGTTGATAAATTTATCATACTTGAGATGATGAAATAGAGTTATTAGAATTTATCACCAAAGAAGTACAATCCCATAGTTGCAAATCTCGGATAAGGGTGTATGAACACAAGCGATCAATGTTGCCGATTCTGAGGCCAGTGCAAGATAGATTGGAGTCTCCTTCAGACCACCGAGGTAGAGGTGAACGCGCCACCCCAACACCAATAGAATACATACTTGACTATAGTAGATACGAGAGAAATAATAGGAAAAATACAACCAATAATATACTGATGCCAGATCATTAACCGGCGATGCCTAAGAACATAAGGGGGGAATCAAAAGCTCCTTATGGAAGATTATTGGGAAAGCCAGAAAAAAAAAAAAACATCTATGGAGGGAATTTCCTCCGATCGAGATCGGAGACGAAAACGGCCGGGGGAGGGGGCTCCGCACCAGCCCCAAAATCCGAATTCGCCGGAGATTTAGATGTGGTTAGGGGAGGATATGAGTTGAGTTAGAAGAGAAAGTTGATTTGGTGGGCGCATTTACTTAACCCGAGGGTTTATAGTTAAAAGGGGGTAACGGGGGTTAGGGTACCCCACCTTTCTTGGTGGTTATCTTAACCCCCTAATTTTTGGACCCCACTTTCTCTCTCCAATCTATTTTTCTTAAAATGTGGGTTAAAACAACCCCCGATTAAAATAACCAGGGGTTCTTATCCCCTAATAATCGTTTGGTATAAGATTAAAATAGGTAAATTAATTGGATATATTATTCTCATCCTTAATAATCCTTAATAATCCTCTGTTGGATATATTAAACAACCTTGTCGCCTTCAGAAGGTGACGGCCCGATGCGTCGCGACCTTCATCCGAAGGTGACTGGCCAACAAGAGAGGCATGTTACACCCAAACATTAAGACCATGTTTGGTATTTGGACAGATCGGATATAGAGTGAGGTTATCATCAAAATTTTGAAGATATCTTCAAAATTTTGAGGATAATTCACTCTATCCCTGGTCTATCCAAATACCAAACAGGGTAAAATGTACACTCCCTCGAAAAAATTAAAAAAATGGTGGAGGTGAAACCACCTCAGTATGCTCCCGACATGTTGGGTGCAAACATTACTGAAAAAAATGCGCGCAAGGAGGGAGGGCTCTTGGCGGGCAAGAGAAAAAGGGTGATAGGCGAGGGGGCTCACAGGAGATATGTAGACGGCTGCAAAAATCCGTCTACATATTTGACATATGTCTATATCTTAACAGATATGTATATATTCTCAACTTTATATAATATAATATATATAATTATTATATAATTAATTTTATTATCAATTCAATCAGATTTAACTATATCTATAAATATATTTATAGATGACTATGTCTAAGTAAATATATATAATTAGGAATAATATTATATATTCATTTACATTATATATATATTAGTAATGTTAACTATATCTATTTATTTTCTATATAAATGTATTCATATATATGAATATATATACTTAATATACATGTAAATATGTTTATAAAAGTATTAGATATTTAATTATATATACATATTCAACGAGATTTAACTATATCTATATATATCTCTCTCTATAATATAGATATTATATATATAATATGTCTATACTATTGTATAATAATTCTATATATATTAAATATGAAATATTATCTATATATTGACAATGGTGACTCTCCACCTCCTAATAAGTTGTCTATATAAAGTGGTTGTCAAATAACCACACCTTATTGAATGAATGGGTGAAGATCTATCTCTTTGTTCTATTAAAAATCCACTCATGATGAGATTATGGTAAGTAATACTAATATTATTTCATCGCATTTTTATATAACTTTTACTGAAAGAATACCTCTAGGCATCACGTTTTTATTTGTGAATATCTAAGTTCTAGTTCTTTACAATAATGTTCGCTGTAATATCAACCTCTTACAATTTCATATGCATATTTTTACTTCATTTTTTTTCTGTATACTCCAACCAATATAATTTAAACTTCCTGTGGGAGTGCGATTTAATTTGATTTAATTCATGGGTTTTTATGTTGTTTGGATGTGTGGGCATGTTGACTTGTTCCGGCGCTGGGTTTGTTCTTTTTTTTTTTTGCTAACGAGGAAACCCCGTCCAGTGTGACTTTGTGGACTCAAAGATTGGTGTTCGTGAACTCCAAGATCAGGGCTTGGCAGCTCCTACTTTCTGTACCCGTATTGTCCTTACCCCACTTGACCAGAAAAAACTCCGGACCTACACATCTCGAGGATTGCATGTAGATCAGGTAAGCCCCCCCCAGAAATCGAACTCGGGACCTCTTGCTTTTAAACAAGAGTTCTTACCGATCGACCCAGCTGGGGTCCTCGCGTTGGGTTAGTTCCTACGCAAGTTTAAGACTTCATGTTGATCCAGCATAAGCATATTTTGACGTCAATTTTTTCAGTGTCTTGACTTTTTAATGTTCAAGTGCAAGACCTTTGACTTTATGACTATAAACTTTTGACTTATCTCATAGTCGCGAGTCTGTTGACTTGTCGTTGACGTGCACATTTTCATCATATGCAGTATCATATATATTGTCGTACGTGTGCAGTGCTATATATATATTTCTTTGAAATCGGCCATCTTCATGGCTATTTTCGTTCTATTTTTTTTCATCAACACTTCTTCAAATAAGTTAGGTTAAAAGATTACTTATTAATTTATTAATAATAACTTAAACCTAATTACAGGTCAACTTTTATTATGGTTGGAAACTATCGTATTCTATTATTCATTAGTATGGTTGTAGTGCACCCTCATCATCTCATCTTCCCCACCACGCCATCCGCCAAACAAAACAAGGGACACACCCCTCCCCGCACTGCCATCCATGGCGGCGGCCCTCCTCTCCTTGCTGCTGCTCACCTCCCTGGCTCTCATCCTCTGCGTCCACGGTTCCCCGCCGGAGCCCGTGGTGAAGTGCAAGTCCGGCAACGCCGACTGCATCGTCACCAATGGCTACGGCACCTTCCCCGACCGCAGCATTTGCCAGGTGGCCGGCGTGGCCTACCCGATGACCGAGGACGAGGTGCTCGCCGCCGTCTCCGACGCCGCCAGGAAGAAGCAGCACATGAAGGTGGTCACCACCTACGCGCACAGCATCCCCAAGCTGTCCTGCCCGGGCGGTCCCGACGGCGCCGGCCTCGTCATCAGCACCCAGAAGCTGAACAGGGTGGTGGCCGTCGACCGCAAGGCCAACCGGATGACCTTCGAGTCCGGCATCGGCCTGCGGCCTCTCATCGACGCGGCAGCGGCGGAGGGGCTGGCGCTGCCCTACACGCCCTACTGGGAGGGGATCACCCTGGGGGGTCTGCTGGCGACGGGCTCCCACGGGAGCTCCCTGTTCGGGAAGGGCTCCGCCGTGCACGAGTACGTGGTGGGCATGAGGCTGGTCGTCCCCACCTCCGCCCCGGACGCCGGCGGGCGCTACGCGAGGATGGTGGAGCTTGCGGAGGGCGACGCCGACCTCCTCGCCGCCAAGGTCTCCCTGGGACTTCTCGGAGTCGTTTCTCAGGTTCGTACACGGAAGGGTCATGAACTTATAAAGATCATAATTTGTGATGAAATAGCCATACCTACATACATAGACAGATCCGGCTTATAATTTTTTTTCTTTCTAAAATGACCAATTAAATTAGATTTTATATAAGAGATATAAAAGGTGACCTCACTCAATTGTTTCATTGGGTCACTCTTATGCTAACATATTTATTTATATTATATATAATATATATATTATTTATATAAATATTAAAAAATAATTTAAATAACTCCACTAAACAAAATTTCTACATCTGTACGTATCTACCTACGTACACCTTTCCATGTGCATGCAATGACCACAGTGCCACCAACAATAATGGCATCACCACAAAGTTGGATAAATATGCGAGCCATCACATCCCACTGACTTTAATTATATTGTTCTTTCACCATTTAGATGAAACAGAGATTTTTTAGTTAAGTACGTGGACAAGCCTCCTTCCCTCCCAACCCCCTCTGACACACTCCAATTGAGTTAAGTACGTGGACAAGCACACACTAATTAAAATGTGCATCAAGACTTAACCCAATTATAAAATAATAACGTTTCATCTAAAAGATGATGTATTTAATTAATATATCTACATATTAACTTTTTTATTTTTAAAGAATTGAAATGACACAATACGTCCATTTGGTGTCACCAAATAGTGTTCACTAAATATTTTTTCAACTTAAAAATGCCGAGCGATACATATATACATGCACGTCTACATATGCAGGTAACGCTGCAGCTGCAGCCCATGTTCAAGCGGTCCATCACGCAGCGGGAGGTGGAGGACGCGGGGTTCGAGTCGACGCTGGAGTCGTTCGCCTCCGCCACCGAGTTCGGCGACGTCACCTGGTACGTCGGCCGCCGCAGCGTCGTCTACAGGGACGACGCTCGCCTCCCCATCACCACCCCCGGCAACGGCAAGAACGACTTCTCCGGCTTCCGGCCCCAGCTCTCCATCCTCCTCGCCGGCCTCCGCACCTCCGGTGAGTATATATAGCCCCGTCCCCTTTGGTGCACAGTAGTACTCCACAGCACCCTATACAAACAACTGTTTTCATTAGAGTGTTCATTATTCAGTTCAAATTGAAAAATTAAATTGAATCGAGTGATTGGATTTATTTTGATTCGATTTGAATATATATAAAAAATTTTAATCAAATCAAATTGAATTTTTTATTTAATTTAATTTTTAAATTCTAAAAATCAAATCAAATCAATTAAATCGAATTACAATAATAAATTTTAATTTTATATATCTATCAAAATTTTTATATATATTATATAAAATATATATATATGAAGTTAATGATTATCAACATTTAATACTTTATTTCAAATATATTAATAATAATTTATTAGAGAAACGAGTAATTAAAATCTTATTAAGCTAGAAAAGAAAATTGAACGGTCCATTATTTTCAAATTAATCCGAATCAAATCGAATTAATTCGATTGATTTGATTTAATTTCAAGAGACTTCGATAAGGCACCGTTTGGGAGGGTTTTTGAGGGGTAGATTTCAATCATTAATGATGAAAATCTTTTTTTTCTCTCTCTAGTTATGAACCAAGAACGTAGCTTTAGATTGTGTAAAAGGAGATTTTGAGAGAGAGGAGAGAGATAGAGAGAAAAAGGGTGATGATGGTATCTGGATTTTGGGATTCAAAAGCTGGGTAAGGGAGTTTTTGCAAGGTTTTGAGATTTTGAAAAAGTGAAATCCCCAATGGGGGTTTCCAAAAGCTGCCTTCATTTGATTCGGGTTAAATTCAAATTTAATTTGATTTGATTTTTTAAAATCTCCTCTATATACATATATTAGATCTCCCCCCTGCGTTGCACGGTTTTTTTCTAAATATATATTAATTATAATAAATTTATAAATTATAAATTAGATTTGATATGATTGCTATTAATAATAATAGAGAAGTATTATATAGAAGAAAAGAAAACTAATTTTATGCGGAACATTATAGATCAAATATGAGAGATACATATATAATGGAGTGCGAGTACTTAATTTTAGATGGGGGGTGGCAGATTGGATAAAAAAAATATTATTTTTTGTCAAGGGCGGACCAAATAGACAAAAGTGAGTGCGAGTTTGAATTTTAAATCCCGCTGAATTTGCTGCTGCGATCGCAGCACATAAACAAAGAAAGAAATACAAAATAGAAAGAAAGAAGAAGGGGGATAGTTTTAGGTGTATCAATATTCATTTTGAGCGGGAAAAGAAAAATTCTGGTGCTACCACGTATACTTTTAGACTGAGTTATTATAATAGTATAAATATAAACAAATCAAATCAAATCATAAAGGTTACTTCTCTTCTCAACTCTCTTTTTCTTTCTCTCCCCGTGATCAGAGGAACTCTTGGAGGCCACTGACAGCTCAGAGGGGAAGTGCGTCCTTGCCAAGGTGCAGGTGACCACCCTGCTCGCCACCGGCTCCGGCTTCCAGAACAACGAGGGCCACCTCCCCGAATTCACGGGCTATCCCGTCATCGGCAACCACAGTGACCTCCAAGCCTCCGGTAGTTTATAAAATCCTCAGCTTCAAACCCACCCACCTTCATCTCCATCTGAAGAAGAAGTAGAAGAACTAGACCTAAATTGGTCTGCTCGCTCTCTGATGGATCTGCAGGTTCCTGCCTGACCAGCGAGGAGGACGGCCTCCTCACTGCCTGCGGCTGGGACCCCCGCGTGGACGGCCTCTTCTACCACCAGACCGCCGCCAGCATCTCCCTCCCCAACATCGCCGCCTTCATCGCCGACGTCAAAAAGCTGCGCGACCTCCGCCCCTACTCCCTCTGCGGCATCGACCTCTACAGCGGCCTCCTCATGCGCTTCGTCCGCGCCTCCACCGCCTACCTCGGCAAGACCTTCGACTCCGTCGACATCGACATGACCTACTTCCGCTCCCGCGACCCCATGGACCCCCGCCTGGACGAGGACGTGCTGGAGGAGGTTGAGCAGATGGCTTTGTTCAAGCACGGCGGGCTGCCGCACTGGGGGAAGAACCGCCACGTTGGATTCCTCGGCGTGAGGGAGAAGTACGGGACCAGGATCGAACAGTTCGTTGCCGCCATGAAGAAGTACGATCCCGAGGGGCTGTTCTCGTCCCCCTGGACCGACGCCGTGCTGGAGCTGCGGGAGAAGAGCCTGGCGGTGGACCGCAAGGGGTGCGCGCTGGAGGGGATGTGCATCTGTTCCAGGGACGTGCACTGCGCCCCGGAGAAGGGATACGTCTGCCGGCCGGGGCTGGTGTACAAGGAGGCGCGGGTGTGCCGGAAGGTGGGCGAGTAAGAGAGGTTCGACACGGTGGTGCACACCGATCTGTAGAATAGACTGGGTCCGGCGCCAGTACTGTCTGGGTTCCAGAGTTGCAGGAGGAGTGCCGACTGCCTGCTCGTTGGCATGCTTGTGGATTTGTACTATGTGTGGGCTGGTGGCCAGCATCTTTATGTTAATTTGGAGTACATGTACATGCATGTTTGTAGAGGTCTTGTAGATAGACCCAAAGTTAAATTGCACTATCCTTTTATGCAAATATTGTACGTGTAAGAGAGTTATCTTTGGAATTATTCCAACATTATTTTCAAATAATTAAATATAATATTTATATTACTCTACATCAACATAAATAATCTTTTGAGTAATGTTAGCCGGGAGCGTAGCATGAGCTGGAGGGGCCGCGCCCCTCCACACGCACGCCGCGTGGAGGGGGTGGGCCCCTCCAACATTAAATACTTTTTTTTTACAATTTGTGCACACAAATAGTGTAAAAAAATGAAAAAAAAAACAAGCATTTAATGAGGGGGGCCCGCCCCCTCCACGCGTCGTGCGTGTGGGGGGGGGGGGGCGCGGCCCCCCCAGCTCAGCTATGCTCCGGTAGTCATTTCTCTAATCTTTTAGTTCATGAAAAGTGTGGAATGATCTGAAACGGAAGGCTCGAGAACATGACTTTTGATAGGGGGGTCCTCACGGGTTGGTCGGCGCCTCAGTTAGGCTGATCTCCCAAAATATCACAGTCGATGTCCTGACGTGGTTGGAACCAAATTTAGTTGTCGTCTAATCTGATGAATCAGGTCGGCTTGGACGCCCCCCTCATTCCTTGGGCCGACAAGCTCAGCTCGGCCAAGGAAGAAGATTATCCGACTTGACCTTGATTTATACGGAGCACGATGTATCCACAGGGTTTCCGAGAACGTGGCTCGCGTAATGGCCGGAGCATATTAACTGATGATGTAAAGGTCGATGATCATGCACTCGATAATTGTGTCCATTAAGACCACGATTTTGACGATCTAGCATGGCAGTTACGACCATGATTTGGCGACAATCATGGAGATCCATCATAGGATTCGCGGTATCATCAATTGATTCCATGGGAGATCAACCCCTACAAATTAAAGAGGGAGGCACTCTTCAGAACCAGAGATGTTGTTCCACTCTTTGGGCTAGGTCATTCTTCTCAGCTAGCTACTGATTTGAGCGTTGGAGTGTCTCCCCGCCGAGACCCCTTAGTGAGCTTTGTAGGGCCTCAGGCAACGTCATCGGGAGCTCGGAACATGTGTCACAGGTCGCTAAGCAGACCTTAGATCGCTTCCTCGGCCTAGTCGTTCTGGCTCAGACTCCTCGCCTAGTCGCCTCGATGGTCACCTTGACATGAGCCGACCTCGGTTACACATACCGTAACATTTGTCACCGTCTGTGGGAAGTGCTACTAAAAGTTAGTATGTCTTCCCTTACTCCCTTTTTGATTGATATCAAGCCTCGTGAAACTAGGCATGGGGGGCCAAGTCCCAGAGGTCATCCATGGCCTACGTGGAGGCACGTCATGGAAGTGAATGTAGTGCTCGGGTGACAGTGGCAGGAGGTCACATTGGCGATCTCGATTGCCCGACCCCGTGAGCGAACGAAGAACGACTCTTCTCGTCCCATGGTGAAAGCTGGTCATAGAGGTCAGATTCGACCTCGATAATTGACCTGGTTCCGATGGTCATAGAGGTCAGATCCGACATAGAGAATTGACTTGCTTTTGATGGTCAAAGAGGTCAGACCCAACCTCGAGAATTGACCCACCTTCATTGGTCATAGAGGTCAGACCCGACCTCGAGAATTGACCCACCTTCATTGGTCATAGAGGTCAGACCCGACCTCGAGAGTTGACCCGCCTTCTTTGGTCATAGAGGTCAGACCAAACCTCGACAATTAACCTGTCATCGTTGGTCATAGAGGTCAGATCTAACCTCGAGAATTGTCCTTCCTTCGTTGGTCATAGAGGTCAGATTCGACCTCAAGAATTGGCCCACCTTCGTTGGTCATAGAGGTCAGATCCGACCTCTAGAATTGACCTTCCTTCATTGGTCATAGAGGTTAGATCCAACCTTGAGAATTGACCTACCTTCGTTGGTCAGAGACGTCACATCTAACCTCGAGAATTGACCCACCTTCATTGGTCATAGAGGTCACATCTAGCCTTGAGAATTGACCTGCTTTCAAGGGTCATAGAGGTTAGATCTAACCTCAAGAATTGATTTGCTTTCGGTGGTCATAGAGATCAGATCTAACCTCGAGAATTGACCTACTTTCAGTGGTCATAGAGGTCAAATCCGACCTCAAGAATTGACCTACTTTTGGTGGTCATAGAGATCAGATCCAACCTCAAGAATTGACTAGCTTTTAGTGGTCATAGAGGCCAAATCCGGCCTTGAGAATTGACCTGCTTTCAATGGTCATAGATGTAGTACCCCGAAAAATCAATTAATTAAAAATTATAGATAAATAGAAATTTTATCTATTTATAAATTTAATTAATTAAAACGATACACATCATTATTGCATGCGTAAAAACCCTATAAAATTTTTGTAAAAATAGTAGTTATACTTTAAATAATGTTCTCTAATGACCCATCATGAAATTTGGGCATAGAGAAAATCATTTGGACTTAGTTTAAGAATTTATGCGACTTATTAGCATAATTAAAGAATAAGTCGAAGAACCCATTATTTTCTGACCCAAAGTGGATTATAAATAAAAATAAACATGTGGGTAGACTTTAAATAATATGGGATGATAGCCCATTATGATATTGGACCAATGGACAATCTTGACCCATAAATAAATTCTTTAATGAAAAGGATAAATAAAAACTCATTAAGTAAAGTAAATACATGGGTTGTACAATTAAGCTCACATGAGTTATTGGCCAAGAGTAATGCCCAATGATGAATATAGAAATATTGGCATGAATAATATTTATTCAATTTAAAAATATATAATTACTTGAATAAGTGTGATAAATAGATTTACATAAGGATAAATGGTGAATAATTGGAAACTAAATCAATACCCATTAAGTTAAATTAGTAATGAGTTTGGTTAATGGACCTAACATGAATTGTTGGGCCAAATGAGAAGAGCCCATCATGAGATGGGAAGTAATTAGTCTAAATTCGTACATAAAAATAGTAATAAATAGAAAATGGTTAAGATAATGATTATTTTAACTTTTACTTATCTTAAAAAGAGTCCACATCCCATCATAACACATTAGCCATGAAATTAGATCTCTCCCTAAGTCAATTAGTGGATTAATGCTAGAATATGGGAGATAAATGTGTAAATTCGGAGTTAATATTTAAATAAATTAAAAAGGGATAAGATAATGACTAAACTAGCTTATAAATGTCTCTATAAGAGTCCTAGACCTATCCTAAACCATTACCCACGAAATTAAACCTTTCATCTATCCTATTAGGTGGGATAATCCAAGAAATAAGGAGATAAATAAAGAAATTAAAGAGTTGGAAGAAGTAGGAAGAGTTTTAGAGAGGATGGACTCTTGTAGCAACCATATACACCCTAATCCAACCCTATCAACCCTCATTTTCGTGCTTAGACTTTGGGAGATGAAGGAGAAGCTGGAAAACGAAGAAGCAAGAAGGAGGAGCTTGGAAAGGAGGGATTTCATCTCGTTCTTCATCAAAAACCCTAGCTTTTCATTCTTGCAACGAAAGGTAGGCAATTCTCTCAAGCAAAAATCGTAGAATAATTACCCTAGGTAGACTTCATGTACCTCTTCAAAAGCCCTACAGTTTCGTTGTGTTCCGCTCATCGATTTGAGTGAATTTAATTCGTGAATTCCTGTTGTTACCCTGAACTGAAATCTCATATTTTCTCTAATTCTCCATATGTACTTTTTCTCATGCCATGATAAAATTCTCGTGTATACAACATCTTATTATCTTTCAAACGCCCTTAGTCTTGCTCAATTTTGATCTCCCATGAGGGAGAATTAAATCTTTGAATCCCTGTCTGTTGCTTGTACCCAACTCTTCAAGTTTACCTTTAAACTCCATGCATACTTGATCCCATATCATGAAAAAAATTCTATAAAATACTAATTCGTGTTAGCTTTCAAATGCTCCTAGTTTCTTAATTTTTCATTCTGTATTCATCTCTAATTAATTCATGGAACCCTGACTGCACCTGTTTAGGTCACCAAAAAGTAACCCAATCAATGTATATCTAAATCTTGTCTATTTTCAAATTAATCATGCATGTTGATAGACATACATGTCTACTTTCGTTTAAAACTGGTTTCGTGCTTTTTGAATCATCGTGCTATTTTATATGGAATTTAGAACGTCCCTGTATCACAGAGGACTCGCCCTGGGAAAAAGGGAAAATGGCAATCTCACTTGTTATCGCGACGGCACGATCCGCTGCGATATCAGTGAGGTCGCGCCGGCCGATGGCGTCGCATCAAGAACGCGTCGGCATAAGCCGCCATGATTCACTCCGGACCGGGCCAGACCGGCCAGGTCCCGTGTCGCGCCCGACCGCCCCGCCGCGACTTGAACCGTGATGGGTGAGTCTGCCACGTTTACCAGAATTGAAAAATTGTGCATATGCCCTGTTGTTTGGACTTTATACCCCTAATTAGCCATGATTAAACCATGATACAGTTAACCCGACATGGCAAGTTAATAAATGGCATTAATGATATAAATTTAATTATTTTAAAAAGGACATTTGCACGACTTGTCATATCCTCAAGATTTCTTTACACTTACACACACGTGACTTTATTAATTGTCATTTGACCCTAATAATTTATGCAATAATGTATCTGGTAACTTAGCGAAATAAATGACTAAATTACCTTATTTTATTAAATACAATTGTTTTCGTTTTTACTCACGCATTTTAAATACTGTTATCGTTTTCCCTCGGCCTTCGAGCACTCGAGACACGACGGACCCGTTTTACACACTTTCTCTTGACTTGGACCACCTCTCCACCGGGAATACTCTCAACTGGACTAGGGACTCCTTGTCAAGGCCTCCGTAAGTCTTCTTGGCTTTGGCGCACGTCCATTGCCGACGAGCTGGTTGTACCTTTAAATCCTGTTGCACTCTTAGGGATCAGTACGATCCAAATGGCCTTAGTGAGATCTCTCTTATCTTGTGATCACGCCGGACCACCTGGCCAGTGTTCTTAGCACGGCTAGTGGGCAGTGGTGACTTCTTCTACCAGACTGGCAGTACCCGACCTGGTGCTGTGCAACCGTTACTATCATGGTTTATTATTGTTTATGATTATACCCCTATCTCGTATACTATCCTTGTACTCTCATCTATTCACGTTCACTCACTATCTCGTCTATTCATCTAGTACTCTCTTGAGACTCTTGAGCAGTTGCGGCTCCCATTGCTTGTACTATACATGACTATCTAGCGCCATAATATGGGTCCGGTGACCCTACTGACTTGAATGCACAGTGTGCAGGGCACAGAGAGTGTCTGAGGGGCTCCAATCTAGTCCTGGGGGCAGAGAGCCACCCGAAAATACCTACAGGGGCTATTGACGGTGTTCTGCATTGCACCGGTTCTGACTATCTCGACATTGGCTAGACATTTAATTATTTTACTATTAGTCTGAGGAGTTCAGACATATTGTACTAGTTCTCTGCTATTAGTGTGCTAGCACTGACTATTATAACATTAGTTTGAGGAGTTCAGACATAATGTACTATTGTTAAACGGCTACTGTCCCAAAGTGACTATTGTCGTACTCGACTAGTGCACCATGGTGCAACCATACACGTTATCTCATTACATGTTATCTCTTTACACGCTATCTCCTTACATGCAATCTCGTTACACGCTATCTTGATATACAAGCTATCTCGTTACACGCCACCTTGATACAAGCTATCCTATTACATGTCATTTTGATACACACTATCTTGTTACACGCTATCTCGTTATGTTGTCATCCTAATTTTGTAATACTCTTGAGAATTGTATTATCGTTCACTTGTTATCTTGTACTATTACTCTCTTGACTATACATGATCGTTCTCTCTAGTTAACCTGCGTTACAAGACATTAATCACTTAAAGCATGCTTGTTTACACGAGATATTAAGTCCTACTGAGCGTTATCGCTCACCCTTCATTATTTGTTATTGTGTTTTCAGGTAAGTCAAGTGACGACCTTACACACAACAACAGGAATGGACTGGAGTGATGAGCGTCCTGAAGTCATAGCGATGGAATGTCTTTAGTACCTTAGAGTCTAGTTAGATATTTACCTTAGTTATCATTTTTAAATGTAATAAAGTCATTGAGCCCTATGTTTTGGCTCTGAATTAGTGGTTGTAATAGTTTAGATGAATTATCAATAAAATGATGAGTTTTATTGCAATTATTGTTCATTAGTTGCTCTGATATTTGCGAATGTATGCGCAATTTACGTTACCATACACGTTGTTCATGCCTCCCCGATTTATTCCGCTGCTAAATTAACGGGGCATGACAATAGAGGTCAGATCCGACCTCAAGGATTGACCTACTTTTGGCGGTCATAGAGGTCAAATCCGACCTCGAGAATTGACAAACTTGAGGGCCGCCTAGATGAGGTCATCCGACACTCTCGAAGTATATGAGGTCGCTTCGGCACTCGTAAAGAATGATTGTGGGCCGACGTGGACGCTATAAGGTGTTGTAGACCTATAGCTCAAGATGGCCACATGGAGGCTACGATGTAGTGCAGAACTGTAGCACCAGATGGCCGACGCAAAGGCTACGATGTGGTGCAAACATATAGCTTATGTGAACTCGCGACGGGTTGATCACTTGGCCCAGTGGATGACAAGAAGTCGCTTGGTAGATTCATTTCGGGGGTGACGATGAGTCTCTTAATAGAATCATCTTGTTCCCGACACAGAATTAAATAGGTCCTTACAATGTGATCGAGGACATCGGTTTTGAGACATGCCAGTTATTAAATTTCAACAAGTCGGCGATTCCAATAACTTGGAATGTCAAGCACCTGCCTATTCACATTGTGTGAATTAATTGTTGACGAAGTGTTGCAAACCGACGAGTCACTTTACAACATTGTCATCTATTGATAATGTATAGGCATCAGTGGTCTGCCACGAAGTTGCCTCGGCACACGGTATAAGCATCGGCGGAGGCAGTGCAAGGTGGTCGCTTCGGCACTCTCGGCTGCTCCGACCATGGGATCGGATGAACACTCAACTCATTGAGCACACACGAAGTCACTTCGGCACTCGTGAGGAACCTGCAAAGTGCCAAGGAATGAAGAAGGGTACATTTAATGACCATTGGCTCAGGAACCTAAGCCGCGACAATATCCTCCAGCCCAACCTGTGTCTCCTCAGTGTCGGGCGTTACATGCGTGTCAGTGATGATGGCTTCAGTGGTGGCCTAGAGGCCCTCTTCAATGCGGCAGCTAGGGCATCGTCGACGGCCTCCATGATCTCCTCATCCTTGGCGTCGACATCATCAACATATCCTCATCCTCTGCGTTATACACTAATCATGACAAGTCATATTTGGGATGGAGGTCTCAGAAGTGTCTGAGGCAGAAGTCGTATCTTGCCTGGAAGAGTTTGTCGATCTCTTCATTGAGTGCCTTGGATTCGTGGTACTTGGCGATGTCCTTGGCACGCTCCTCTTCGGCCAACTTCGCATTCTGAGCCTTCATCATTGTGTGCGCCTCCCTCTCGGCATGGAGGGACTCAATCAGTTCCTCGGCTGACAGCTTTAGCCAAGTGGCGTTCCCCTTGGTATTCTTCACCCGCAATTGCTGCTCGACAAGGAGATTTTCGGCCTCTTCGGCCTTCATCTCCGCGGCCTTGGCCTTCTTGTCAGCATCGGTCACTCGTCTGGCGGCATTGTTTTGGGTCGTCTCGACCTTGAGGAGCAAGGTCCCGACCAGCGCCAGTTGATCCTGCATGGTCCGATAGAGGTCTTCAATGACCTCACTGGCCTTCCATCCTGAGGCACGGGCCTTTGCTCCAGCTGGGATCGTCCGACGACCCCATTCGGTGGCAGTGAGCTTCTCCACCGGCTACGTTGATCACGACGATTGGGAGGAGCCTGATATTGGCACGTTATGGAGGTCAGCAGACCGCGACACAACTGATTGTTCTCATAGTTGCTCAGCAGACCTCATCGGCTAGATCTCCGACACACATCAATTATGTATTGCTGCTAGAGGAGCAGTGTCGTTGTCAGCCCACTCTCTCCTCGGACGCTACGATGGCCTTGTGGTGCTTTTCTTGCCCCTACAGGACAAGAACCTTTGAGCCGCCACCTCGGCGAGAGAACCTTCCTTTCACTTGGCAGTGTTTAGAGCTACCGACAACTTGCCCTTGTCAGCCATCACTGCAAAAAAAGAAATTTAGTTAGTTCTCAAAAGTCATCAACAGTTTGCCAAAGGGAAGCATTGGCGAGAAAGTCAGACCTCGGTTGGCCTTGGCAATCAACTCGAATAGCTCGTTGGATGGTTGGTATAGATCGGGGGGGTCCACCACCTGTAAAGAAACGAATTCAATGAGCTCGGATGCAACAAGGGTCGAAGGTCGGAAGACTTTGTCACAGATGTTCACTGCCGACCATGTGATCATGAAGGGCCTTTCGGTCGGGCAATGAATGAAGATGAAGTTCCTCTTCCAGTTGTGGACAGAGGAGGGCATTCAGTCAAGGATTTGCTGAGCAGTCCGAGCTGTGAAATATAGCCAGTCCTCGAAGGCTTTTACGGAGAAATAGTAGAATAAGAGGCGAGTAGTCGGAAAGACCTTAGCAAGGGCACATTCTGCCAGGAAGCCGAAAACCAACCTCTAGGAGTTGGGGGTCAGCTGGGAAGGAGCGGCTCCCAGCTTTAGAAGAAGAAAGATGATGAAGGGATGTAGTGAAAACTGAAGGCCCGCTCGAACGACCTCGGAGTAAATGCAAACTCCACCTCCATGGTGCATGTAGTGAGATTGGAGTCGCTTGGAAGAATACAGGGTGGAGCCCTCGGGAAAGTCGAGACTAAGATGGTTTTCATCTAGTGGAAGGTCTCATCATCGATGTTGCACCGCGCGTCGGCTATGGTGTCAGTTTGCCAATGCGACCCCGAGGTGTGAGAAGAAGGCTTCTTGGGTATATAAGACCCATGACTAACCTCTAGACCAGAGCCAAGATGCCTCTGGAAGGGACGTCCTCATATTGGAAGGACGAGGAGATGAGGCTGCTTCAGACGACACCAAAGCGGAGGAGTTCTTGGAAGGAGAATCTCCAGATGAGGAACCCTCTCAAAGGCGAGGGTCGGAGGTAGGAGACGTAGAGGAACTGGATGAGGTAGAGCTCACTGCTTGCCTCTGAAGGAAGCAAACAGTGAAAGAAGATCGACGACGGAAGCTCGAAGGTTCCTCAAAGAACATCGGCTCGTCGGCTGGTTGCCTAATGAAAACTAGCACATAAAAGCAAGGGTGGCGTTTCGGCAACAGACCCCACTGTAGATGTGTTTTCCATTCCCTTTTTAGGGGGACTGAAGAACAGTCCACAAAGAGGGGTGGAAGGAGGTAATATTGTGCGTGTGTGGATATGGAGTGTGAAAAGCATAAAATAAAGAAAAGAAACGTGATCGCCAGGTGCATGTGGGCACTGAATGGAGACGCACGACGAAGGGTGCGGAATGGAATGGTTGATTACGAGCATACCTTTTTGGCGGGGAGATTGCGCGGGGGATGATGTGGGTTCTATCTTCCTCTACGAACATGGCCGGCCGCGGTAGAGGGCGTTTCCTCGTTTGATTACCCTTTTTGGCGGGGAGATTGCGCGGGGAATGATGTGGGTTCTATCTTCCTCTATGAACACGGTCGGCCGCGGTAGAGGGTGTTTCCTCGTTTGATTACCCTGACAAAATAGACAAAAAAGAATAAGGGGATTAGTCAAATGAGGCGTGTAGTACCGAATCCCAAACAAATAAATGAAATAGACAAAAATGGGGAGGACTCACCGGATGGTGGTTTTAAACCCCTAAAAATAGGGGGGTGTGTGTGTGTGTGTGTATGCATGCGTGTGTGTGCAAAAGAAAAGGAGGGCCACGTGGGGGCCCAGAGGAGATGAATGGAAAGAAAAGAAAGGAGAAGGGGGGGGGGGGTGCTTCCCCAAATGTGAGTGCGGCGTGATGGGGCCGTCGCCGGAATTGATGGAGGACGCGGAGGAAGATGCTCCCGCCTCGCGTGCAACGGAAGGAGATGATGGCGTTGGACTCCATGGACAAAGAATCAATCGACGTGGATGATGGCTCGGAGTCAAGGCGGGAATTCGGAAGGGCTTCGCCGCTTCGTGGAACCCCCCTAAACAAATGACCCTCGGGTCCATACTTATAGGCAAAATTCTCAAATTGCGTCCAAGGCAGCCGCCACGACTCTGATAGAGACGCGTCGGCCAAGGAGGCTGTGTTTCTAAAGACGCGTCCGTCAGGACTGCCGCGATTAAGAAGCGCCGCAATTCCCGCCTGATTTGGCGATTTATAGGGTACAACCTATGATTTAGAATCGCGTCGGGGACAGCCGCCGCGACTTGAAACACAGCGACCTACCGCCGCGACTATAAATTGGCACGTGGGCCCATCATTGCGATGACTTCTGGGGTCCGGCCTATCAGGCCTAGAATCTAATCGCATCGGCACGGACGAACGCGATTCAGAAGATTCTCCGAGATTCCAGGTACGGGCGCTCGAGTGCGACGACTTCCGGGGCATAGCCTTTTTTGACTTTTTAAATGCGTCGTCCTTAGTGGACGCCTTTCCCATTAGACATGTGACGGAAAAATGGCCATTAACACGTCAGCGTTGACCGCCGCGTTAAGGAACTTAATAGCATCCACCAAGGGCGACGCATTTCAATTTCTTCATGAACGTGTCCACAAAGCCCGACGCGAATCAATGAAGTTGTCTGTGGGCCAAATTTAGCTTCCGGGGGCCCACGACCTGACCATGCAGGTCGATCCACGACCGAACCACATTTGAAACGAAAGGGAAGCACCGTAAAAGAATGGGTGAGATCCAAAAATATTGGAAAAACACTCTTGCAAGGCAAAATGAAGACCATTTGTGGCATTATGGCGCAACATGAAATTTGTCCGCGGTGGAGTCAAATTCACGTGTCTACACCCACTATTTATAGTGTCGGGGGGCCGATCATATCCAACAGTAGGGTTACATCATCTTCGACGACAATCGAGATCAAACCATGTGGCGGCCTTGGATTGGTTACCAAGTTTTGCCTCAGATTTTGATTTGCACGGCTTGCGAGGAATGCAATAATGGCACGCGGGAGTCGAGGCGGCAACGCGACGGTTAGCGTCATGCGTAGCAGCCGAGGAAGCTCTACCATCATGACGCTAGTGCAGATTGTACGATGATGGGACGTGTGGTAGACCACATGGGCTGACAGAGCCACAGGCAAGCCACCTGTTGTACGTCGATTGAGGAATTCTGGACAACAGCTTTACCTTGGTCCATCTGAGTGGTCCGACATGAACCTGGGGGGCCAATGATACGGGGGGTCCTCACAGGTCGGCCAGTGCCACAGCTAGGCCGACCTCCCAAAGTATCAAAGCCGACATCCTGACGTGGCTGAAACCAGATTTTGTTGTCGTTTAGTCCAACGAGTTAGGTAGGCTTAGACGACCCCCTTATTCCTTGGGTCGACAACCTCAGCTCGGCCAAGGAAGAAGATTATCTGGCTTGGCCTTGATTGATACAGACACAACATATCAGCGGGGTTCCCGAGAACATGGCTCGCATTATGGCCGGAGCATTAACCGACGATGTAAAGGCCGATGATCGTGCGCCCAATAATTGCGGCCATTAAGACCATGATCTGGATGATCTGATATGACAGTTATGACATGATCTGGCGACAATCATGGAGATCCACCGCAGGATTCACGGTGTCATCCAACTAATTTCATGGGAGATCAGCCCCTATAAAAGAGGCAGACACTTTTCAGATCCAGAGACGTTATTCCACTCCTTGGACTAGGTCATTCTTCTCGACTAGCTACTTACTTGAGTATCGGAGCGTCTCCCCTCCGAGACCCATCGGTTGGCTTTGTTGGGTCTTGGACAACGTTGTCAGGAGCTCGGAACACACGTCACAAGTCTGCTAAGTGGACCTCAGATCGGTCCCTCGACTTAATCATCAGACTCCTCGCCTAGTCGTCTCAGTGGTCACATCGGCATGAGCCAACCTCGGTTACACATACCGTAACAACTTAATTTGAAGGATCTCTCAAATCTTGGGGAGAGTTGGGAAAACGAAACACATGTTCTTTGTAAAATATCAAGTACAAAAGATATCAAACAAAATAATAAAAATCTCATCTTCAAGTGGTTTTACAATGTCCATCATAATATATTTCCTCAAATGCTTACTGACACGTGTTTTTCAATTTCCTCAAAGTAATATCCAATTAAATTTTTAATATTAAAATAAGCATATTAGGAATTATATTACAAGCTTTACGTTTATTATAATCTTCACGAACATTATACACAAATCATAGCACCACAGAATCGAAATGTTTTTGCGAGGCTAACAAAAAAATGTGTTATTAAAAAGAAAACCCATCAACCTCAAATGCTTATAATGTTTTCCTGCCATCTTTCTCACTAAATTGGCTTCATGCACTACTCAATCCTCACCATCAGGCTCAAATCAGTGGAAGTAGAAATATCATTATTCGACTCATGACTCTTCCAATAAAGGTTGCAAATATACTTTGGCCAACCACAAAGGGGACACCAAAGTTGTCAGTGTGATGCCTTTGTTCCATGATAGATATATAGCAACCGATCGATGGGGAAGAGGGGTGTTGGTTTCTTGATGGTGTCTTTATACATAGCATCACATTTACTTTGGCAAGGAGCTTAATGCTAACCTTCATTGTCTATCTCTTATTTGACATCCCATTGAACCAAAAACCCACCAAAACTATATTAGATTCTGACTCACAAATTAAACAAGGACCTCTAATCATCTAATTTGATTCACTTATGTTAAAAAATCCACCAAAACTATATATTATATTATGACCCACAAAACAAGGACCTCAGACCATCTAATTAATTGATTCACTTGAATTTATGTTCATTATCTTTTATTGGTAAGTGTGACAAAGATTTGAAACGTACGATTTACGGTATATAAGGAAACACTCTTTGTATGTATATTCCATAAATATATACACTTCAATCAAACAAAGACCTAGATCAATCAAGAACCTCCTACTATCAAATCAGTTTGTAAATCAATACCTTAATCACCCATCTAGCTTGGCCCCGGCCCCTTCCCTTAATTTGTCCCCTCTTAACTTATGCCTCTTCTTTGTTTTGTTGATCCTACCAAGACCACCCATTTTTCTCAATTTCATTGCTTCAAAAAATGAGATGATCTTTATTCTTCACCCTCAAGATCATTTTATATGTAATTGAATGATGTGAAGAGAATGGATTGACTTGTCGAAGAAAAGCAAAGAGAGCGTTCGTGTGACAATTTCAATTTTGGCCATTTCGTAGTGTGCATTAAAGTGAAATTGCACATAATAAACAAACGTTTTTTTTTTAAATATGCTTCATGATGACGACGTATTTTCTTTTGGGTTTTTCAACTTTCAAGTCATTTAGTTGTTTACACTTAGTTTTTAATCCACATAACTTGACTATTTCATTCTGAACTTAAGAGTTCAAGTCCTCTAAGAATTGGACCATTTTCACGGACTAAAGTTTGTCGAAAAGGTTTCTAAGGAGGACATGTCTCTAATAAGCTTAAGTTTCTCGGGTGAGTTCAAAGTTAAATAAATAAAATTAAATTAATTGCGACTTATGCCGTGTTCGGAAGTGGGGGAGAAAATGTGATTTTTTAAAAAAAAAACAACTTTTCTTGTCAAAGCGTCGCATAGGTGCAATTTTTACCTCATCGTTAGTTTGTGTCTTTCGCGGCATAGGTGACGAAATTATTAATGGGCGAAAAAAAAATTTTAATGCATAAAAAATTATTCGTTTCGTCGCCTGTTCTATTCATTTCATCACCAATCTATCGAATCCATAAAAATAGACTCCTATCTGTTTTTGTCGCACAGAAGAGAGAGAAAAATACCTTTTTTTATCTCTCTCCTCCCAGCAAAATCACCATGGCATGTAATAGATGACAGCTAAAATGTTTGAAAATGGGGGTGATTTTATCGAAAATTTTGCACCCAAAATCTCGTCCACAGTGTTCCTAACCAGCACCTAAAGAAATTGGAAAATATAAATATAAAGATTCAAAACTCAAAAATATAAAAAGAACATTCCTTTTGATCCTGTTCCAGCTCCCATTCCAAAACAAAGTCAGAAGCAAGCGTTTAACCGAGCAGCCGGCGATGGCAACTCCCCCATTCCTCTCTTCCAGATTAATAACCTTCTTGCTCATCTCTCTCTCTCTCTCTCTCTCTCTCCCTCCCTCGTGAGTCCCCGCCACCTTTTGCTCACCACGTAAGTCAGTCCCTTGCATGCGGCCGTACGTGATCATGCGACGAGGAAGACGAAGGAATCAGATTATCTAACATTCGAGGATTCTGCCGGATTCCGGCGGCATTCCGACGTGAAACACTCTCGCCGGCCCATATCGTACGGGAGAGAGAAAAAAAGTCCGATCTTTCTTTAACTGCCTGCTGTTGCTTAATTCGTCCTGTGGGCACTGATCCCCCGGACACACCCAGATGAACTCATGGGCTCCCACGCCGGCGAAGAGGGCCGCCCCCGCGGGCCGGCGCCCCAAGTTCCTCCTCCTGCTCCTCGCCCTCGGCGTCGGCGTCGTGCTGTTCGGCATGCACATGATCACTCTGTTCTCCGGCTCGGCGGACGCGCTGGGCGGTCTCGGGCCGTGGCGCTGGGGCAGCAGTACCAGCAGACCACCGGGATTCCTGCAGCACGACATGACGGACGAGGAGCTCCTCTGGCGGGCTTCCTTCGTGCCCCAGGTGAAGGAGTACTACCCCTTCTGGAGGGTCCCCAAGATCGCGTTCATGTTCTTGAGCAGGGGACCGCTGCCCCTGCGCCCTCTGTGGGACAGGTTCTTCACAGGGCACGAGGGGCTCTACACCATTTACGTGCACTCGCAGCATCCCCTTTACTGGGCCGACTACCCGCCGTCGTCGCCGTTCTACGGCAGACAAGTTCCCAGCCAGGTCAGGCATATCTCCACAAACCAAGTGTTTTGTTCATGAGCATATATAGTTGCGCAGTTCATACCAGTCCTCCCTCTTCCTCCATGATCCCATCTGCAATTTTTTAGTTTTTTTATAAACTATTGTTATGACAAATACTGTTATTAGTAAAATATTATCAAATATTTCATTCATGCATACTGTCCTCATATAGTTAACTTCCATTCCAATTAAGTGAATCTTCTCGTTATGGTAGTGTGTACCAGACTATATATACCTATGTCAGTTTATACTTCGGGTTTCAAACATGGCAAGTTTGATTTGATTTTATATTAATATATATTCAAATTTTATTCTCATTATATGGTTGGGGGTATTGGACTGCGCCTGATTAATTCCTTGGGACTGAAAAGGTTTCAAACATATGGTAGGTTCGATTTGATTTTATGTTAATACATATTGTTGCTGCTGAAGCAAGTGGGTTCAGCTGCGCGAACGGAAGTTGACCCAGGGGATAGAAGATGTCGCGCCGACGTCCTTGTTAAGTTTAATCCTGTGTTTAATATTCTGTGTTTAATTCTGTGTTTAAATTCTGTTTAAATCCCTTCCGTTTTGAGCGGCCCTCTTGTCCGGTCATGTAGGAGAGTGTGGGGGGGGGGGGGGGGGGCATTTAATGCTCCATGTGTGTTATGGCCAGTTAAGGCCATGCATGTGCTACGTTTTGTTTTCTTTTCAGTTAAATAAGAGAACCAGAAATCAGAAAACGCTGCACGGTTTTTGCAGCACTAATCCTCCTGTTTAAGTGTGTGTGAGTGGATTTTTTCTAACATTTGGTATCAGAGCTTCGTTGGTGATCTGAGGCAAGATGTCAGCCCCACACGGCGATCACTCTCTGACGCCGACAAGGGAAGACCGACGTGGATCTCCGTCTCCTCCTCCGCGCTGACAGCGGCACCGTGACACTGGTGGCCGCGAGATCGTCGTCCAGCGCGTCGTGAAGGAAGTCGGGGATCAGTGGCCTACCCAACGCTGACGCGGACCAACTACGGCGACTGGTCTCTCATGATGAAGGTGATGCTTCAAGCACGCGGCCTCTGGGACGCCGTTGAAACCGGTGGCGCTGAGCTGCAGGAGGATAGGATGGCGCTGGAGGCCATCCTACGAGCCGTTCCACCCGAGATGATCTCCACACTTGCTGTCAAGGAAAGCGCGAAGGAGGCATGGGACGCTGTGAAGACCATGCGCGTCGGCATCGATCGAGTGCGCAAGGCCAAAGCGCAGCAGCTCCGAAAGGAGTACGAAGGCATCAGCTTCCGCGACGGCGAGACAGTGGACGACTTCGTGATGCGGCTCACTGGGATCGTCAACCAACTGAGCATCCTCGGCGACCCGGAGCCATCTCAAAAGGTGGTCGAAAAATTCCTACGTGTGGTACCATCCATGTACTCCCAAATCGCCCTCTCCATTGAGACCCTGCTCGACCTCTCAACACTCTCGATTGAGGAGGTGACTGGGAGACTCAAGGCTGTTGAAGATCGCTTCCCCGTATCGACTACCAAGGAGATGACGGGAAGCTCTTGCTCACGGAGGAGGAGTGGATCAAGCGCATGAAGGAGAAGAAGCAGGGGGAGGGACCCTCTGGCGGTTCCAAGTCTGGGAACCGACGCCGCAAACCAATGAGGAGGAAGCCTGATGTCGACGGCACGGGCGATGGCAAGCCTGGCGCGGTCGTGACGTCTCAAAGGACGTGTCACACTGTGGCAAGATTGGCCATTGGGCCAAGAGTGCCACAACAAGCCGAAGCGGGCGGAACAAGCTCACCTCATGAAAGGTGAGGATGACGAGCCCACGCTCTTGATGGCAAGCGTCCACGTCAACTCCGACTCTCCACCGTCGCTGAAGACATATCCACTACAGCATGTAGAGGAAAAGGTCTTCGCTCAGCTAGACCGGGTGGAGGAGTGCGACACCGACATGTGGTACCTCGACACCGGTGCAACAAACCACATGACCGGGTCCCGTGCTGCCTTCTCCGAGCTCGACTCCAACATCCACGGCACCGTCATGTTCGGGGATGGATCCGTCGTCGACATAAAGGGACGCGGAACGGTCCTGTTCGCGTGCAAGACTGGCGAACACGCGCTCTCACGGAGGTGTACTACATCCCGCGGCTCACCTCCAACATCATCAGCATTAGGCAGCTCGACGAGAATGGGTGCCAGGTGCTGATCGACGGCGACACCTTGAGGATCCGCGACCGAGAAGGCGGCTGCTGCTAGCTCGAGTCAAGCGCTCCTCAAACCGGCTGTACATGCTCAAGCTCGACATCACGCAACCGGTGTGTCTGTCGGCTAGAAGCTCCAAGGACGCATGGCGTTGGCACGCGAGGTACGGTCATCTGAATTTTCAGGCACTGCGCAAGCTCGCTCAGCACGCCATGGTGCGAGGACTGCCACAGATCGCTTAGGTGGAGCAGATCTGCGACAGCTGCCTCGCTGGGAAGCAAAGACGGGCATCTTTTCCGGCGCAAGGGAAGTACCGAGCTGAGCACTGTAGACACCCGATTATGACTAATGGGTTGAACCACATTTCTTGCTACCTTAGTGGGCCCCTAATTGGTCACTCACATTGAGCCCATCATTTGCCTTGATTTGAGCCCATTAATCCATTAAAAATACCTTGAAATCCTGAAATCAATCATTTAAGAGTCCCTAGAGGAATATAACTCCTATTTTATCATGTGGTTAGAGAGAATAATCCAAGATAATTCGGGTTCCTTGTCGCGATGCATCGTGGTGCCGCGACTATAGTCGCGACGGGTTGGGCCGCCGCGACAGCCCATGCATTATCCATGCACGTGGGCAATGCTGTCGCGTCCCCCCGCACCGTTGCGTCTCTAGTCGCGACCCTACGATCTGACGCGACAATGCCGAGATCTCTGGCCTCCGTACCACACCCTATTTATCCTCCCATGCACTTTGACTTGGTCTAAGAGGGTTATCCCAACCTTGGACGGATCCTTGGCCCTAGGGACTCTCCTAAGCTCCCCTAAGGACTCTACACCCGATTTGATAGAGCTTTATCCCCACTTTTAATTTCTAAGCCTTTTTGAGGAGATAATACCTAATTTTCTCACTCTAAGCTCTAATAAGGAAGGCCCCTCCTCATGGACAAAGAGAGCCTGATGATCACCTCGAAGGGCTGCCAAAATTTCCTCTGAACTAGACTTAGCCACGCAGCCACTCATTCCCTTCATTCCCTTCACATTCCACTCCTCACAACTCACTCATTTCCCATCAATGGAGCAAGGAACGTGAAGAGGGGACTCTAGCAATCTTCTGGACCTCTTTGCACATCATCGGAGCTGCATCCACGCTAGGAAGTCGCCCTAATGGGGCTCATTCCCTTTCCTCTTCCTCTTTTCTATTCTACAGCATTTTTACGGTCTTTTTAAATAGAGCATATCCACATCCACCACGTTTTCCCACACCACAGGGGTTTAAAACAACCCAGGTGCGTTCCCACCATGATCTCCCATCTCATTCGTCTTTTAGAATCGATACTACACTTACATGTTCTAGTAGGGTCTTTCTTTGTGTTTTCTTTTGATTGACAGGCAAGCAAGCAAAGTCTACGAGAAGCTCTGGTGCTCTGGCCGGCTGGAGGACTAGAAGAAGGTCACAACATCAATTCTCCCGCATTCAGAGAACGCGACGGCCTGGGGTGACGCCGACATAGACGCGTCATTTCCACTGACGCGATACTAGAGACGCGGCGGCCATGACGACCGCGACACCAGGTCAATTTCCTGTTCTCTTCCTTTTTCCTAGTTTAAGTTAGCCATCGTCTTTCCACTCATTAGGCAACTTATCTAGGTGGCAATCACATCCTTTTTCCTATGCTATCATATTTGATATCATGTCCGTGTCGAGGGGAAGCCAATCCCTGTGATTACAAGCACGTCCTCGACCTCGTCCACGGCGACATATGCGGGCCAATCTCGCCGACGACGCCGAGCGGCAACCGCTACTTCCTGCTCCTGGTAGATGACAAGAGCAGGTATATGTGGCTCACCCTCCTCACCAGCAAGGATCAAGCCCTGGCAGCGATCAAGCGCTTCCAAGCCTTGGCGGAGGTGGCAACGGGGCGCAAGCTCAAGGTGCTCCGCACTGACCGCGGCGGCGAGTTCACCTCGACAGAGTTTGCTGAGTACTGCGCCAAGCGCGGTGTGCAGCGGCAGCTCACGGCCCCCTACTCTCCACAACAGAATGGAGTCATCGAGCGCCGAAATCAGACCGTCGTCGCCAGGCTCGGAGCATGCTGAAAGCAAAGGGTCTACCTGCGACCTTTTGGGGAGAAGCTGTCTCCACCGATGTCTTCCTCCTCAACCGTGCGCCGACACGAAGCGTTGATGGGATGATGCCATACGAGGCCTGGTATGGCAAGCGACCAGTGGTGCACTTCCTCCGCACGTTCGGATGCATCGCGCACGTCAAGAACGTGAAACCGCACCTGAAGAAGCTGGACGATCGGAGCACGCCAATGATCTTCGTTGGGTACGAGCCAGGATCCAAGGCATACCGTGTGTTCGACCCCACCGATGAACGTGTGTACGTGAAACATAGCGTTGTCTTCGACAAGTCGGCTAAATGGGACTGGGAGACCTATGGCGCGGAAGGTGCGGGTATTATTATGAACCATTCAATGTTGAGTACTCTACTGTGTCTGAACCAGGGAAAATCCGGACACCGCCCCGTTCCAGCTCGCCCACAGTTGGATGTTCGCCCGCAGCAGCGCCAGTCAATGCAGAGGAGCTGCAGTCGACTCCTGGCGACGCGGAATGGACCCCTGCTACAAGCACGCACGCGACCACGAGCGCATCGACGCCTGCTGCTGCAGGCGCGCACGCCAGGTCCCCCATGGCCACAGGCGAAGTTGAGTTCGCCTCGCCACCGTCCGATGCGGCGACGTCACTCGACGCCGAGCACGACGATGCCCCGCTTCGGTTTCGCACCATCACCAACATCATCGGGTCAGCTACTTCTCCAGCTCCAGGCCATGCGTCACGTGAACTCGACGACGGCGACGAGCTGCACTTCACCACGGCTGACGAGCCGACCTCTTTCGGCGAGGCCGAGCAGCACCAAAGCTGGCGCAAGGCGATGCTTGAGGAGATGAAGTCCATTGAGGACAACGCCACCTGGGAGCTAGTTGACCTCCCCTCCGGCCACCGACCCATTGGGCTCAAGTGGGTCTTCAAGGTGAAGCGTGATGAACAAGGTGCTGTCATCAAGCACAAGGCACGGCTCGTCGCGAAGGGCTATGTGCAACGTCCGGGGATCGACTTCGAGGAAGTGTTCGCCCCTGTGGCACGGATGGAGTCTGTGCGGCTGCTGCTAGCTTTGGCAGCACATGAAGGTTGGCAAGTCCATCACATGGACGTGAAGTCGGCGTTTCTCAACGGCGACCTGACAGAAGAGGTCTACGTGTCCCAAACCCGGGCTTCATTTGTGAGGGACACGAGCACAAGGTGCTCAAGTTGCGGAAGGCTCTTTATGGGTTGCGCCAAGCGCCGAGGGCATGGAACTCCAAACTGGACATCAGCCTCGTCAAGCTCGGGTTCTTGCGAAGCACCGCGGAGCATGCCGTGTATGGGCGTGGAGAAGGTGCTCCCGGCTCCTTGTCGGCGTGTACGTGGACGATCTGGTCATCACCGGATCAAATGAACGTGAGATTTGCAGGTTCAAGGAGGAGATGCATAGCATGTTCAAGATGAGCGATCTCGGACTCCTGAGCTACTACTTAGGAATCGAGGTCCATCAACGCGCGGACGGTATCACAATCAACCAGGCGGCATACACGCGCAAGATCTTGGAGAACAGCGGCATGGGCGACTGCAACCCTTGTCAAGTGCCCATGGAGGCACGGCTGAAGTTGAGCAAGCAAAGTGCAAGCCCGCTTGTGGACGCAACCAAATATCGGAGCATCGTTGGAAGCCTTCGATACTTAGTTAACACACGGCCAACATTGCCTACGCGTGGGATATGTGAGCCGGTTCATGGAGTCCCCTCGAGAAGACCATCTCACAGCGGTGAAGCACATTCTGCACTACATAACCGGCACTCTCCACAAAGGTGGCTTCTTCGCCAGGAAGGAAGAGGAACAGCTGCACCTGCACGGGTACAGCGACAGCGACATGGCTGGTGACGTCGACGATCGCAAGAGCACACGGGAGGGTTCTCTTCTTCCTCGGACGAAGCCCGATCAGCTGGCAGTCCATGAAGCAAAAGGTGGTGGCTCTCTCTTCTTGTGAGGCCGAGTACATCGCCGTCTCCACCGCGGCGTGCCAATGTGTTTGGCTCACACGACTGCTAAGTGAGATCAGCGGTAGCAAGCCTAAAGCGGCTATGCTCAAGGTGGACAACAAGTCAGCCATCTCTCTCTGCAAGAATCTGGTGTTCCATGATCGGAGCAAGCACATTGATACTCGGTATCACCATATTCGAGAGTGCATCGAGGGAGGCAAGATCAATATTGAATATGTCAGCTCTGACGAGCAGTGGCAGACATTCTCACGAAGCCACTTGGTCGCGTCAAGTTCCAGGAGTTCCGCGCAAAGATTGGCGTCATCGAGATCAAGTAGAATACATCAGGATTAGGGGGAGTTTGTTAAGTTTAATCCTGTGTTTAATTCTGTGTTTAATTCTGTGTTTAAATTCTATTTAAATCCCTTCCGTTTTTGAGCGGCCCTCTTGTCCGGGTCATGTAGGAGAGTGGGGGGGGGCATTTAATGCTCTATGTGTGTTATGGCCAGTTAAGGCCATGACCGTTGCGGAAGCTGTGTTATGGCCAGTTAAGGCCATGCATGTGCTACGTTTTGTTTTCTTTTCAGTTAAATAAGGGACCAGAAATCAGAAAACGCTGCACGGTTTTTGCGCACCAATCCTCCTGTTCAAGTGTGTGTGGGTGGATTTTTTCTAACAGTCCTTCCGATGAGTGTCGACCTGCAAAGACCACCGAGAGGCCTCGGTGGGTTAACACTCCGACGATTAAGTCAGGCTAGCTTCACCAGAGTAAAGGGCTTCTTGGTGTAAAGAGTCACATACCTCTCTAAGGCCCCTTTACCCTTTATAGGGGGTCGCTTGTGACGGGTCCGCGGGCCCCTCATGAACATGTCTGTAACTCTCCTAACTTTCGCGATTCGGAGTTCCGCATGGCAAGTGTGCCCGAAACGGGCCCGAATTCCACAGGCCAACTGTCACCAGGGTGGCAAGCGGTCATGATCTCGGACCTTGCCGTTAGCGAGAGTTTCCTTTATAAGCATGCGCAGTCATTGGCGTTCTCATAGCCGAAACTCTCAGATCTCGGTGCCCATGACGGGTCAGACAACCAATATAACCAAGTCCTTCTTGTGAGGAAAGGTCTAGACAAGCTGACCGAGGAGGACCAGGGTTGATATGTCGTCGGATTGTCGTCAGGTCGGCTGGTGACGTCCAGCATCACATATTATCAAAGATATTTATTAGAAAGGATTTAGATTTCTTAATTTAGATTCGACTATAACACTTGATAAAAAAATTTGACGAAAAACAATTTATTAAACTCCGAATAATAAAAAAGACTTTTGATGATAATTGATGCCGGTCGTCGTCAACCGACAAGTCAGCTCGACAGAGCGACGGCGGCCACGATGACGAACCGTCGATCAGGTTGTCGGATCTCGTCGTCATGGGCTAATTCATTGACGAGAACCAATTTAGTCAGCACTATATCTGGGCGCTCCTAGCTGGCACCAGGTCATACTTGCCCTAGGGGCGGATAAATCCCGTAAATCACGACCCCCCAGCTGGCCCGTGCTGCTTTGAGCAAGTGACTGTCGCGGCGAGATCCTCGGGTCCCAGCTGGCAGGGACTCCCTGATTAGCGCTCTTGCCTCACCAAAGACTCGTCCGCCACTTTCTTTTCCTACCCAGAGGACCAAGCTCTTATAAAAGGCACGAATGCCCTTAGGAAAAAGGTACGCTATTCGTAGCACAAAACTCTCTCTCTCTCTCTCTCTCTCTCTCTCTCTCTCTACAACCTTCACTGACTTGATCGTCGGAGTGTTCGACCACCGAGGGGTCTCGGTGGTTCTTTACAGGTCGGATCCTCTTCGCCGACCAACGCGACGCGGCCAATCCCTCGGGGCCCACTCAGCTCGGCTCCGGCCGACCACCCTTGCTGTTTTTCAGCAACATTTGGCGCCGTCTGTGGGAAACGCTATGCAAAAGCTTTCCTCAATGGCACCCAAGGAAAAGGCGACAACTCGCACGTCGGAGGAGGAGGTCGCACAAGCCGTCGTGGTTGAGCAAGCAGCCGGAGGTACCTCTGCACCGGGAGCAGGACTCAACAACCTCCGCGCGACTCGATCGCGTGGAACAAACGCTCACAAGCTTGCAGCAACTGTTAATGAGGATGGAACAGAACCAGCGGACACCCCGGCGCGAGGCGAGGACCCAACCCGCCAGGCGGTCACCGCGCAAGAGGCCCAAGAAAACATGGAGGAGCTTGGCAGGCAACCACTACAACCTGCAACGTCGGCGAGTCGTGCTGACATCCAGAGGCCGGCCCCAGGGGGTCTGGCGCCAGCGCTCCAACCAGCTGACAACGCTCCACCGGCGACGCCGTTAATCGCAGCGGATCAGCAGCCGAAAACCGATGTAGCTGACCATTTTACGGCGGAATCCGCTCCGCTCAGCGAGACGTCAGTCGATCCTCCATGGAAGGACGACCTGCGAGAAATGAACAGAAAAATAGAAGCGTTGCGGATCGGCTCGCGGGCCCCGTTAGTGGCGACGCTTCTAACGACTCCACCATTCACCGAAGAAATCACCTCGGCACCGGTTCCCCAAAAACTTCAGTTGCCGAAATTCAGGCGGTACAACGGGAAGACCAACCCCGTACATCACCTCGACCACTTCCAGGGGCAAGTGGAAATGGTAAATATCACTGACGCTATGAAATGTCTTGCTCTCATGTCTACCCTAGATGATGCAGCCCTGTAATGGTTCAAAGCGCTACCCGAGAGGTCGATCGCTAGCTTCACCGACCTGGCTCAAAAGTTCTTGGACCACTTTTACAGCATGGTACAACATTCACTGTGTACCGACGACTTGTGGCTGGTCGCACAGAAGAAGCATGAGATGTTTCGTGACTATGCGAAGCACTTCCAGATCGAGGTGATGAAGGTAGTGGATCTGGACCTGAGAACAGCAGTCAATATACTCACGCGAGTGTGTACCGATGTGGCATTCGTAGCTTCGATCGCCAAGAAGCCCCCTATAAGTCTTTCCGACCTCCTTTCTCGGATGCAGAAGTACGTGAGGCTTGAGTCGACCCTGGGAGCCGCGGGGAGACTCAAGCGACCGCTTGAAGAAGTCACGGGCAATCGAACACAGCGAGAAGAGGCCGAGGAGAAGAAACTGCGAGGGGATAGGCAGCGAGAAGCTGAAGTTCGTCGGGACTCAGATCGCCGACCCGACGAGTACCGACGCGTCAGAGACCTCCCCCGCTTCGGAAGACCGCCCTCAGAGATACTCCCCGTCATCAAGAAACTACCCGAGTTCAGACACCCCGAACCTATGGCGAGGCCCCCCTCAGGGAGGGGAGCCGACCTCTACTGTGAATATCACAGAGGGTACGGTCACCTTACTGAACAATGCAGGAGCCTGAAGATGGAGATCGCAGAGGTGCTGCGATGAGGAATTATCGGAAACGTCATCAACGGGAAACCAAAAGAGGGCGACGAGGAAAGAGGACGCGAGCGCAAAGAAAAAGGGGTCGTCCTGGTCCTCGCCGGAGGTCGGAAAGCGGCGGCGACAACAACAGAAAGAGGAAGGCATATGCGTCGTCCCTTTTTTCGGCGTGAGTGGACCGACATCGGAGCCGAGGTCATCACCTTCTCGCACGAGGACGCCATCGGTCTGAGCTTCCCTCATGACGATGCTCTGGTTATTCATGCCGACGTCGACGGCTACACGGTACATCATATCCTCGTTGACAATGGGGCTGCGCCCGACGACCTATTCTACGACTGTTTCCTTAAAATGCCCAACCTGAGTGCCGAGCTCAAGCCAATCTCCACTCCACTGTTCGGATTCAACGGCGCGCCTGTCACAGCCGAGGGATCTATCAAGCTGAAGGTGACCTTAGGCACCCGCCCGCGGCATGTAACGGTTGAGGTCGACTTCCTTATTGTCAAAGTGAAGTCGGCCTACAACGCAATTTTTGGGCGTGGGTTGCTCGGGAAGTTAGGAGGAGTGCCGTCAACCTACCACCAGAAGTTGAAGTTTCCAACTCCTGGCAGGGTAGGGGAGGTCGTCGGGAGCCAGGCCAAGGCGCGTAAATGCTATGTAAATTCGATCAAAGCGAAAGAACCAACTATTTCGGAGTATGTGCCTAGAGTCCATGATGATGATGATGTTCAAAGACATGAACCAGTAGAACAAACAAAACAAATCGAAATCGAGAGGGGAGCACGTTATTTGTCGGCATCGAACTCCAAGAACTGGAGAACGAGATCGTCGCCTTCCTCGGCAAGAGCGGCGATGTATTCGCATGGTCAGACGACGACCTACCAGGAATCGACCCAAAAATCATCCAGCACCATCTGAACGTTGACCCCAAAGCCCGACCTATCCGTCAGAAAAAAAGACCCTTGTCGGCCGATCGCCAGGAAGTAGTAGACGATAGTCTAACAAAGTACTTACGTGCAGGGACCATGAGAACACCTTTTACCCGAATGGGTCGCCAACGTCGTCTTGGTACGAAAAGCTAACGGGAAGTGGCGAATGTGCGTGGACTTCACCGACCTGAACTGAGCCTGTTCAAAAGACAGCTTCCCCTTGCCCCGAATCGACCAACTCGTCGACTCAACTTCAGGACATGAGTTGCTGAGCTTTCTCGACGCATACTCTGGATACCATCAGATAAGGATGGCACTCGAGGATGAGGATAAGACATCCTTTACCACATAAAGAGGTCTGTATTGTTTCACCCATATGCCCTTCAGATTGAAAAATGCAGGTGCGACGTACCAAAGGCTGGTCAACGTGATGTTTAAGAAACAGATCGGCAAGACGATGGAAATATACATCGATGACATGCTTGTTAAAAGCCGACGAGCTGAAGACCATGTCAAAGACCTTACCGAGGCCTTCGACATCCTCCGACAATACGGTATGAAGCTGAACCCCGAGAAGTGCATTTTTGGAGTGTGTGCAGGAAAGTTCTTAGGGTACCTTGTATCTAGCCGAGGAATCGATGTCAACCACCCCGACAAAGTCCAAGCGATCCTCGACATGACGGCTCCGAGAACCGTGAAGAAGTACAAAGTCTTAACGGCAGGGTCACTGCACTCAGCAGGTTTATGTCCAGGTCGGCGGAGCGATGTAAGCCATTCTTCGAAGTACTGAGGAAGGGCCACTTCGAGTGGACCGGAATGTCAGAAGGCGTTTGACGAACTTAAGAAATACCTGGCTCACGTACCGACGCTAAGCAAACCCAAAATCGGCGAGGAACTGCTGCTATACCTATCGACGACGGCGTATTCCATCAGCTCGGTGCTGGCGCGGGAGGAAGATCGAGCCCACCTTCCATTGTACTATACGAGCAAAGCCCAACGGGGAGCCAAACACGTTACTCCGACCTCGAAAAAGTCGGATACGCGTTGATCATGGCGGCACGACGACTACGCCCGTATTTCCAATCGCACAAGATCGTCGTCCTCACCGACATGCCCATCCGACAAGTCCTTAAGCGACCCGGTTCCTCGGGAAGGATGGCAAAGTGGGCCATCGAGCTCGTGAATTCGACATCGAGTTTAGGCCCAGGGTCGCCATCAAGGCCCAAGCCTTAGCTGATTTCATTTTCGAGGGGATCGCTCGAACCAATCTAGAGGAAGAGGTCGCCGAAGGATGGGAAATCTTCGTCGACAAAGCTTCAAATTCGCAAGGCAGTGGGGTCGGAGTAGTCATGCGTTCGCCCGACAACATCGACTTAAGGTATGCGGTTCACTTTTGTTTCGATGCCTCTAACAATGTGGCAGAATACGAGGCAGTGATCTCGGGCCTGAAAGGCGAGGTCTCTGGGGCCAAAAGGGTGCGCATTTACAGCGACTCCCAATTGGTCGTCAGTCAAGTCTCAGGAGAGTTTGAGGCGAAGGAAGCCAAACTAGCGTCTTACAAGATCGAGGTCCAAAAGCTTATGGCTAATTTCGAGTCCGTCGAGCTCATCAAAATACCGAGGGCTGAGAATGATCAAGCAGACGCGCTCTCCAAGGTCGCGTCGACGTTAGTCGAGCCGCTGCCCGCCATGTTGGTAGAAGAACTCCGTGAACCGTCTATCGCGACGATGGAATTAATGGTCGTCGACATCGGAACGACATGGATGACCCCACCGATTGATTTTATCAAAAATGGAACACTTCCGGAAGATAAAGAAGAAGCCGAGAAGACAAGGCGACGAGCGCAAAAGTTCTTCATTATCGGCGACGAGCTATATCGAAAGGGGTTCAGCTACCCAAGCCTCTGTTGCGTAGAGCCCAACCAAGCTGAGGTAATCGTCAGCGAGGTACATGAAGGTACGTGCGGGTGTCATGCAGGTCCTCACTCTTTGGTGTGAAGAATAACTCGACAAGGTTACTGGTGGCCTACTATGCTCAGAGACGCCGAGACTACGTGAAGAGCTGCCGCCAGTGCCAGCTCTTCAGTAAAATTGATCGGCGACCCCCTTTGGAGCTTACGAACATAACGTCTCCATGGTCGTTCGTGCAATGGGGAATGGACATCCTCGGGCCTTTCCCACCGGCGTCTAGCCAGAGAAAGTTCATCATCGTCGGCGTCGACTACTTCACCAAGTGGGTTGAAGCCAAGCCGCTGGCAAAGATCACTGACGCCAACGCCTAGAACTTTTTTTGGAAGAACATTGTTTGCAGGTTTGGCCTACCTCGGACAATCATCACCGACAATGGACGTCAGTTCGACAACATCAAGTTTCGGCGGAACTGCGACGCCCTCGGCATCGATCACAGGTTTTCCTCGGTCGCTCATCCCCAGTCGAACGGGATGTCTGAGTCACCATAGGACGATTTTAGATGGGTTGAAGAAAAGCTGCATAGCCATAAAGGCGCTTGGCCGACCAGCTCCTACATGTCCTCTGGGCCTACAGGAGTACGCCGAGAGAAGCGACGCAAGAGTCGCCTTTTGCACTGGCCTTCGGCATGGAGGCAGTGTCGCCCGTGGAGTTCCTCGTCCATCATCAAGGATTATCGGATTCGACGAGCGAGTCAACGGCCTCGCTTTACGCGCAGAGTTAGATCTGGTCGAGGAAAACGAGAAAACGCGTCGTCAAAGATGGAGGTCTACCACGGAGATAAGAAGAGCTTTGACAGGAAAGTCAAACCGAGGCACTTCGTTGTTGGAAGCCTCGTCCTCAGAAAACTCTCGGTCTCGGACCCGAGATCAGCCATTGGCAAGTTGTCGGCCAACTGGGAGGGACCTTATCGCATCATAGAGGTCCTCGGCCATGGTGCATACCATTAGCGGAGCTGAGTGGAACGGTTGTACCGAGAACTTGGAACGCCGAGCACCTTCGAGGGTACTTCCCCTAGGTCACTTCGGCACTCATTAACGAGGTCGCTTCGGCACTCATTTGCGAGATCGCTTCACTCTTACCGACGAGGTCGCTTAGGCACTCTCTTACCTACGAGGTCGCTTAGGCACTCTCTACCAACGAGGTCGCTTAGGCACTCTCTTACCTACGAGGTCGCTTAGGCACTCTCTTACCTACGAGGTCGCTTAGGCACTCTCTTACCAACGAGGTCGCTTAGGCACTCTCTTACCGACGAGATCGCTCCGGCACTCTCTTAGCGACGAGGCGCTCTGGCACTCATTTTCGAGGTCGCCTTGGCACTCTCCTATCGACGAGGTCGTTTCAGCGCTCGTAACAAAACCGAAAGAACGGCAACAGTCGTCGGCCAAAGCAAAAATGTGGCAAAGAAAATATTTTCATTAGAGAAAGGAATATGGGGTACACGGACGAGGTCAACTACGCCTCGTTCGCCACGTCGTCGAGCCTGGTCGAGGGAGCGATCAATGGCCATGTCTATGGCCTCATCCAACACCACGACAACCTCTTCGTCCCGGCCTCCGACGACCCGCTCCTCGTCGCCTTCACAGGAAGAGCCGCTCCCGACAAATCAAGGTCGGGAAACAGCCCCTTCACCTTTGAAAGGCAATCATTGTATCCCTCCTTGAAGAGGTCGACGATCTCATCCTGAAGTTCGTCGGAGTCGCGATATTCTTCTATCGCCTTGTCCCTTTCCTCAGCGATGAGGCGCGAGAAGCTCCTCTTCGTTTCTTCATGTGCAGCTATCTCGTCGTACTGAGCCTTCTTCACGGCCTCGAGCGCTTTTTGCGCCTCCTTCTAGGATGCCAAGGCTGCCTGGAATTCGCTCTCCCTCTTCTTCGCCTCCTCCTCTAACTGGAGACAGCGGGCCTTCTCGGAAGCCACGAGCTCCTCAGCCTCTGCGACGCGTTTGTCGCAAGCCAACCTCTTCACCTCGGTCCGATGCACAAACGCATCAAACGCGGCCAACTGGCTCAGCATACCGTGGTGAAAATCGTGCATAAGCCGACGTGCAGGTCGGCCAAGCGTTTCGGCCCTGACTTCAGGTGGCAGGGCTTGTCGCCCCCACTCAACCGGATCCAATGAAAAGCGAGTCTGGGTCAGCGCTGGGGCAGCAGGTGTCGTGGACGATGATGGCGGGACAGGGCGCTTCGCTGGCCTCTCCTCAGTCGGCGGGACGGGGGCCGATCTCTGACCAGGCGCCGAGACCGATGAGACCACTGGCGGCGCAGTTTCGGCCTCGCGCTGACGCTTCTCGGGACGAGAAGCCACCTTCTTCTCCATTGAATGAACCCGGCTCTTAGCCTTCTCGGCAAGCGACGACCCCTTACGCGTCGGGGGTACGGAATCGTTTCTTGTCGGCATGGATGCAGGTACATAGACTCGTCAGATGGGAAAACCATAGATAGACCGAGGATACAGCTACGGGGTTGGCAACCTTTTGTGCCCTCGTCGATCAGTCGAAATAACTCCTCGGAGATATCGATCATATTGGGGGGCTCCACCTCCTTCAGACATTTGAGGTCGACGAGCTCGGATGCAGTAAGCCTCGGCGATCCAAAAGCTTTGCACCGGACGTCGATGGCCGACCACTTGGTCGGGAACGGCCAACCCGAAGGACTATAGACGAAGATGAAGTTCCTCTTCCAGTCGTGGAGCGAGGAAGGCAGTCTGCCGAGGACTTGCCGACCATTCCTCGCCGCAAAATAGAACCAATCCCCGAACGGCTTAATGGAAAAAAGATAGAAGAAAAGGCGCAAGGTCGGAGGGACCCCCGCCGAATAGCACATGGACAGAAAGCCGACGATTACGCGCCGCGCCAGGCGTTTGGTGCCAATTGGGAAGGAGCCACCCCAAGCTCCAAAAGAAGGAAAATAACAAAGGGGTGGAAAGTGAAGCAATGACCTGCCCGAACCGCCTCGAATAACCGAGAACCCCCCGTTCATAACATAGTGAGCCCTAAAGTCTCTATCGGAGAACATGACAGCATCGACCGGAGGAACGAACCTAGAATGCTTACTCAACCACTTGAAGGTACGGGAGAGGTCTCACAGCGGGCATCGGCGACACTGTCGGCTCGACGACGAGCGCCGGAAGTATGGGCTGAAGGTTCTTTAGGAACGTAGGTTCCCTGGGTTAGTTCGAGGATGAAGGAATCATCAACAGGTCCCCAAACTTGGGTTTCCACAGCTACCGACCCTACCCCGAGGTCTTCAGAAACTGAGTCGGGAATATTAGCCGAGGCAGGGGATCCCTGGACGTCGTGGAGGAAGACGACGAGGAAGCCTCAGAAGAAGTGGAGAAGAAGGATGACTCATCGCTTACCTCGGAAGGAAGCAAGCGAAGATCGTCGAATGACCTCGGTCCGGCGAGCGCAATCGTCGGGTCGTCGGGAGACGTCGGGACAGCAATCAGTAAGGCTCGCGCACGAAGTAAAGAAACATCGATTTCGCACTGAACCCTGGCTATTTATATAGCCTTGACACCAAGGCGATCGGACGGTTCAAAGATCTGCTCACAACTAGGATTCCGCCACATGTCGGAAGCCCGACAGCCGAAAGACGTTCACCCGGATCCACAGCGCACGCCCCGAAACCGAGCAACGTCATCATGGGCGCACGATTCAGGGCGAGTACCTGACAACCGTCGCCAGCGGTACCATCATTATGACAAGATCGCGACTCTCATAATGACAGAGGCAGAACGCCTCTGACATAGGCAGAACGCCTCTGACATAGGCGCGCGGAATGAGAGGCGGCGGCGTACACCCGTACAAATTCTTGAAGGCAATAAATGGCTTCTCTCCGAGCTGAGAACTCGTCTCGAAGAAAACCCGGGGGCTAGTGATGCCGGTCGTCGTCAACTGACAAGTCAGCCCGACGAGAGCGATGGTCGGCCACGATGACGAACCGACGATCAGGTTGTCGGATCTCGTCGTCATGGGCTAAATCATTGACGAGAACCAATTTAGTCAAGCACTATATCCGGGCTCTTCTAGCTGGCGCCAGGTCATACTTGCCCTAGGGCGATAAATCCGGATAATCCCGTGAACCCCCCAGCTGGCCCGTGACTGCTTTGAGCAAGTGACTGTCGCGGCGAGATCCTCGGGTCCCAGCTGGCAGGGACTCCCTGATTAGCACTCTTGCCTCACCAAAGGCTCGTCCGCCACTTTCTTTTCTACCCAAAGACCAGCTATAAAAGGCACGGATGCCCTCAAGAAAAAGGTACGCTATTCATAGCACAAAACTCTCTCTCTCCTCTCTCTCTCTACAACCTTCGCTGACTTGATCGTCGGAGTGTTCGACCACCGAGGGGTCTCGGTGGTTCTTGCAGGTCGGATCCTCTTCGTCGAAAGCAACGCGACGCGGCCAATCCCTCGGGGCCCACTCAGCTTGGCTCCGACCGACCACCCTTGTTGTTTTTCAGCAACAATAATAATAACGAGAATATATTATCAAATATTCATTCATATGTCCTCCTAGTTGTCAACTTCCATTCGAAAGTAAGTGAATCTCCCTTCAAAGTTTTATTCGAAGTAAGTGAAGACTTTATCTGACATCATTCTCAAAGGCAAAGGCAATTAGTTTAGGCTTATCCGGATATTGCTTATTTCTGTAAACTTTGCATATACAATTAATACATATCCTCTTACCTACCAAAAAAAAATTATTTTCATAACTTAGTCTAGTCTAAGATTAAGTAGATAGAGAGTAACACAATGACCAATGATACTGCCTGTAATTTTTTTATTTACAAATAATATGTTTGAGTACAATATAATTATAACAACGATTACATATCGGTAAAAAAAAGAACTTTTCCCCCTAGTTTCAGACCGCTCAATGTGATCATGATGTATGTTTCTTCCTACAAATAAGAGTAATTTCCAGCATGGTTTGCCAGATCGGATCGAATCGATCTGATTCGGCCGAATCGGATCGAATCAGAAGAAATCCGATTCGTCCGATTTCTATCGAATCAGACTGATTTCCATTCGATTTCCATGTGAATCGATCCGATTTTGACGAATCGTGACGGATCAGAAAAAATTCGATTCGCCCCAATTTCCTGATGCGGCGAACCTTGACTTCAGTACTGTTCCATCAGGTGACCGAGTGGGGAGACATAACCCTGTGTGACGCAGAGAGGAGACTCCTCGCAAATGCACTCCTGGACATCTCCAACGAATGGTTCGTCCTCCTCTCCGACTCCTGCATCCCGCTGTTCAGCTTCAACTACATCTACAACTATCTCCGGAGGTCCAATCTCAGCTACGTCCAGGTGTACGACCTGCCCGGCAAAGACGGCAGAGGTCGGTACAGTCCGGGCATGGCGCCGGAGGTGGACATCGCGCGGTGGCGCAAAGGGTCGCAGTGGTTCGAGGTCCAGCGGGACATCGCCGTCGCCATCGTCGCCGACGTCAAGTTCTACCCCAAGTTCAGGGAGTTCTGCAAGCCGGACTGCTATCCCGACGAGCACTACCTGCCCACCATGCTCAGCATGGAGGTGCCCCATCTCCTGGCCAACAGGAGCATCACCTGGGTGGACTGGACCAGGCGGCCTGCTTCTCATCCGGGAACGTTTGGGATGGCCGAGGTTAATGAGACGTTCCTCAGGAGGATTAAGAAGATGAAGACTTGCCATTACAGCAACCAGTCATCGTCCCCATGCTTTCTCTTTGCGAGGAAGTTTACTCCAAGCTCCTTGCAGGCTCTTCTGCAGCTGGCACCAAAGGTTTTGGGCTTCGGTTGATCACACACAGCAAAGCCTCATTCATATGTTTGCATTTGAAACTGTTCTTGGGTTTATGGGTTCTTAATTAAAGTTATTAATTATTGCACTCTTCAAATACATAGACGAATCTAGTGAAGAACCGGTGGGATCACCTGACCCCATTTGAATTTTAAAATTTTATGGATGAATTTAAAATTTTCTATTAAATTAATTTGATTGAAAATTTTTCTAAAGAGAGTGACTCTACTAAAAAATTTTCTGAGTCCGTCTATGTTCAAATGCACTTGAGAATACACTTTTGAACTTTCATTGAGGCGGCACATTGATATGTTACAGTGTATTGATCAATGAAAAAGATAAGAGTGTATTTCAAAAATCTAATAAATATTTCTCTTTCACGTTTCTACCAACATCGATCGGCTTCTCTAGACGGCCGAGAGATTATTATGTGTTTGCAGCATTAATATTTTTTGCATATCTTTTTTTATTCATGTCTAAATCTCACATGTAGTGGGGTTAATCACCACTACGTTTCATTGCTTGTGCAAGAAAGATGAGATAAGCTAATTTACATGTTGGTGATTATTCTTCTTTTTTCTTTTTCTTTTTCTTTTTAGTGGTCTTTTTCTTGCATATAGTTGCTTGGGTTATATTCGTTCAACTTGTCCAATTTGGTATGAGATCAAGAACAACAAACTTTTTATCAAACACTTGGCCTATTTAGACCAATCCACAAAAGGGCCCAGCCCAAGAAGTTGGGCAAGAGCATATGGGCTTGTGACTAGATTTGCCACATCTCTAAACACTATGTAGAAACATGTATGAGGGAGATTTTAATCATTAGAATCTCTTGTAATTTCACTTGCTTACATTTATATTTGAACCAAAGTTTGACAAAAATATCAATATGGACACAGCCTAGCCTCATCAAAAACTTTACTCAAAAGTTTCTTGACTATAGTTGAACTTCTATTATAACTGGTAGATTCAGAGTAACCTTGTTCTCTATTTAACTCCTTTCAAACCCAATATCTCTAGACACTAATCTTGGGAAGACCACCATATTTTGATCAAATATGGTAGTATTCTGGAGCCACTAGTATTCATGACATGAAGCCTAATATCCCAATCACATGCAAAAAAGGATATAGTCCCTATCTTTGGTTGTTTACTATAACCTGATTTAGAAGTTGGATTTAATCTATCTGGAAACTAATTTTGGGCTAACCTGATTTAGGAGTTGGATGTAATCTATCTCATTTTTACCCCCCTCTAGAACAGTTGGTCAATTCTTTCCATATTTATAAAAGAAGAGTAACATTTATCCCACACCTGGGTGCCACAAATAATGATGTGGCAAGTATATCCTGAGATTGGTCAACATATAGAGATAAAATATACATGAGATAAATTATATTTTTATAAAAAATATAAGTGGAGCTTATCACCATATCTTATCTCATGTCTTGTCACATCTGTGTAAACCAGTTACGTCAAAAAATATTTGTCACCTTATTACTTCCCAACAAACAATAAATATTGTTCTTCTAAAGAATGTATCTATCCCCACAGTAATATATGTTCCTGTCTCTACCAGAAGAGAAAGGGGAATAAAAACCTTACATCCACTTGCATCTTTTGTGTAACTCTCTTTCCAGCCTAGTCCCCACTGCAGTGATCTACATACATATAGATGGCACTTTTGGCTAAAGCAAGGATTGAACCCTATCTATAACCTTAGCAAGTATTTGAGCTCTGGACAAGTCAGATGCCTCCTCTTTATTACCAAAGTATAGCAGCTGCACCTGGAAGTCTTTCCCAAATGCAACTAAATTTTGCAAGAGAAGGGGGGAAGACTTCCAAACTTGTTATAGGACCTAAAAGAGTACAACTTTTTTCCAATCTTTCTCACTCTTTGATCTTTCCCCTCCACAAGAGATGTGCATAGACTTCAATGCAGGCAAGCACATGCTCAGTGCTATCACTCTAGGCCAGAATGCTAATTGTCCCAACTGGATACATTTGAGGTTCTACATGGAAGTGTCCCAAAATGACAAAGAGGGAGATAGAAGGGGGAGAATGTCTCTTGATGTAACAAGAGAAACATTACTGTCATATTTTTACTTCACAATGATCAGAAATAAAATTTAGAGGAACATAACAAGACTCTCTCTCTCTCTCTCTCTCTCATCTCTCTCTCTCTCTCTCTCTCTCTCTCTCTCCTCTCTCTCTCTCTCTCTCTCTCTCTCTCTCTCTCTCTCTCTCTGGCCATCAACATCAGCCACATGGGTTCTCTCTCCCTCTTCAATCTATATAGGATCTATCAGTTAGGTCTAATAAAAGGGTTGGCAACATTTAATAAAACAACCCCACTTACTCTTTCTTGTCCCACTTTGGTACTTTGATAAGCAATAAGGTCATATAATTAAGACTTATTATGCAATGGGATAAATTATAATTTATTTTGATAAGTCGGATAGAATGTTTTTTGGAAAATGTTTGTCTAGTGCGTCTGGATAAAGTCCGTTAACTTATTATAATGTTTCTACAGGTTTAATTATCTTATTAAAATAAAAAAGTTTGTGATCAAAGGTCAAAAAGTGAATTTTTTTACGTTTTCTTATCTGATTTTAATTACCCTAATGCAATATAAGATCTTAGAAATAGGATTATTAAATGAAATGATTAAATTTCTTTTAAAGAATAGATCTATCTCAATCACTTAATCATATGTTTGTAAGATTTTAACAAAAATATAAAATATCATAATTAATACCCTTGAAATTAGTTTATTTCTTTGAATACCCTTACATTTAAGAAAATATTTGCACACATGCCCTCGTGCGTGGCTACAACATTTCTAATTTTACATTTGAAAGGACTAGCATGGCCCCTACTTTGTGCTGTCTCTTTTGCACATATACCACTATAATCCTTAAGATTTGCACTCCCATACAAGTCCAAATCCCACAAGCTTCTCTTTGTATAAGTTATTTATTTATTTATTTATTGAAATACTAATCTATTATATCATTAGGTAAGAGTTGAATTCTTAATTAACATTATTTTTAGAAAAAAATTAAGAAAATTTTGTGTCAATATACTATAGGTGGAAGTTGAATTTCTAACTTCTTTCTAGTGCACGTGGAGTGTTATCACTAAGTCACTCCTAACCTCTTTGGATCAATTATAATTGAAGGTCTGTTTAGAAGGAAATAACTATATATACATCTCTCAAACCTTACACATTGTATTCTATATATATCCCTATAATATTTTCATGGACTTCTCTATATTAAATAAAACAACTTCACCTACATCTACCAAAGGTGAACACCAACAAAGTTAACAGTACATTAATTTTATTGATCGATGTAAAATATAAGATTTTAAAGGGATAGATAACATCACACAAAAGATTCTATATGCTATTATTTTAATAAAGTGGGAAGATTAGTCAAGGATATATTGACCTTTTGTAGTACTTTGTCTGAAACTAAGTCAATCAAAAGACAAATTTTGGTATGGATTTATGTGATGAAGTATGGTGCATTATTAGGGTATACATGAAAATATGAACAATGTAGGAGCATAGAGTAGAATAAGCATGATTTCAGGGTTATATATGTGGTTATCTCTTTTAAATCAATAAGTTGATATCAAGGAGTTAGTACACATACAACTATATGCATCTTTTGTTTTTCCCATGAAACATACACATATAATAAGGATGGTTTTAGGTAAATTATACTTATCTTACTGATCTTTTCTCCATTTCCCCTAGTAGTAGTCTCTGCCCTAACCCTAAACCAACCCCAACCCCCAACACCCATCTCATGCCGACACACCCTTCATTAAATTATGGCCTCTCAGCTGTCCCCTTTTTTTTCAAAGGTTAGGTCCCGAACACCTTTGCATGCCCACCTAAACCCATTGGCAATAAACATGTACAACAGAGCTTGTCCTTGGCCACCCTTTTCTTATTCCTGTCTTTCACAGCCCACAAAATAGAGAGAGAGAGAGAGAGAGAGAGAGAGAGAGAGAGAAACTTGTGGCTGTGTGTGGTTGATGGGCATGCTCTTGTTCTAGCATGGGCAAAATGGGGATTTCCACCTCTCTGAGCACCAAGTGACAAGGAGCACTGCTGTGGATGAGGTAGCAATTAAGGGTTCCAACCACCCAATCTAGATGGTTTGCATTTGGTTAGAGGAGGTCATTTTGATGGAAATTATCAATAAAGTTCCATTGGAGGAAGGAGACGAGACCTTCTCTAGCTAGCATTGCCAATGATGTTATGGAGATTAGATACTTTGAAGGATGTTTAGAGCATGTTGTGGTTGCTAATCAAAAGGGATGGAAGGAACTTTAGATTTGTATTAGCAGACATTGCGAGTTTAATATACCATTAATTCCTCGACGTCGATACAGTAAATTGATCCTACTTCTCTTAGGCTTGTCACTAGCAAGAGATTATTTGTGAAATAATTTTAAGTAGACTCCAAACATCATCTAATTCAATCACAAAAAAATCCCAGTCTCTAAACATGGCTCTCCTCTTCATACAAGGATAAGAAAATATTGCAGGATGAGCAGATAATAGTGATCAGTTATGTTCACAAGTCTTTCTCAAATCCCATGTAAATACCCATCAACTATGGACAAGAATACCCCCCAGTAGTAACAACCCATCCACTCCAATTGGATGCAAAGTGATTTTTTTCCCTTTATCTTGGTAGATTAATGTCCATCTTTGCCAGGATAGTAACAAGCAACAATACCTTCCTACCAATATGAACCTCAAGTCACAAATATCTACCAAGTTGGAAGAGGGGCCACACCTTCTCTAGAAGGTAACTTTTCCTACACCTTTCCTTCCTTGTGGGTAGGCCACCAGAACATGCAGAGCTCCATAATGCTGGCCTCAGTGGGAGGCATGCTCACTTGTGGTAGCCCACCCAAACATGCACAGGAGCAGCAGCATCTGCCACCCAATTCCTACCCCACCACACACACTCACACACACATATGAGGGTGAAGCCCCATCCTAGTAGAAAGGAGAGATCTCCAAAAGTTGGAACCATTTAGAGAGAAGGTCATGGGACATAATTTTTTTTTCTCCTTTGGACATGTTAACATTTTTGGCTCATTTTGACACAAAAGTAGACTACCTTGAGTAGTTTAACCAAAAATCTTCTAACTCAAAAAATAATCTACCTCACTTTGAATTAGAACTATTTAGGCTATATTTGGTATTTGGATGGAGTCCATCCAAATACCAAATCCCAAGTCCATCAGGGTTTTGGAGGATGGAGACATCCAATCTTGTGGTGTGATCTTGTTCTTTCCTATGTACGGAGAATCTTGGAGGAAAAAAATAGATCTCTCGTGTGATTGTGGTTTGGAGGTGCATGAGAACCTTTGCAATTGTTTGTGAAGGAGAAGCATGTCTCAAGGGGGCTATCTCAATGTAGTTTATGGGGAACATGTCCCAAATTATCATAACTTAATTTACATAATTAAATTTCATTAATCATAATTGTGTTTTTTCCCTGTATTTTTACTTGAGCTCTTTATATAAGTGTTATATTTGTTACCACTCTTATCTTGACTGAAGGATTTTATAAAGAAACATTTAAGATGAAGAACTAAAATTCGATGCTCTCTTAATATTATGAATATAAATCAGCTCTAAATAAATTTATGATACCCAAGATAATCATATATATATATATGAGGAGAGATCTGGCGTCACCAAAAGTACGGTGCCATGAATTTTAAAATCATATGATTTGATGTCAAATTTTAGATCTAACTTGATAAATCTTTTCTACTATCAATAAACTACACATATATAAAAAGAAAGTATCAAATCAAATGTAAGTTTCACAAATCAAAATAGATATGTATATGCATATATTTCTAAATATCACTGATTATAACATCAAAATATATAATTTTTAATACCCACTTAATTTGTTAATACTAGAGAAGATTTCTACCAAACTGAATCTAAAATTTAACACCAAATCATGTCATTTTAGAGTTGATGCCGCGAGTAACATAGATCCCTTGACAACTTTTTTCCCTCTCACCTTGGCCATATGGTTCAACCACACATGTTAGATGAGCCCAGATGCAAATCATGTAATGATGATGACCTTATCCATCTACATATTTAGATATATATATATATATGAGAAAAGAAAAATACAAATACTTACATGGGGTGTGAACTCTATAGCCGTCTATGTAAATGTTTGTATTTTGTACTTACCTAAAGTTTTACCCTATACAAATATATAAATATATTATATTATATAGAAAAATTATTTATATATCTTTAAAATCTTTCACATTCAGTAATATATCTTTAAAATTTAATTATTAAATTATGTACCCTTCAAATTAAAAGAAAATATCAATTGTATTTATGTGGTTAATTAACCGTCTAGAATCTGAAAAATATTCCACTTTCAACTAGACTTCCGAGGGGAGGGGGAAGGGAAGAGATGTGGCACCTAACTCATTTTTCCTCTGAACTCAACTATATATTGTTAAGTTAAATGGATGAAATCAAGCGTTAGGAGTATACATGACTTTTTAGTATATAATTTAATAATTAAAATTTAGAGGTATATAATTGAATAAAAAATGTTAAGAATATATAAATAATTTCCCTACTATATATATATATATATATATATATATATATTCTCCCCTTTTTTTCAAATAGCATCCGCAGTACACACTGCCGCCACCCACAAGGATATGACGTGGACGGGTAAGAGAAAAGATAACGCTTTAGACATGGATCCTTGTAAGAGGAAAATATTTGGTCATTTTGATGTTGCCCTCCTATATATTATTGTTATACTTTTTTCAAGGTATCTGTAATTGTTGAGCAATTTATCCCTTGACTATTCCTTGTGATTAGGAAATTTTTATCTTGTTTAATTAATGTCACAATAAATTTGTATCTGTGGACAGTTGTTCCACCCATTCAGATGACTACTCAGGACTCAGATGTTTAATAAGAGGAAACAAAGTTTACATGATCCACTGCAAATGATTGTGTTGAGTAGACGTTATACTCTAATGAATAAATTTTTTATGATATTTTTAACCAAATTTACAAGAACCATTGCACTTGACATTTTGTCGAGGGTATTTTTTAAATATGTCTTGTGAAGGTAGTCTTTTGGTGCTGCCACCTCTACTTGAAAGTATTAGCTTCTAGCTCTTAATTTAAAAAAAAAATTAAAAAACAGGGGTGTTAGAAATTAGGATGGATTAGCCAAATATATGTTCAAAATTAGTCGGATCAACAATTACTCATTATACAAGTGAAAGCAAAAAAAGAAGAACAATGGGTTCAATTCCACAACAAGACTCAGTGAGCTTTCTTGTGATTAAGGGTTTAACCCAATCTTTCAAGAATCCCACTTAAGAACGGGGCATGCACATCTATCTCACGCAAGAAGAAGTATACACCAAATGTATCTCCCCTGACACCAAGTGTGCAAAATAGATTTAGCTATGGTGCACAGATGCAAACACAAACATAACCAAGAGAGAGAGAGAGAGAGAGGAGGAGAGCGAGAGAGAGAGGAAGAGAGAGGAGAGAGAGAGGAGAGAGAGAGAGAGAGAGAGAGAGAGAGAGACCTGAAGGATAAGAAACACCAGCAAGTAACTCAACAGTTGGGGGAAGGCATATCTCTTTTTCTTCTTCTTTTTCTTGTTGAGGAGGTGTTCCATCTCTATCTCTTCTAGTCTTTTTGATCAAAAAAATAATCGGATAAGAGAAATACTTTGTGCAGTTGGACGTGCAAATCATACGCGCCAGGGCGTGCTACATGGGGCACCCCGGTCGAGCAGGACGCGCCTGGCGCGTCAAGACGTGCAAAATTTGCACGTCCCGACATGCATGAAACATTTCTCATCAGATAATATTTTTACTCGACCAATATAGGATTGACTAGTGACACAAATCTCGCACATATAAGTAATCATTACAGACGTAGGATCTACACCTCAAACAATCCTGATATGATTGGTTAGATAACTTTTTTAACCGACTAAGTGAGTTTTGAGCAGTCTCTTTTTGATGAGGTGTTCTTGTTGAGATCTAGGTGGGTTTGGAACATGGTGGTCTCTCAGGTACACAAGTGGAGCCCCATGGATAGAATTGGCTGAAGGCTTGGGGGTTCCCCGTATCTTAGAAGGGACTTGAGGGGGATTACGTACAAGAGGATCCTCTAATAATGGACAGTGATAATTATATATTACACAACCTAACTACACAATATTTAAATTTGTTAAATTATATTAGATGGGCTTAACTACACATTATTAAACTTGCTGCTGTCTAACCGTTGAAGGGATTTGAATATTGTACAGGCAAGTTAACATGCAGCCAACTGGCAGAGGGCTTCATGTAGTCTTGTGTTAGGTCTTCCTACTTGACTTGCTTGCTTTGACCTTTGAAACATTGTTAAAAATTTTAATTATTTTATGTCAAGTTGTCTTGTTGATTTCTTTATAATATAGAATAATGTGATTTTATTAAATGTTCTGTCTTTAATTTACAGTATGATGTCCATTGAAACCCAAAACAAAAGTGAAGGTAATTGAGTGATCTCAAGTTACAGTAAGTCCACAAAATTGTGTGTCTTCCATGTTTAATACTTTCTGATTTTTAAAAAATTTAAACATGTGTTGATTTAAAACTGATGATTTTGAAACAGGAAGATTATATTATTTTGCAATGAAACAATCAAGACCCAGATGAAATAAAATCTCCATAGATCATTCTAATAAAATTATTAAATAAGTATGCATGCAGGCCAAGTTCTTAAGCCCATGTTCTACTTCACTTGATATTGAGTCCATAAGAAAATAAAACTGTATAACAAATAAATCTTCATATAATCAAGGAAAACTATTTACTTTTAGAAAGGTGATCATAATTTTATATAAGAATAATAAAACAACAAGTTTATCGTTAGATAAAGTGGATAATGTCCAAACCTATGTATATCCAGTCTACACCCATTTTGGCAAGAACCCTAAGTTATATGCCCATCAGGTGCCAATTTACTTCTCTTATTCAAAACATTGCCTGAAATATTAATCCATCAGCTTTCCAAGACCAAGATTTGAAGAACTCAAATTGGCCCTTCACAAGGCAAAATAAAGTAAATGTGAAGGCAAAATAAAGTAAATGTGCAAATATGTCTTTTTTTTGTGGTGAGTGTACAGCACACTACTCATGCATGTGTGTGGTGGGTTTTTCTTTTGATTTAATAAAGGAGATAAAAGGTAAAAGAAAATTATGTGATGGGGATTAGTTGGAGGATATCATATCACTGCCCAATAAAAAGGCTAATTACATTAGTTTGTAGTGGTTACCCCTCCCTCTTGGGATTGGAAGCTGGCCATCATGATTATCAACCTTTATCTTAGACCAATCTTATGATTCCTATCCTTTATCTTAAGGTGATGGCCTTGGCCTCTCTATGTCACACAATCTTGTACAATCTCTCAAATAATTTAGTAAGATGATGATGAGAGATGGCTGATTGGAGTCAGTACATGGAAGAGAAAAAAGAATGGAAAAGTAATAAATGTTGGTAGATGGTAGTTAACCCGGTGTTGAGGTTGAACGGACATAGGAAAATAGAATATATATGTACATATATATTTGTTAAACATCTAGATATGTAGTTGATGTGACAAAGACACCTTCCTATAATTATATCTATACTTTTATCTTTCTATCCTCACCATGGACATTGGACATCCACTTTCCTCACTTGACGAATAATACTTAATTCAATTGTAAAATCATACAATCTATGTTCTTATATATGCATATATATCACAAACATACAGAAAGAGAGAGATATTTTGAATTTCATAAGACTAAATTAGTACTATTCAAAGGGTTATTGCACTTAAATTGAACGGTAGAATAGCCATACAATGGTTATGGGTTAATAGCATCAAATACACAAGTTTTTAGGGAGTTCATGAACAAAAAGGCCACACATTATAACCTATTCCAAAGAGAGGAAGAGGCTTTGATGGCCAAGCAATTAGAGGGGTTTGAGGGGAGGCGTAACGTGCACCTTGGGAACTCTATAATTTCATTGGTCCACTGTAATATCAAACCCTAAAAGTAGGATGGATCATGACTCCTACACATGGGTATTCATTGAACATGACCCACCAGCCCCAAAGTCACCAAAAACTATCCAAACTCCATCTCATCATCCAATCCACTGATCAATATAAGTGGCACTTGAAGATCTACTTCCATAGAAATATATCTCTTCATGCTACATTTCATGCATTGTTTTTGCTCACTCCCTTCCCTCTTTAATCCTTCTATAATGTATATATAAATTGGCCTTTATCTCTCTCTAGTGACTGTGTACTGTGTAGGGTTTGTTGCATGTAGGTGATCAACATTTTTTTTTCTTTTGGAAAGTAGATGGTGGTGGTGGTGGCGGGGGTTAGATTGAATGGAGTGAGGAACAAGCATCTATATCTTTTTGGGTGGCTGAAGTAAAGAGGGAAAGAGGTGGGTTACTTCACCTAAAGATGAATCACCTGCATGAGATGTATGAAAATTTAATATGCTCACAAGGGGGAGATGGTAAGGTTGGAAAAGGAGTTAATGAGATATTGGAAGAAACTAAAGATAAATCTAAGGTCTTGGGGTGAAAACCCTATATTTGTTCCTCTATGAGGATGTACTCATTTGGGGCCATCTTACAAAGGTAAGCATGTTTAACATCTTCTTCCCCTTTTATGCAAGGCCATTTATTCAAGTTTTATTTGTATGCCATCGGTCTTCTCCCATCAACATCCCTCCATGATTCCATCTGATAGCAACTCCAATCAAGTAAATTTGATAAATTAATATATCCTCATGTCTGTTTTTCCTATATGGACAGGCCCCACCTCCACATCCCAAACCACCTTTATAACGAGACCATGTACAAAAGGTAAGTATATTTAATATTTTGAAGTGATACTTATTTCATATTAGGTGTGTAATAAATTTTAATTAGTTACTTCTATATTAATGTGATTAGCCTATGTGGCCATGACACGACATGAAATAAAGATTATCACCACTAAAAAGGTAACAAAACTAAATGGAAGCTGTGCTTTTATCTTTTTGTCTAGTCACCATCATAAAAATCAATCACATGAAAATTAAATAAAAAATAAACAAATTTTTTTTTCTTCATGTAAGATCACTAGTCCAAGTTTACTGCTAGCTGCCAATCTCCCCCATCAGCATCTCCCTCAAGATTTGATATCATATGATGACAACTTAGACACAGCTATTTATTCTTAATGGTGAAATCCCCCTAATAATTATGGATCACATTTGTGGGAAGATTAAAAGGAGAAAAAAAAAACTTCAAACACAAACCCAAAGTTCTAGCCTTGTTTGTCACAGCTAATAACATCATGGGATGATGGGGGATATGTAAGGTAGTTTGCAAAGCTCCATTAAACAGGGGCTGCACTTAGAAAGCTGGGCAACTCCATCTATCTTTGTTGTTGTTATCCACTGTGTTTTAATTGCAAAAAGATTAGGGGGGTTTGGGAAATGGGGCCATTAAGACACCTCTACCCCTTCCACTCTTATATTCTCCCTCTCCATTTCTCTCTCTCTCTCTCTCTCTCTCTCCTTTCCTCTCTCATAGATTCATACTGTCTGGAAAACGCGCAGTGGAACAGAATCCCTAGAAAATCTGCAGTCTTTGGCCTCTGAATTCGAACTCCTAAGTGTGAAGCCCATCTCTCTCTCTCTCTCTCTCTCTCGGAAGCTGATAGCTTTGGGCTTTTGGAGGGGGGAGGGGGGTGCCCGTCGGTGCCCTCCAGCGCGGGGCTGTTCATGTGGGTTCTGGCTTCTGGGGAATCTGGTTGTTGGGCGTCTGTTCCTTCTCCTGTTCTTCTGTCAGAAGGGGTTGTAGGGGGGAGTAGGGACGCGGAGTGGCCGGTGGCTTCGTCCGAGAGGGGCGGGGAGGCCGGGGGAGCCGCCGGTGCGGGTTTGATGGGAGCGGCGGTGGCGTTGAGGGGCGTGCCAGTCCAGATCTGCTGCTGATGGGGCTGAAGGTGCTGGAGAGGTGCAGGGTACCCTCGGCGAAAAATGGGATTTTGATCCGGTTCCGCCCCATTGCGGTTGCGTTTCAGGTATTGCGGTAGCTGCTTCTGCGATTTCCGTCGGTTGTTTTGCTGAAAAATCGTACTTTTACGCGTTTTCTTGTTGCCCTTTTTCTTGTGCCGGGCGACGCCATACGGATAATGTGATGAGAACTTTGAACTTTGGTGAGGTGAACTGGGGTCTCTCTTCACAACTGTAGCTAAACGATTTTGCCACGTTCCCAATTCCCCTTCCGGAGGATTTTGTTGACATTATCGGCTGGATGTTTCATTTGTTCTCATGGATAGTTTATCTAAGTTAGGGTGCGAGTTCAATGGGTAAAACTTGGTTTTGATGCTTTCTGGTTTAGGCATCAGCTGGTAAGAGGATCATAAATCCCTTTCAGATCTAGAGAGGAAGATTAGTGATGCTAGGCATTTTTCTTTTTACTTTCCGAGCTGATTCTGGAAGAATCAATTTGGCCCCTTCTTCGTGTTCCAGGGTTTTAACTGTAAACCTGTCTGGTCTGTATCTGTGCCTATGCAGTTCCTATCTCTTTCATTCCGTTCAATGTTTACTTGTTTTGATCAAAATAGGGAGCCAACCTGGGGAACGGGATCTGGCTTGCAACCTCGCTTGATACACCTTTTTTTTGTATGTGTACGAGCTGAGCTGTTTAACTTTGTGTAGGTTTTCACATTGATTTTATGAGATTTCAAATGTCCCCTTCTATTATGTGTATTGCATTTGTTTTTTTTAGGTAATTTCGGTGTTTGCATGGTCTGTCAATTCCATTTGCTTATTCATTTTTCTCAAGCATTTGACATGTTGCTGGATCTTACTTCGCTTTAGGTTGTTTTGTTGCTTGTGTGGATTGAAGGGACAAATGCCATATCCAAAGGAAGCTGGGTGCACCTAGAAGTTGATAATAAGAAGCATGGTGAAAAACATGTTCTCTCGCACTCATGCATCCATGACGAGATACTTCAGCAGAGGCGACGTCCTGGTCGTAAGGAATATTCTGTTAGTCCACAAGTTTATAGCACACCTGGCTTGTTGAACCTAAACCATCGTAGGGGAAGAGCATTGCTTGAGTTTTCTTCATCCTTAGATTTTGAAAGGGATGCAAGACAACCCATCAGAATATTTCTGAATTATGATGCAGTCGGCCACTCTCAGGATAGAGACTGCCGAGATGTTGGGGACATTGTGAAGGTGTGTCCACGAAGTGAAACCCTTTTCTACCATAGTACACATGAGACTGGCTGAATCTTACTTTCACTTTTAAATTCTCACATTCATTTGGTTTTACAGCTGGGTGAACCTCCTGCAACTTCCATTCCCGGATCCCCAGCATGCAATCCACATGGAGATCCTCCAATATTTGGTGATTGTTGGTATAATTGTACGTCGGAAGACATAGCAGTGGCTGACAAGAAGCTGCGACTTCGCAAGGTAATGTATTAACATCTGATTATATATTGCTAGATTCATGTTCTTGGGGCTGCACAACATGTAGCTCTTTGCATATTGGTTCTTTCTGATGAAACATGACTTAACTAGGACTATGCAGTTTACAAATCTCCCTTCAAAATTAGTCCATTGGGTGCCAGTTGAGAAAAAAATTGTGGTATAAAATAAACACTTTGTGCAAGTGTAATATGATATCATGTTTTGGAAATGTTGCTGATAGAGATCAGTTATATGATGGGCGGAGAAGTTTAATATACCCTTAACGTTAAGGACATGTTGCTTTACACTGAGAAAAATTGAACTACAAAAATGCACTTTTGAGGAGAAGCAGATTTTAATTGAGAAGACTTAGAAGTTAGAACATCTATCTTTCCTCCACAGGCTCTTCTTTGAAACATGCCAATGTCTGAGACTCAACTTCATTTTTATGGAGCTAACTTGTGTCTATGTGGTTGCTGGCAAATATTTGTGCAAATCCTTCTCTAATCTCCAATTCAGTAACTAAGGGACACTTTGGTAATCTGATAAACTCTGATAACTCTTAGTTATCAGACCTGTTAACTCAAAAGGTGATTTGGTAAGGCAGATAGTTTATCAGGACTTAACTCCAATAAGTAACTCCAATAAGTGCTGATAAGTCCAAATTAACTCTCTCACTCCCTCAGGTTTGATAACTTTATCTGCCAATCAAAAACCTTGCAATCAGAGATATCTATCCGTGAATAGTTTATCCATGAATAAGCTATCTGATTATCAAAGAGGTCCTAAATGTATTCCATTGCTTCGTATTTATGTTTTGATGAGGACTTAACCCATGATGAGGATTATCCTGTTAGTAATTTTCTTTGAAAGACAAGCGGGTAACTGAACAAGTAATCCAATTCTTTTAAGACCTTCTAGCTCTTTGGTTGATACTAGCTTAGTAGTGATTCTGGCTTCGTTGATTTTTGTGTATGCTTACATTTGCTTGTGTAGGCATTGGAGCAAACTGCAGAGTGGTTTAAGCGGACCTTGTCTGTAGAGCCTGTGAAGGGAAATTTACGGTTAAGTGGATACTCTGCATGTGGCCAGGATGGTGGTGTGCAACTACCTCATGAATATATAGAGGGTATCTTTCTTTTTTTTCTTCTTTCTTTTTGAAATCAGTTCCTGTATTTGCCTTTGGTGTCATGTGTGTGACCTTTCATCTTCTTTGCAGATGGTGTTGCTGATGCTGACTTAGTTCTTTTGGTAACCACTAGGCCAACCACTGGTAACACACTTGCATGGGCAGTAGCATGTGAACGTGATCAATGGGGTCGGGCAATTGCAGGTATTTTACTGGAGTTTTGTTGCAATAAAACCACTTTTTTACTCATAGCAGTTGTTCTATGATGGATACCAGAAATTAACTAAGAATGATTTTCAATTATTTATCAGGTCATGTTAATGTTGCCCCTCGTCATTTGACTGCTGAAGCTGAGACATTGCTTTCAGCTACTCTAATACACGAGGTTTCTATCTTCATTTTCTAACAGAATTTGATGCAAGTCAAACCTACATTATATCTATTGTTGTGCTATTGTTGCTTTACAGGTCATGCATGTTCTTGGGTTTGATCCTCATGCCTTTGCTCATTTTCGAGATGAAAGCAAGAGAAGACGCAGCCAGGTAGCTAATTTATGTATGCTATGTGATACTTACTATGCTGATAAGTACCAATTTATTTCTGCTCACACTACCTTAAAAAGAATACAGCATGCTGATGGTAGTAAATCCAAGGTTTTCTGATGTTGTACTGTTATTGACAAAAATAAATCACAAGCAATACATCACTCTTGTTCTCTTCCTGATCTCTTTCTTCTTTCTTACATTTATATATACACCATTCTCCCCATTCTTTTTATCTTCTGTTCTGACAGTAGACAAATTTATGATAGACTAATGTTATCTCTAGAATGTATGCATTATGTCTGTAATTTTTTTTAGTGCAATATGAGCATGGTTCGCTGCATCGCCAATTCACTCCGAATCGGTTTTTTTCTGATTTGTTCCGATTCGAGAGAATCGGGCCAATTCGCATGGGAATCGGTCCGATTCGCATGGGAATCGGGAGAATCGGGAATCCTCTGATACACTTCGATTCACTCCCGCCACGACAAACCATGAATATGATAATACGAGCCAAAGGGAAACATTGTGGAGCTGAAATAGATACAGCAAACTATTTAGAAAATTGTTTCCTATAACTAAATGGAGAAGGCATTCAGTTGCCTGTAGGCCTCTAACTTAAATTTCAGGAAAATTTGAGAAAAGCACCTTTAGAAACCTCGAATTATGTAGTGCCACCGCTGATCTCATTTTATAACTTATAAATGTCCAAGCAAATGGACATGGAAACACACATGAGTTGCACTGGATGGTTAAGACTTAGTTCTATAAACTACATGGGTGAAGGGAAAATGGCATAAGGCAGTGGCAGTTTGACAAGTGGAATACATTTTTCTTCCTCCCTCTTTATTTATCTAGCTAGTGATGCTTGTCCCTTCTCAACCAACAAGAGTGGTCACAGGCAGGGTGATAACATGTCCACTCTTCTCTTTGTTTTAGTAGCTCAGCTCCTAAGCAACATTTGGCAAAGGGCAGAGTATTAGGGATTGAGTAGAAACTTCTAGTCTTGTGCATAGGGTTTGGGGTGATTCATATGGATGGTACTATTTTCTTCACCTTCATACAAACAAATTGATACTGGGATTTTCTTGAGAATACTAAGAGACTGGAAAGTTAATTACGAGAAGTATATGCTGACCTGAAAGTTTGTAACATCTCTTTTTTTAAACAGAATTGGTGGTATGATCTGTCTTTACTTTAAAAAATGATGTTGGGAGTCAACATGGAGAGTTCGGCTGTTAGAAGGGCAGGTGTGTTATTACAATGCCCCACTGGGTACTATTCAATAATAGGTTGGTGTTTAGGTTAGAATTTGGCAGAAATTTCAAAGTAGACTGGTAGGTTGAAGGGCAAGATTCCATTGTATGAAGGTAGCCAGGTACTTTACTCCTTTGTAAGGAGATGCTGGCTAATTTACCAATATATTGTTTGTCTGTGTTCAGAATTCCGAAGACTGTGGCAAGAAAGATGGAATGTGACCCAGTGAAAACTCGGACCAAGTGGATTGGAGTTGGATCAGTTGGGCATGAGTGCAATTGGATTGCCCAATCTGTGACAATCCAATTTGATTATACCTTATTTGTAACTGCTTGCAAGTGCACATGCCCTAACTGTGTAATTACTATGACCTGAGATGCATGTATGTTGCAACAATTTAATTATCTCTTATGGAAATTTTTTTGAAGACCAAATCTTACTAAGGCAACTAAATGCAAAACATGTTTCCATCTGATTCAAATCATTGTAATATCTGTTAAAATTGACACATTTTCAATTGAAAGTCATCTTCACTTCCATGTGACCAATTAGGGGAGGGGATAAAAGAGTGAATAAAACTCTTGTGTAATGTCTAAAACCTTTTTTTTTGGAAGTGTGATGTAACACCCAAGCTATCGAAATAATGTTTATGAAACAAATTGTTGATCCTTGTAACATGCACTTCTCTTTCGCTTGCTAGGAAAACTACAACATTCAGAAGTTACCTAAACATGATTAGCAACATTTTTCTTTGGCCGTCCTTTGTACATTCCTCTTTATTTCATATAATATACCCATGGTACCACCCACGTTTCCAAAAAAAAAAAAAAAAGATTTGCCACATTTTTCTGAAGCATGTTGGGAATGGTAGTTTTGAGAAGCACTGGAAAGTGGCCCCAGGGAAATGCTTGAACTACTATTTTCCTCCTTTTTTTAGCATATTATCATACTGTTTGATTCAACAAGGAGGGACGGTGGATTCAATGGATAAACACCTTAAACATTTCCACCTCTCCTGTTTAGCACTTTTTTATTATATTATTTCCTTATTTTTAATAGGGCAAATTAATTAGAAGTTCCTATTAATATTTGACTTATTTTCTAGTCCTTGATAAAACTGTAACTCATTACAGTAAGTGTTATCCTCTGTTACAGTATATGTTAAGTCTTGTTACAGCAAGGACCTCCCATGTTACAGTCAGGGACTATTAATTACAGCAAGGACCTCCTCTTGTTCACAGATAAAAGGAAATGATTAGACATTAAAATTTGCAGCTCAATCATGGTGTGGATTTAATTTCCCATTCATTTGTTTTGAAAATTTGTCCATGGGAGTATAGATGAACTTTTGTGTGGTGCTCTATCTTCATCTACACTTTCTGATGTCTACGAGAACCTTCAGGGACTGCTTTTGCGGTTGCATAAAGTTAAAGTACTAAACACAATTCTAAAGCTGGCTCTGCTGCAATATTAAATTTTTAATGGGATGTTAGCTATTTGTCTAGATTACCTCTTCTCAAGCCACATCCCATTAATCTGTATCTGCTAGATCCCTCAATTAGCATGAACGTTTGGAAAAACATTTGATTGGCTACATGCCTTCTCTTCCTTACCCAAGGTGATGCCAAGTACCTTTCAAGGTCAGTTGACTTGTAGAAATTGATATTCTTGGTTGTGTTATATGAGTTTATGGAATTGGGAGCAATTCTTGAAAGTTCACCTGGATCATCGGAAGAGAGGGAGCTTAGAAGGAAATCCCAATTCACATAGGATATGTGATATTCTCTAATGCCGCTATCAGCAACGCAGTCATCTGAAATGTAACCCCAGATGCTAAGATCATGGAGAAGTACAAAATTGTCTACAGCTCTTTGGTGCATAAACTTTATCATGCCTTTCATGATAATTTCTGATAGTGTTTGCTTGGTTATTGTAGTGATCATTCCAGACTCGGCATACACTTTTTCTTGACCTAGTACTTGTTATATATGCAGGTCACTGTTCAACTCATGGATGAGAAGCTTGGACGGATGGTTACTCGTGTGGTCCTTCCTCGTGTTGTAATGCACTCGAGACATCACTATGGGGTGAGTTCATTCCAAACAAATGCGGCAAACTTTAGTGCTTTGTTATAGATGCAGCACTGCCGATGTCCCTTCACTAGACAGCTGGTTCATTACACTGTCTTTTAGAAACCACTTATTTGTCTTTCTGTCGGCAGGCATTCTCTGAGAACTTTACAGGCTTGGAGCTAGAAGATGGAGGAGGTCGCGGTACCTCAGGTATTTAATCTCAATTACTAGGTTTGTTTGTTATGTTGAAATTGTTTGTAATTTATCATACGCATTAGTATGTCTGATTCTGATGTATTGTGGCAGGGTCTCATTGGGAAAAAAGACTTTTGATGAATGAGATTATGACAGGGTCAGTTGATACTCGATCAGTGGTCTCAAAGATGACATTGGCATTGTTAGAAGATAGTGGATGGTATAAAGCTAATTATAGCATGGCAGATCATCTTGATTGGGGTCGCAATCAAGGAACAGAGTTTGTTACCTCTCCATGCAATCACTGGAAAGGGGCTTACCATTGCAATACCACGCAATTGTCAGGCTGTACATATAACAGGGAGGCTGAAGGCTATTGCCCTATTGTAAGTTATAATGGGGATTTGCCTCAATGGGCTCGATATTTCCCACAGGCAAACAAAGGTGTGTGCATGGGTTTTGATGCATTGCCTTTGAATGTAGTTGGAATCTCCTCTCAACCTTCTTTTTCATCTGAATTGACAAATTGGATTGATTTTGTCTAGACACAAGGGTTTCTAAATCTTATCAGAAATGAGAATCCTTTTCTAACATAATAGACTTGTTCCTTCATATATAAAACTTGTCTTAAGATGGGGACTTGTTAAGCTACTGTCCAAGAAATGGTTACTGATATCCTGTTCGTGGGTGTATATATTTATTATAAAAAAACTAATTGCAATTAAGACTGTGGAGGGAGTCCTATGTGGCATACTGAATGTCATGTCCTTTTCAATGAATAACATGTAGCTATATTCAATAATTGTGCCAGTCCTTAAGGTAGAAAGTGCATTTTCTTTTGGTTGGAATGATGTTTCTCAAAAGATGTCTATAATAAAAATACATTAGAAAATTTAAATTGTGTCCTTATGCTTAGCTTAGGCATGCACAGGATGTAAAAGCATGCATACATTTATTCAACTATGATGAATGTTCTCATTTAACTAAAACTAAGGTAGTTGTAAACCACATGTTCTCATATGGGGAATGTGAAATTATTGATGAGATTACATCGCTCTGCTGACTTGCATTCTTTGTTATCAACTGGAAGGAGAAACCTGTTTTTTCAAAGTCACGCTGGTCTTTGGAACCCTTTAAGATGTGCCAAATGTTTTCATTTTTAAGGTCTGATGACTGGAAAATTCAGTTGACTGTAAATTGCAATGGAAATATGCATCTAAATCTTTTTCATAATTGATAACAATCTAGAATTATTTATTGTCTTCCCTGTGTAATGCAGGTGGACAGTCATCCTTGGCTGACTATTGCACATATTTTGTGGCTTACTCCGATGGTTCATGTACTGATGTAAATAGTGCACGAGCACCTGACAAGATGTTGGGTGAAGTGCGAGGAAGTTGCTCCAGGTAGAATGCTGCAATCGCGTAATGTTGCTTGCAAATAAGGGAAATTTCTCTCATTTTTCATGCTAATGTTTTTTTCTGTGTGCATAGATGTATGTCTTCATCTTTGGTACGTTCTGGGTTTGTTCGAGGATCTATGACCCAAGGGAATGGCTGTTATCAGCATAGATGCATAAATAGCTCATTGGAGGTGCGGTAGCTTGCTAATCACAGAATCATTTTCATTTCATTTATTTATGGCTGTTTACACGACATCTTTTCATTTTCTGCTATGTAACATTTGCTTTGGCAGGGTCTTTTACCTGAACTGGTTATTAAATTTCTGCTAGATGTTAGGATTAAAATACTGGCTGGATTTTGGCCAATCATAATCAAGAGAGCAATGCTTTCTGCACGGGCGCCCGTGCAAATCATTTGCACGGGCGCCCGCGCCAGGGCGCGCTCGGGCGCGACCGGCACGCCCCATGCGGTCGCGCCCCTGCGTGTCGGCGGGCGCGCTGGCGCAGGCGCCCGTGCAAATTATTTGCACGGGCGCTCGTGCAGATGGCATTTTCCTAATCAAGAAGGCCTTGGTTCAACCAACAAATTTATTTATACTATGCATTATTACAAGGCACTTGGCTCCACATTCCAGAGCAACCTTGACTTACAAAATCTTAGGTTCAAAGTGAACTATTGTTCATAGCTTTCATACTAATTGGGTATTACCCTGACATTGGGGGAATGTTGGATCGTTGTTCCACTGTCATTGTCTGGTTTTCTGTTTCTGGTCATAGTTGTCAAGGTGTCAAAACGACCAAGGTGTGCTTGGGCTCCTTGGGTGCTTAAGTGCTTAACTCCCCGCCTAAGGGCGCTTAGGCGCCCAGGATGACGCCTAATTTGCGCTATTTGAAGAGTATCCCCTATATAATATTTATTTCTCTAAAGATATATAATGCTCATAAAAATTCAATAAAAATGATCATAACTGACTGACATTGCAACAACAAATCACAAAATTTGAAGAGGGAAATATTGAAATAATTATATATAAATGAAATATCAAATGCAAGGTTATGTACCTCATAATTATTTGAGTATGGACAGTAAACAAGTCTAATGAGGATGCAGTCATTAGATTATGACAGAGGTTAGAAAGAGGGGATGGGAATGGGAGAAAAGTGGTCTGGGAAGGTGCTGGAAAATGTGGCTGTGGTGCTGTGCACACTGCATAGTGCCACAGCCGCACAGGTTGTTGGGGGGGGGGGGGGAGGTGTGTGGGGGTTGGGGTGAAGGGAACTTCACACCGCCGGCCGACCAGGATGGGGTGGGGGAGAGAGCGAGGGAGGAAGGGGAAGTCTGAGAGAGAGAGCGGGGAGGTGGGATAGGGGACTTCACGCCACCGGCTGGCCAGGGTGGGGTAGGGAGGAAGGGGAAGTCAGAGGAGAAGGTGTCCCGACAGCGGAGCTGGCGGTGGCAGAAGGTGGATGCAGTGGTGGTGGCAGTTGGAGGTGGCAACGGTCCAGCAGAGAGAGAGAGTATGAACTACCTCAAAGAAGAAGTGTCCCGACAGCCAGAGCTGGTGGTGGCGGTGTCTGGATGTGGTGGCGGCAGCAGCGCAATAGGTGCTCTAGAAGAACCGTAATATATATAATATATATATATATATATATATTATTTTTTTTTTTTTTTTTTTTTGGGGGGGGGGATGGGGGGAGTCGATCGGGCCCAAGGGGTTTGGTTTGATGGACCCAACTTGGTGTCGGGTATGCACTCCTCAAGGCACCCAAGTGGGATAAGGTGCGCACCTTGACTGCCCAGGTGGCACCTTGGAGCGATTTTTTTGTTTTGTGAAAAGTGGGTTGGTGCTGAGTGCAGAAAAAAATGTGCCTTTGCGCAAATGCCTATGTGTTACCTTGACAACTATGTTTCTGGGTTTGTTGGAATTTGGAAGTTTTAGAATGTTGCTTTTTCATTGCCTAACATCTTGAATAATATTAATACCATATAGTACTATTTCACATTTGCTTGCCATCTTATTGCAGTATGATATTTTGTGATTCTCCGGGGAAATTAGAGAACTGCGAAGTTTATAGTTTTGGCTCTATGGAATGACCATCTAATATATACAAGTAACACTGACCAAAGAAGCTTCCATGCTTGCAGTTAGGCTGTGGAACTTTACTTTTATGTGCGCACTAAAAGCATGCACTTTTTGCAAATGGATAACTATCTAAGGCACAAACCAAAATGAAAATACTAATCTGCTTTGACCCATTGCCGTTTAGGTTGCTGTGGATGGAGTCTGGAAAATATGTCCAGAAGCTGGAGGTCCAGTTCAGTTCCCTGGTTTCAATGGTAATTGCTATTTCTCTTCCATTGAATGATCAGAAAAATACATTCTTCTTCATGATCATCACAGTTCCTTCCTCTTTTTGATGTAGGAGAACTTATTTGCCCTGCTTACCATGAATTATGCAACACAGTGCCAATGCCTTTACATGGTCAATGTCCTGGCTCATGTAACTTCAATGGAGATTGTGCTGAGGGAAAGTGCCGTTGCTTTCTTGGGTTTCATGGCCATGATTGCAGTAAACGTGAGTTTGTTGGCCATTGGAGATAGTCAATAATTGTGTTTTCATCCCCTTTTTTTGCTATTTTTAGAGGAAACATGTCATGTTACTTTACCTGTGTGAAGTAATGTTATCTGCATGCAATATATATATAGTTCTCTTTGCAAAAAGCTGCTCATCCAGACCAACATCTGCACGTTCAACATGTTTCAGCATCATTATGTTTTGTGTTTGTATTATTTGTGGAACCCAGTTTCTCATTAATGCTTATCTGGTGTGAATATGCCACTTTTTCCCCTATCCTTTCCATTTGGGTCCTGGGATTTATTTCTAGATTAAAAGCAATTGGTTGTTTATCCCCTCCTTATAGGTACTTGCCCAAGCAATTGTAGTGGGCATGGTACATGTAATTCACATGGAATCTGCGTTTGTGAACATGGGCGCACTGGGATTGACTGTTCCACAGGTACTCATAGTTCCATAATTCTTTCCAATTTGCATGAAGATGGAGGTACATGGCTTACTAGGCAAAAGGATAAGCTAATTCCTTCTTTTCTGGTACACAGCCGTATGTGATGAACAATGCAGTTTGCATGGTGGAGTTTGTGACAATGGTGTATGCGAATTCCGTTGTTCTGATTATGCTGGATACACTTGTCAGAACAGCTCCACGCTGTTGTCTAGTCTCTCTATTTGCCGGGATGTTCTGTCCCGAGATGCGGTTGGGCAACACTGTGCTCCAAGTGAGCTTAGCATACTGCAACAACTTGAATCAGCTGTTGTCATGCCAAACTACAACCGTTTGTTGCCCGGTAGCCGTAGCTTGTTTGATTTTCTTGACCATGGGTATTGCGCGGCAGCAGCCAAGCGTCTAGCCTGCTGGGTATGCTTTCCTCTCATTTCTTCATACTTGCCACTTTATGCCAGTTTGGAATGAAATATATTTTGCTTGAATCCATTGGATTGGATTCTCTGAGTTGTCATCAGTGTATAGTTGTCCTGATGGAAGCAGACACATGATATTTCTTGCAAGATGGTTTTTCTGATGATGTGATGTTCAGTAAGTTAATTAAAACCCTGCCTCTTCTCTGTTTTAGATATCAATCCAACGGTGTGACAAGGATGGAGACAACAGGCTTCGTGTGTGTCACTCAGCGTGTCAGTCATACAATGTTGCATGCGGTGCATCTCTTGATTGCTCCGACCAGACACTGTTCAGCAGTGAGGAGGAGGGTGATGAGCAGTGCACTGGGTATGGTGAGACTAGACCTGGATGGTTGCCACGGTTGCGCAGCATCAGAAAAATCTACACACAATAGCATAGGTTGCAGCACATGTAGTACAATCTGTAAATAATCTAGGTCTCCCTCCCCTCAACCAACCAACCCCCCATCTGTACGTTTGTATTTCTTGCTGTAGCCTTTTAGCAGAGGGTGTGCCGATCACTTTTGAGTGCACCTGGAAGCAGGTGTTTAATTTTGCCCTAGCGTGGATTCCTTAAAGAGAAGGAACATGCTTCTGGGTAATGTGATTTATGAACACGGGGTTTTCTTTTTTCTAGACGAAGCCCCAAAGGGAGGAATGTGTAGGGTTTGGCTGAGGGCCCCCATAGAAGCAAGAAGGCACCTCACTTAACCCTAGTTTGCTATGTATACCTGCCTATCTTTGTAATCCAATTCCTTTCTATTTTTGGGCCTTGGAAAGGATGCATCATGTTTCTGTTTTTTTTTGGTAAGTAGATGCATCATGTTTCTTATCTACTCTTACCTTCTAGGTGGGGTTGATTAATTTCTGTATGGTTCTGTCACCACTGATTGGCCACTGAGAATTCAGGCTATGTAGAGATGATGGAAATGTGTGTTAATGAATTGATGTGGGGTATTAACATTTCCACCACCTTCCAGTAACATGTTTTAGTGGATAAAATATGTTGGAGATCTTCTGTACACACCTGCTATGATGCCTTTTTGTTCTCATGATGTGTTAAAAGATCACAGAGAAAAGGGAAAAAGAGTAAGCTTCAGGAACATCATATTTCATCACAATTTTAAATTTGCATGCTGATTTCAAAGGATGTAAGATATTATTTGATGTGCTTTTAAAAAGAAAATGGCCGGTTATAAAGCTTTGGCTCTTGATTTATGGTGATTGTGGATTGAAAACCTGCAATGGAGAGATGTAAATTTGAAGCCCCACATTGATCATTTATAGTGAGATCATTCTGCTACTGAACACCAACCAAACGCCCACAAGAGAATCATGATTGTTTTATGAGAAAGGCTTATTATTGCACTTTCAAAAGTGTAATTTTACCATGTCAATTTGTACTTTTACTTTTTCATTGGTCCATCTCATCATGAGCTATGTACTTCTTTTGAAAGTGAATGATAAGATGAATCAATGAGAGAAGAGAAGTGCAGTTTGACATGACAAAATTATACTTTTGGAAGTGCAATAAATCTTTCTCTTGTTTTATTATGGTGACAGCCAGTCAGACATTTTTCCTTTCAGATCATATTGTGAATATTTCACAAATGTCCAAAAATGTATAAATTTGAAATTGTAAGAGAGTAGCTTTTTAATTTTCAGATGTTGAAAATTTCCATTTTCCCCCCACCCATCTCTGCAGTATCATGAATCCCATTGGTCACCACTGTTGTCCATTCCCACAACCCATCAACTATTATCATCATCGACTTCTGCAGTCCTCAAAGCCATGGAATACATTTTTTAATATTTAATTTAATTTGATTAATTATTATCTTATAACTATTTTAAGAATCTTTATATTATATTAAATGATTAGATGTGAGCTTTTATGATTTTAGACAATAGACAACAGATCCACAAATTCACATGTCCAATTATTGGCATCTTATATGTGTTATTACAATAACACCCTTGATATGTTAATTAATACCATCAATGACCAATGAAAAATAAGGTAAAAAGTAATACAAGAGAAAACAAGACTTCCATTCCATACGATCAACAAAAAGCATGAAAAGACTATTCTGCATATACGCTCCTATTAAAATACAAAATGTAAATTATCTTTGTACATATACCCTTTGCATGTGAATTAATTATTATATGCCTATATGTTAAAGAGACGCATAGAAGAAGATAAGACATTTTAACTCAAGTTTACCAAATGAGTATACTTAAAAATTATTTCACTTTTGAAGGGGATACAAGCAAATGTAAAATTAAAACAGATTTTTTCATAATTTTGGTCTAAAGAGCGATCTCGTGCATAAAGGAAAAATCAATCAAGTTGGTTAAACCATTGAATCGGATATAGATCATACCATATCACATAGGTTCATATGTTTGATCCAAATAAAGCTCTATTATTGCATGTTCCCTCTTTCGGTTTCTTCTTCTTCTTCCTACTCTTTTATTTCTCTTTCTATCTCCAACAAATGATATTCATATTGTAAAACCCCTTCTTGGAAACCAAATCGGGGATCATACATACATAAACTCTCATACATTGTGAGATATCAAGTTTCATATTATAGTTGGCCTACAAATCTTGATGGTTCAGAGCACATTTAAATATGGTTCCTTCATATCAACTCAGACATTTAACTAATTAGTAGAGTTCACTAATTTATATTCAAGCCAAAGAATACATGACCAGATTAGATGCAATTAAACTTTTACATATAGTGGACATGCATTCAAACTATAACATAAGAGGCCAAATGAATATCAAAATACCTAGACAAATAGCACTCGAGTCTTGCTCAATTGCGCAAAAGTATAAGAAAACACCTCACCATCTCCAGATAGAATTCAAGCTTCTAGATTTCACAGATGATTGTCATCCTCAGACATAAAATGACATCTTGTAGGGGACACTAATCACATGATAATCCAAAAATCTCTTTAAGATGACATTATCCTTATACTTTGTTTTATTTCAAATTACAAAAGACATGGGCCATGATTAAGTTAAATCTTACCTAAGGTTGATCATTACAAGGATTGTTTAAGAGTTATCTTTCAAACAGTCAAATAGAATCTCTGCTAGCATTACGAGTAATATACATCTATTATAACAATGAAAATCAACATTTTATCCATCAACATATTAATTCTCAACATAAGAATGTTACTTTTGAAAACCTAAATATTACTGATCATTATAAAAGTACAAAATTAATCCTTACCATTGTTCTTGCAAGTTACAAAATCTTAAGATCATATAAGCAGATTCTAGACTCTTCATAGAGTAAGCAAAGATGTAAGACATAATATCCTGATCCTTAAATGAATTCAAAATAACACAAGTTAAGATTAACATCTATTGGTTTATCACATGTCCAACTCTAGGTCAAGTCCTCCAAGCCAACTCAATGAAGATCCTCAAAAGCCCCTTTGGTGACTACTACAACTCCCTAGTGAATTTTTTGAACATTAAAAGCAATCACTTTGTTCTTGATTCTTCTCCTTCTCCTTCCTTAGTTCCTGCGGATTTCAGCTTAACTCTCCTCCTCCTATGGATGTCAGAGAGTAATTAACCAAAAATATTATATATATAAGCCCCAACTTTTTCAAAATTTCTCCTAATAGCCACAAATGGAAGTGATAGTGAGTCATCTATCTAATTGCTCACCATATGAGGGACACGGTTGGTATTTTCAAAACTTCCCATTTGCTCACCACGAATGAGGGACATGGTTAGTATTCTGAACTTCTGATTCCCAAGTACTTTCTTATATCATATATATTTATATATAAGTCTGGTGGTTCTTTGTGACTAAATATCACACGGGGAACGATAATCAATTTTATGCCTTACTGTCATTTGTGGCCAAGTACCACATAGTGAAACAATAGTTGATTACGTGTTCATTTTCCTTTGTGACTACCACAAAATGAAACACTAATCAATTATGTACTATATAATAGAGGTTTGATATTAGATACTTTAAGCCTCCTAAAATTAGGGTGTTACACGAACATACCCCATTGCCACTCGAGTGGCATTATAGCAACCCCTTTATAATGTGTTCGGTGTCGAGCTCATGATGTTGTATAATCTCAGTGTGTCTATGAGACTTCAAGCTAGGAATTGACTAAGAAAGAGGGACCTGTGTAGGACTTGGGCTGACATCTATTGCCAAGCAAGATGACATCTATTACTAGTAACAACCTTCTCACATTAGTGCCCGATGCTACAACATATGATCAAATGGGGCAAGGGAGTGTGTGTGGGAGCGTCTACATGGGGTGACAGGGGCACTACTATGACCAGTGGTGGAGCCAGTAATATTTGGAAAGGGAGCAAAATAAATTAATGTAATAAAAATATTTATTTTCATTCAAGTAGAAGATTTTATACATGTGAGTTCCCCATGACAGGTCTTCATGTGCTGAAAATGTTGCATTATTTGTCTCATTGTCAATGCTCTCAAACATCTCATTTTCAATATATGTCACTAATTTATCATTCATCCATTGATCATCTATTCTGTTGTGCAATCGATTCTTCACAATTTTCATTGCTGAAAATGCTCTCTCTATAGTGGCTATAGCAACAGGTAAAGTCAATGTCAATCTCAACAATAATAAACTAATGGATAGATAATATCTTTTCTCTTTTCAACCATCTTTTCAGCAAGTTCTGCAATTCCAACCAGTTGAGCAAAATTATCATCAGATCGCATGTCAATTATATAAGTTTCCAGCTAGTTATCGAGCATTTGTAATTGCACAGAAGAGAACTCATTTGGGTAGAACTCGGCAAATTTTATTAGCCTTTCTTTTTTATAAGCTGCAAATGATCTTTCTAGACTCAAGCATGATAAGCAGAGTAATAACTCGGTGTTTACTTCAGTGAATCGACTATTAAACTCTTGAAGTTGCATATTTAAAACTGAATAAAATAACTCAATACGATAGTGATGTAAATTTGTAATTTGTTGAGCTCTTCGTCGTGAACGTCCTCGAGACATAAACATGTCATCCATATTATGAATGATAATCTCATGCTTTACACAGAAAGATGAAACCTCTAATAGATAAGAATCTCACTTATCATTTCTCATTATTTGTATCCATTACTTTGAGATGCCAACTAGCTTCATAGCATTGCCATTGTCTTGATCTTTTCGCTGCAGCACTTGTGATAACTCATTCGTTATTCTTAAGATTTTTTCATTAAATAAAGATTAAACACAAAATCATAAGTCTTAATTGACTCTGCTAACATATATACTTCAGTTCTTTGATTTGAATTTGAACCATCTTCCATCACAGTCTCAACCACATTGAGTATAGATGCAAACATAGATATCAAGTTAACCAATGCATTGTAATGAGAACCCCAACAAGTATCATCTGCTCTTTTTAAACTTTTTTCTTGATTCAAACCTCTCCCACTTTTAATTTCACCAATTTCAATAGCTATAGTAATTTCTATAGCATGTTTTTCTTTTCTCGAAGTTGATCATGTCGCTTACATAAGGCTCCAATAACATTGAATAGCAAAGCAATCAAATTGAAAAAATGAGCAATTTTTACATGAGATTTAGCAACTACAACTATAGCTAGTTGAAGCTGATGAGCAAAACAATAAATATAATAAGCACACCCATTCTCTTTCATAATAAGTGTCTTAAGTCCATTCAACTCACCACACATATTACTTGCTCCATCATAGCCTTGACCACGTAATCTTGATATAGTTAATCCATGTTTGGATAACAATAACTCAATGCCTTCTTTGAATGTTTGAGTTGTAATATTTAAAAGATGCACAATGCCAAGAAAACGTTCTACCATATGTCCATTTTTGTCCACATATCGCAAATCAACTGTCAACTGTTCCTTATTTGACATATCTCGGCATTCATCTACTAAGATAGAAAAAAAATGCATCACCAATATTAACAATGATAGCAATTGTTGTCTCCACAGCACTTACATGAGCTATTTCTTTCTAAATTTTAGGTGCAACTAGTTTCAGATTTTCTGGAGCATTGTTTAAAACAACATGACCAATCCTTTTATTATGCTTAGCAAGAAAATATAGCAATTCAAGAAAATTACCCTAGTTTCTTGAGTCTTCAGATTCATCATGTCCTCTAAAAGATAAACCTTGTCTTTGGAGAAAACGAACATAATTAACTGATGCCTCTAAACGCGTTCGATAAGCATATTTTTTTCTGCTTTGATTGCTTAATCATAAATGACATAATGTTCTGATTTTACTTGAATAAACTCTCACACTTTCTTCTAGCTTCGTTATGTGCACTATTATGTCCTCCAACATGGCATCTTAGTTTTTCCTTTTTCTTCCAATTTTTAAATCATTCAGTAACAAATGCATCGCTTCCACCTTCTTGTTTCTCAGGTCTAAAACAATAACAATATAAGCAAAAAATAGCATCTTTCTCTTTGCTATACTCTAACCAATCTTTGTGTTCAACATATCATGTAGGATTAAATCATCGTTCTATTTTACCAAACTTAGTATGTGAAAATTTAATATTCTTAGGCTGAAAAGGACCCTTTTGTAAATATGCTCTTCTAATTTGATCTCGATCATTTGGATGATAATCAACAATCTTTTTTCTCAATCTTGGATCTGACAGAAGATTTTCATGTCTACAACTTGACATTGTCTCTTTGATGTCATTTGGATGATAATCAACAATCTTTTTTCTCAATCTTGGATCTGACAGAAGATTTTCAATGTCTACAACTTGACATTGTCTCTTTGATGAAACTGATGTCTTAATAATCTCATTATCTTTTACTTTGTCATGTGTCTCTTTCAGAATTACTTCTCTATTAAAAAATTTATCTATAAAAAAGATATAATTACTTAGCACTCTATTGAAAACAAAATATTCCATCTATATTTCAACTTAGTTTCTTACCCATATTAAAATTCTTTTGTTTTGGTGGAGTCTTTTCTTCAGAGACAATGTCTGTAAAGAGAGAACAAAAGGAAAGCTATACTAAAATATGTAATAGTAAATGCATAATTAACAAATACAAGACTATTCTATGATATCTAATGTTCTAAAAAATTAAATTCTATCATAATTAACCACTAACCGTTGAATAGTGACGTACGCAATGCAATTGTCGCAGGTACTGAAGCACAGAAGCAGACCACATGTAATGTTACAATGGAAGAAAAAAAAATATAAATAGGGGTCAAGGAGCGGTGGGAGCAGGGGGAAGAAGATGAAGAAAAATGAAACAAAAAAAGACAAGAAAAATAAGACTTTCTCTTCGTACCAGACCCGAGGTATCACACCCCAATGCCCCACAAAATAGCCAACCAATTTCATTGTGCAGCTTCACCATGCGTCCGTGCAGGAGCACGAGGCCGGCCTTTTTTTTTTTTTTTTTCTTCTTCTTTTGCAATCCCCTCGCTCCAAACCTAGCCGCAGGGGAACTTTTTTCCCTTTTGTTCTCAACCCACCCGCCACCATCTTTTGCCTCTTTTTTGTGGTAAAAGATCTCCACCGTGAGATGAGATCTTACCCTTTAAACCAACCACCGTACCGACTCATTAGGCAAGATGAGAGGGCAAATTAAAAAATTAAAACAATTTATTTACCACCGTATCCCCCGTCCCCTATGTGTATTTTCTGTAAACAAGGACCCCCCTTTGTCCCCTCCTCCCCCTCCGCCCACTGACTATGACGGAAGGTGACACCGACCCAAATGATTGTGTTTAGAGACTATAAATCCCCAAATGCAATAAAGTATGGCCAAACCTAAACCAACTTAAGATGGGCTCTATAACAATCTTTCTTTTATGAATGGTAGCCATGAGACAATCAAAATTTATTTAAAAATTCGATATTATTTTAGTGCTGATTGTCCACCTAATACAAATCCTCCTCTTTTCTTATCGACCTTAAGACTAGCCATGGCAGAGTTAGCCATGAGACTATATCTACAATAATAACTTTCTATTGCACCTCATTCCTTATCATTTTGGAGTATGTGAGAATTAGAAAAGTATATGGGTTTTTCTGTGATTATTCATCTCTATTACGTCAGCACCCGGCCCTGCAAACCCAAAACCCTAAGCACGGGGGGACTTCGATCTGTGGCCGCCTCCTGAGGTTGTTGTTTGACGCCCTGCCTCCCGCCGCGACGACGTCCGCCTCCGCCGCCGGCTGCCCCTGCTTACTGCTGCTGTCTCGGCTCCCCCTGCTTCCCCATCTGGTATCTATTCGTCCCTTTTCTCCTCCTCTTTCAGCTCTTTCTTCCGTTGCTTCGATTAGTGCATGAACTTTTCGCGTTCTCAGCTGGTGGCGGTGAGTCGTGGTTTCATCCATCAATTTCTTGCTTTTTATCTTTCATGGCGTTTGCATAAGTATAAGATCTTAGCAAATCTTTGTGGGCTAGATCCTAGATCTGTGGATCGGCAGATATGCTTTCAAATGTTTGGGTAAAGCACAAGCATCTTTTCTTAGATCTGCTGGCGCATCTCCCATAGGGAGATCGTGTAGAGTTTCTTTCTTTTTTGTAATATGTTCGTTCTTCTGTGACCTCTTGTCATTTCTGTAATCCGGTAGCCCTTGTTTATGATGCGGCGGGAGATCCATTACTTCTACTTCTCTGCCAGATAGTAACATTGCTGCAAGTCTGATTGTTCTGCTTCCTTTGAGATCACCCTTTCTTGTATGTACATTTGTCTGCCTTGAGCCGATTAGCAGATCAAAGGCACCATTTTTAGTGGTTAACCTTGCATTGAAGTCTGGCAATACTAACACATCCATGGATTTTTCATGCCTCTCGCAGTGGAGGAATGTTCGTTTTCACTTACCTCTCTGCTGTCTGATCAGACGATGGATGAGGAGTAGCACACCCAACTTTCGCACTCTTGATCTCCTTACCATTCGATTTCCACCCGCTGAAATTTGGTTGACAGAGAGGGAACAGGCAATGCCACTTATAAAATGGGATGACAGAATAGTATTTCTTCTCAAAGTTTATTTTGGACGTGGCCTTGAACAAGTTGCAATACCTTTAGCCTTCTTAAGATACTCCTTTTTCGAGAAATAAACCATTTCATGCTTTAGGTTGCATACATGTGAGGTTTGTATATTGCTTGAATTCCCTTTCTCTCTCTAGTTTTTGTTGTCAGCCTTGGCACTGCCGAATTTTCTATGCTTTTTGTTTGCTGAAAGCAACAAAAATTTATCCTTGCTCATTGTTTTCTTTAAGAGGTAGTTATCAGACCAAAAAACGCCATTAGTATACGTTCACTTTGCATATGAAAACTGGAAATATTAACACACATAGCACTTCTTTTTGCTTCTCGATGTTTATTTTGAAATCTGCATCAAACATGTTTCTATATAAACCTATGTTATCAAAGGGGCTTGAGGCGGTCGCCTGGGCGCTGAGGCGAGGCGACCTCAGAGTGCCTCGCCCTGGCCAATTTCGCCTAGGTGACCCTAGGCCTCAATTTTGCCCTTGTCCAGCCTATATTTTTGCCCACAAAGAGGCCCATTTGGCCTACTTTTAATTTAAATACCTTATTTACCTGAACATCATTTAAGTAAATATTTATATCTGTAAAATTCATTTACTTGATATATCACATGTAAATAAAGAAGTACCCTTCATTTGAATTCAATAAAAACATCAAAAAAATCATATCTCTTACCAATAAAAAGTCAACTCCCATCTAAAAAGAAAATCGCGATTTTGATAATCCCATCAAAATACTGACTTTTTAATCCCTCATAATTTGGCCTAACTAAAAATTTCATAATTCAAATAAACCACATGAAATACTAAAAATCTAAAGTCCAGTGAAATAAGTCAAATGTTCACTTGATTTCTTAAGTCAAGTCAAATATATACTCAAGTCAAATGTACAATTGACTTTTCAGATTTGAGAATTTTTATGTATACGAATTGTGTAATTCAGTAATTGTATAGAATTTTCAGATTTGCTGCTTGCCTTTGTTTAAATTTCTCATGAATTGAATGGATTTTATATTGTCGTGTCATACTCAATGAATAATGTAGCCATTTGTAGGTTTCTTCACATATATTCTAGTCTATCTTCATATATCAGAATTATATATATATATATCTATTTTTATTTAAAATTTTGCCTCAATTGCCTAAGCCAATCGCCTAGGCATTTGAGGCTAAGACGACCCTATGGTCGCCTCAGTTGCCTTTCGCCTCGGATAACATAGATATAAACTGCATATTTGAAGGTGGTTTCAAATATATTTCTACTCTATGCCATATTTATGTGGAAGGGAAATTTACACATTATATTCTATTGTGATTGTATAGCTGAACGAATTGCAGTATTTTCTCATTCAGTCACTGCCGATTCTTTGAGAAACATTATCTTATCCCCATTGGACCTTGTTTACAGGTTTTTTAACAATGGTGAGAGTCAGTGTCTTGAATGATGCTCTTAAGAGCATGTACAATGCTGAGAAACGAGGGAAGCGACAAGTCCTCATCCGGCCATCTTCCAAAGTGATCATTAAGTTTCTTCTGGTCATGCAGAAGCATGGTTAGTGGAACATATGTTCATTGTCTTTAGCAGCTTAGATATTTGTACTTGGTTTAGTTTATCTATGAATTGTTTTACCTTTTCCTTTTGTAGGTTACATTGGCGAATTTGAGTATGTGGATGATCACAGGGCTGGTAAAATTGTCGTAGAGCTGAATGGTAGACTGAACAAGTGTGGTGTTATCAGTCCACGTTTTGATGTGGGTGTTAAAGATATTGAGTCCTGGACTGAGAGGTTGCTTCCTTCACGTCAGGTTTGTTCAAAGTGTTCATTTATGTGGGTGTTTGTGAATACTTGTTTAAATGAGTTGGCAAAGTTACATGCATTTGTGTTCTCCAAAGATTATGTGTTTGAATCAACTTATTGTCTTCCCATCAACTGTGAAATTTTAGTTGAGTAGAAGGGTTATACGTTGGAATTGCCACACTTACCACATGATTGCCAGTATGGGGAACTATTAAAATTTTGTTCTAGCAGCTGTTGGAACTGCCATGAGTACTGGATAATGTTGGTTATGACACTAATTATTATCGAAATCTCCCATTGATTTGTGAAGTTCAGCAGATAACAATTTCTCTTTGTTGACAAAATTTGCAGTTCGGTTACATTGTGCTGACAACTTCTGCGGGCATTATGGATCATGAAGAGGCTCGGAGGAAGAATGTTGGTGGCAAGGTCCTTGGGTTCTTCTACTAGGAGCTTTGCTAACTTCTTCTGCAGGCATCATGGACCATGAAGAGGCTAGGAGGAAGAATGTTGGCGTCAAGGTCCTTGTTTTGTTTCTATCAGGAGCTTTACTTTACTGAGAGGATCTGTTTAATTTTTCCATATCCTGAATTTTTTTCCAAGACTTTTTACTAGGATTCAAGATTCTATGGTCAGGATGAAATGTTATACCTTATGTTTCGAATAGACCTCTTTTGAAGATGAATTTTGGGAAGGTTGTTAGTAAGTCTGGAGATGGAAATGTTCTTCTGCAATATTATTTTACTTCTTTATTGATGGCGCTTGATCTTTACAGAAAGGAATTCTCTTGTAGGGCTTTTGCACATAAATTCTTTGTTGAGTGTACTATTTGCCGTGTATGTCTCTGGATTTCTGAAATATTTAGATTTTTCCTCTCATCCAATACTCCTTGCTACGATCTTCTTAAGCGAAGTGATTTGCCTCTTTCTCCCTGCATCTGAAATCTTTAGAAGGATTCAGTCATCCCATGAGCCATGATACAAGAGATTTAAAAGTCTGGTGTATCACTTTTTAGCTACTTCCAGAGAAAACAGATGATCACTTCGACACAAGATGGCCCACACTCTGCCCTTTGTTACCTCAAATACACGTTCAGCTAGAAGTTTACTTTTCTTCTTGGAGTTTGTACAAATCGGGCTTCTCCGAGAAGCCCAATATCCAAAATGGATCTCCAACGTGGTCCTCGTACGCAAGGCCAACGGCAATGGCGTGTGTGCGTGGATTACAAAGATTTCAATAAGGCAATGCCCAAGGACAACTTCCCTCTGCCGCGCATTGATCAGCTGGTGGACGCTACTTTCGGGCACGAGCTTCTCAGCTTTTTGGATGCCTACTCTGGTTACCACCAGATCAGTATGTACCCTCCGGATCAAGACGCCACAACATTCGTCACAGACCTAGGTTTATACTGTTTCACCAGAATGCCTTTTGGTCTGAAGAATGCGGGCGCGACTTACCAGCGGCTGGTCAACAAGATGTTCGAGCAGCAGATCGGGCGCAATATGGAGGTCTACGTTGATGACATGCTGGTCAAGACACTTCCGAGTACTGACCATCTTTCCGACCTCCAGGAAACTTTCGCAACTCTGCGAAAGTATAATATGAAGCTCAATCCTGCCAAGTGCGCGTTTGGTGTTCGGTCGGGTAAGTTCCTTGGGTTCCTCGTATCAAACAGAGGAATAGAGGCGAACCCGAAAAAAATCCAAGCCGTGCTTGAGATGAGCAGTCCGAAAACAGTGCGCGATGTCCAGCGCCTGACGGGGCGTCTGGCGGCACTGAACCGGTTCATGTCCCGAGCAGCAGAAAGAAGTTTTAACTTCTTCAAGTTGCTCCGAGGCCCTAAAAGCTCCTCGAAGCAAGGGGGGCAAGTACGGTGGACTGATGAGTGCGAGGCTGCCTTCACCGAATTGAAGGCGTATTTGGCAGCTCCTCCTGTTCTCTCAAAGCCTGTGCTCGGTGAGCCCTTGTTCGTGTACCTTTCGGTTACCGAACACTCCATCAGTGCAGTCTTAATCAGAGAAGTTGGAGCGGCGCAGCACCCTGTATACTACATCAGCAGGGTCCTCCAAGAAGCTGAAAGGAGGTACCCCAGAGCAGAAAAACTCGCCCTTGCCTCGTCACGGCTGCACGGAAGCTCAGGCCCTATTTTCAGGCCCATTCCGTTACAGTTCTAACCGATCAGCCGCTGAGATCCATCCTCCAGCGGCCAGAGGCTTCCGGCAGGTTGGTTAAGTGGGCAATAGAGCTTGGTGAGTTCGACATCAGCTTCCGACCGAGGACGGCGATCAAAGCACAAGCGCTGGCAGACTTCGTGGCGGAATCTACCCTTCCGGCCGAGCAGGATCCGCCGTTGGCAGATGAGCCCCCATGGGAGCTTTATGTTGACGGATCCTCTTGTGTTACCGGAAGCGGGGCGGGTTTGGTCCTCACCTCCCCGGAGGGGTTAGAGTTCCAATACGCCCTCCGCTTCCGCTTTCCAGCCTCCAACAACGTCGCCGAATATGAAGCTTTGCTGTCCGGTATCCGTATGGCTAGGCACCTCGGGGCCGTTCGGCTTAGAGTCTTTAGTGACTCCCAGCTGGTTGCCAGCCAGGTGAGCGGACAGTTTGAAGCACGGGAACCTCGCATGGCTCAATACCTCCAGCAGGTCAAAAGCCAGACGGAGGGCCTCGTCTACTTTGAAGTCATACATGTTCCACGGGAGCAGAACGCGCGAGCTGATGCACTGGCCAAATTGGCATCTTCAGGTGACATCACCCCTTCTCGCTCTGTTTTCATCGAAGAGCTCGCCTCGCCGGGCACGGAGGTCGATATAGCCGCCATAGAAACAGGCCCGCTAGCCCCAAGTTGGGTTGACCCTCTCTTGGCGTATCTTCTCCGAGGAGAGCTTCCGCCCGAACAGGGCGAAGCTCGTAAAGTCAGAATGCGCTCAGCACTTCACCCTCGTAGAGGGCAAACTGTACCGACGGTCCCTTGCTAGACCCCTTCTGCGTTGCCTCAACCCTGAGGAGGCCCTCGCGGCCACAGAAGAAGTTCACGAGGGGCTATGCGGAAGCCACCTGGGGGGCAGAACGCTAGCGCGCAGCATCGTCCGAGCAGGGTTCTGGTGGCCTTCTCTTCAGAAGGACTGCATGTCCTTTGTCAGGAAATGTCCAGAATGCCAAAAGTTCGGAGAACTTATCAAACAGCCTGCCGAACAGCTTCACAGCCTGTTCGAGCCGCGCCCTTTCGCCAGGTGGGGCATTGATATCTTGGGTCCCTTTCCAGAGGCCCAAGGGCGGAAGAAGTTCCTGTTCGTAGCCATCGATTACTTCACCAAGTGGATCGAGGCCGAACCTGTTGCCACAATCACCGAACAAGCCGCATGGAAGTTCGTATGGAAGAACCTTCTCTGCAGGTTTGGTGTCCCAAGGGTGATTACGTCTGACAACGGGAAGCAGTTCGACAGCACCTTCTTCAAGCAGAAGTGCGCCGAGCTCGGGATCTACAACCACTTCACCTCCGTGGCTCATCCCCAGGCTAACGGTTTGGTCGAAAACGCCAACCGAACACTGCTGCATGGGATCCGCACGAGGGTTGAGGCCGCAGGTGGATCATGGATCGATGAGCTCCCAAATGTTCTTTGGTGTCACCGAACAACTGCTCGGGTAGCCACAGGGGAAACACCTTTCCACTTGGCCTACGGGTCGGAAGCAGTTGTGCCTTTGGAAGTAGCCCTTCCAACCATCCGAACAACCCACTTTGACGAAGCCGCCAATAACCGTGCTCTTCGAGAGAACTTGGACATGCTGAGCGAACGACAAAGGGACGCCAGCATTCGTCTCGTTGCCTATCAGCAACGACTCGCACGATACTATAATGCGCGAGTTCGGGAAAGGCGGTTCAATGTGGGAGATTTGGTTCTGCGCCGCTGTTCGGCTTCGGACCCCCGAAGAGCAGTAGGCAAACTAGCCATCAAATGGGAAGGACCTTATCAGGTCACCCACGTCCTCGGAAAAGGCTCATATAAGCTAACTACTCCTAGTGGCGAAGCCATACCCAGGACTTGGCATATTTCTAACCTTAAGGCTTATTATTTATAAAAGCCCTCTCTTTCCAGCATCCTACCTCTCTTCTCCCAACTCCTGTTGCTACACAAGCATTTAGCATACACACCTGATCGGAATCTCCTTTTCGGTTCCCAACGATCTGCGTTTTACATGCAATGCTTATGAAGCTTTGCGGATTCCGATCCGAACAGGAACAATCATAAAGGGAAGAAGATAGAGAAAGTGAAGCTACAAAGCAATTCTATGAACAGAATACTTCATTCACAAAAAGTTTTTTTTAGAAAGCTCTTTTCGGCCGCGGTTACAAAAAGGTGAGTACAAGGAGCATAAAGTTCAAGGGGCCTGCTGTGAAGGACCGGCGTCGTCATCCGAAGGAGGCATCCGTCCAGACTGGAATTGTGCGAACCGCACACCATCCAGACGAGCGTCCTGAGTACGACGTCGGCACTCCCGAACAGCAGCCTCGAAGGCTTCTCGGGCGCGTTCAACCCAGGAAAGCCGCTCTCCAAGATCCTTCCCAGCGTTAAGGCCCACTCGGTAGCACCGGGCCCCGTATTGCTCCAAGTCTTCCTTGTACTCTGGCCCGGCCTTGTAATCAGCAACGGCGCGAACCCCCGCGTCCATTATCACCTTGGTTAAGGCTTCCTTCTCGGCCCGCGCCAAGGTGGTCTCGAGCTCCGAAGCCTGGAGGGCAGCTTTGAGGTTCTTCACCTCCTCCTCCAGCGCCGTCTCGCGAGCCTTATGCCTCGCGGCGAGGTCCTCACAGAAAGCCACCTGCGCCTCATTGACGTACTTCTGCTTCTGACCCCGAACAGCTAGAGCCTTCAGGGTGCCCAGTGATTTGGCCAAGCCATCCATGAGCGCCTCCAGGTCAACATCGCTTGTTCCATCGTCCTCTAGCCCCTCCGGTTGGTAACCTTCAACGGACCTCTCCGGAGTCAGCTCGGAAGGGAGGTCCAAGCACCTAGCCAGCTGTTCGAGGCGGGAAACAGTGGGGCTTGCGGGCAGCTTCCTTGGTGATGCCTCGACACGGCGAAGCGATGCCTCCAGCGCCGCCACCGAGGGCACTTCGGGGATTCTCCGGTGTAGCACCTCAGTTAGAGGTCTGGTGTCGTCTCCGGAACTCTCGTCCCCAGCGGTAGCAGCGGCAGACGAGATCGGAATGTCACCAGTTACAAGGCCTTTCGGACGGCCCAACTCGGAGGTCGTGGCAGCAACGTCCCCGGAAGCCGAAGTTCGACTCGTTCCGGCGGCCTCCTGCCTGGTCGTCGGCTGCACCTCCCCACCGTCCTCGGCAACGGAGGCTGCAAAGGCTGCGTCACGGCCCTCCTCGGCATCGCCAGCAGCTTGAGCGCTCTTTTCCCCAAGAGCGGCTACACTCTCGCCGACTACAAAACCTTCAGCGATCACCTCGGCTGCATCCTCGCCGACTACACGGCCTTCGGTGATCACCGAGGTGGGGGGCATGGGGGGTAGGATATCTTCACTCCTTTGCGAGATATCCCCCCTCGGAAGAACTGCCTCGCCAGTACCACAAACGGCCGCTGGCGTAAGAATCAGGTCTGGGGCGACCACCCCGTCCTCAGAACCGAGCTGTGCACCCTTGTCAAGCGCACCACCCTGCTCGGAGTTCCCTTCACTGGGCAGGACCTCTTGGGCTTCACGCACTGGCGACTGCTCCCGCCCTCCGGAGCGGTCTGATTCATCGCTGACCATTATCAGGCCCAGCTCGGCAGACATCTTCATGACCGCCTCCGAGCGGTCCACGGCGGGAGTTGCGGGCGTCCTCTCCTCGGACGTCCCCGTTCGCGAGCGAGATCTTCGAGCCAACAAAGGCTCAAGATCCTCCTCTGCTTCTTCCTCCACTACCGCAGCCCCTTCTGCAGCGCGCGGCATCGGCTTCGTCATCTTCTTTTTCTTGCGAGCTCGGGGCTCGTCGGACACCCCTTCTTCGGGAGAGCGCCCCCAGCCTGCGACTCCACTACGGTCGCCTTGCGCTTCTCCTTCCTCTTCGTCTGAGGGAGAGAAGTCGCTCCTGCGGCTGCCACCGTCTCAAGTGCCTTCTTCGTGGCACCTCCTTTCGCCACGGCCTTCGCCTGCTGCGCGGACCCCTTCGCAGAGCCTCCCTCGTCCAGCCTTATTGAGCATAGGCTAACAGGGATTAGCTCGGCATAATCGGCCATCTCTTTCTGGTCCCGACCAGCAGCTTTTTCTTCATCGTCTAGAAGAAGCAAAAGAAGAGTTAAAACATGAATAAAGGAAAAGAGAACGAGCAGAGCAGCAGAAGACTCACCCTAGGCGCGGCTAAGCTTGTATTTCACAAGCTTGTACTCGGTCAGGTACCCCTCGGCGTGGTTCACCCCGACCGTATTCAGCTGCTGGGAGGCCGCGGCCGCCTCCCTGATCAAAAAGGCGGGATGTCCGCCCTCCTCAAAGGCTCCATCACCCTCACGGGAAAATCCCACTCAGGGATGTTCGCTCCTTTTCGTCGCCCCACGGAGAAGAGGCGCCCTGTCCACCCCTTGTTGTTGGACAGCCGGGGTGAGAAGTTGACCCGCATCCGGTTTGTACGATGTTTCACGTACACAATCCCCATCCCGGACTGCGGAGAGCACGCCAGACTGAAGTGGTTGCGGAAGATCTCTGCAGTCGCTTCGATCTTCTTCTTCCTGCATATAATGCAGAAGACGAAGATGGTCCTCCACGAGTTGGGCGTCAGCTGAATCGGCGCCACTTTCCAACTCCGGAGTAGCTCCTTCGCAATCTCCGGCATCGGCAGCCGGAGACCAGCCTCTAGCAGATCTAATGAGAGCACGAAGCACCCCGGTTTCAGGGTTAGATACGACTCGTCCTCACGCATCAGGACGATGTCGTACTCCTCGCCTATCCGGAAGCGCTCGCGGAGGCCCTCGAAGCTCCGGTACTTCGCCGCTTTCGCTGCCACCGGCGGCATCCCGCTGGCTTCAACGACCTCCTTTCCCTTCTGAGCCATTATCAGGGAGCAGACAACACAACACAAGAAGAAGGAGAACAGTAGCGGAGGAAAGAGCTCAAGGGAGAAGGAGGTGAACGGTCTGGGAAACAGCAGACTCTGGAAAACCTTTCGGAGGTAAAGATCCCGTTTTCGTCCCCTCCCCTTCCTTATAAGGAAGGTGAGGCGCGAAATTCGAAGCGGGGCTGGAAACGGCGTTTCCCTCCACTCCAAGTCTCCTCTCGAATGACCCGCGGGTGACCGTTCGGGCCTGCTGCGTGACATTCTGGGTATGACATGACCCACGTGGTCATCATGAAAGCCTCATCTTCGAGGCGAACCCTTCTGCAAAAGCGTCACTATAGGTCTGTTCGGATCTCCGAGGACGATACCGCATTTATGGCGGAGGTGACATCCGAGCAGGGCACCGCCCACAAGCGCTCCGGCTTCTGAGCCACTTGAGGGCGTGGGGGGCAAGTGTGGTGGCTATTTTCCGCCACCTAGGCCCATCATGTCAAGGCCCATTAACTCCGTCCCATCCGGTAGTGGCCTCCTCGTGCGAGCCCACGCCTTCGTACGGAGCAGGTGAAAGGAGACCCATGCGCTGGTCATCCTTCCGAAAGGACTGCCGAGCTCGTCAGCAGGCAGCTTCCGAGCACGGACCTCAACCTCGCTGCCCGGAATACCCCTGGATGTCGCCGAATAGCTCGTTCGACCCCTCGCGTGGGTCATCTGCTCGGAAGGTGTCACCAGGGGCCACCGAGCTGACTCCCCGGCTTACGCTGCGGTTATAACCGCCCCAGGTCACGCGCTCCATCATCAAGAGGCACGATCTGCCTGAAATCCCAACGGTCACCTGAGCGCATAACCCCCCGTTATGCGCGCCCATCAAGGCGCCTTCTCAGGCACGATCCACCAACGTTACGCACGTTGGCCTTGACACCGACGTCTATAAAAATACAGGTATAGTACCATGCAACGGTACGTTCTCTTCCTCACGCGAACACGCTCTCATACTCCGAAACCCCCTGCCTCGCAAGTTCTCCACTGACTTAGGCATCGGAGGGTTTCCCCGGTCTTCACCGGCCCCACTGATCCTCTTCTGGTTTTGCAGGTCTTCGCCCTCACCAGCGATCGTCTTCCCTATTCTTTCTAGTGGAGGCCCGTTTGGCTCAGGCCCAAACAGGATCATACCACCACAAGTGCCATTTGATAAATAATCTGAACTGATAGCAGGCCCTAATTAATTTTTATCTCTGTTTATCTTATCCTTAAAATTAAACTTGAATAGGGACCAATTGACACTGACCTTTAATTGGTCTACCTCAATTTTATTGCAAGACCACTTCTCAATATATTTTTACCTTTACTTGGGTTATAGAGAAAGATTTACTGTAACAAGTGTAATAAGTCTTACATGACAATCCGCGTTCGGAGGTTGGCAAACGGGAGGAGCAACCTGCGGCAGTGATTGGCGACAGACTCCAAAGTCATTATTTTGGAGATTAAATTATTATTTTAGAATTTAAGTTATCATTAAAAAATTAGTTAATATTTTTAAATCTTAAAATAATATTTTAATGTTTAATGTTTGTACTTCTGAACTTAAGATTTGCATTTCTAAGTTCAAATTTTGTATTTTTAAACCCAAGATTTATATTTCTAAGTTCAAATTTTGTACTTCTAGATTCACTGACTCGTGAGTGTCGCCCTCTACCTATTGCTGATTGTAAGCTGCCACTGTTAGTTGCTAACCATCGATTGTCGGTCGTTGCTGCTAATTGTTGTTTGTTGTCGTTGGCTGTCGTCCACCGTCATCCACTGCTCTCCCCACTTATCAACTTACATGACGTCTAATTTAATGTCGTGAAAATTATCACGTCACTATATAAATACAATAAGTGTACTTGGACAAGTACAATAAATTTTTTCTCTATATATATACTTGTGTGAGTAGTTGTTCTTATATGATGAGATTTGTCTATTTGCGGATCAAACTTAGTGAATCTTACTGATCCTAAATTGCTAGAAAAGACGTGAAGAGTCTTCATTGGTATTTTCATAATAGATGTGTACTAAATATTTTTTATTTAGATATGTATATTAGTCTATTCGGCCCCAACTCGGGTCTCACCGATTAATCCTCTTCCTAATTCAAATCAAATTGAATCGATTTTTATAAATTTAAATTTATATTAATTTAATTATAAATATTTTATTAATATTTATGTCATTAAAATAATGATAAAACTAAAAATATTTATATGTATATATTTAAATTAAGTCTATTTGTTCGGTTCCATTTGATTCTACAAATTGTGAAACCGAAATAGAAAGGGTATATATTCAAATCAAACAGAATTATTTACTTCGCATTCGATTTTTCGATTTGAATTGATCTACACCCCCGTATTCATCTAATCGAGGCGGAAAAAAAAATTTATACAAAAATAAAAATTTATGAAAAATATATGTGCAACAGTAAAACTTAAAACTGGAATAAGAAAAGACCTGAAGATTCTATGCATGGTCGTCCGGCCGTGTTTTCCACGGTAGTGTGGTCATTGAATTCTTTGTTAAGAAAAGTGGTGGGAAACTTCCTTCTAACATCTCTTTCTTCCCTTTTTTTTGTTTGTCCACATGTGAGCCCATGAACTTGTTTAATCATCCTAATCACTTAACTTGTTTCTTAAAACTTGTCCGAACGAAGACAAGTTCAAATGGGCACTATTTTATTTTTTAGCTAGATATATAATTACAAGAACAGCTGTTCATGGTCAAACACAAAGTGGTGTTCTCAAACCCTCTGAGGGGCTGATGAACATGGAAGGAGATGGGTTTTGGTTGCTCAGCATCACAATTTTTTTTTTCTCCCTTCAATTTTTTGTTTGAAGACAATAATATTACTCTTTGCATATTAGTGCTTAAGAAAATGGCCCGGTTAGGACGCTCTACTGTATATTCGATGGGAGGAGTTTGATTCTTAAATTTCTCAAATTTATAAAATATATTTTAAAAAAATTATAAATATATAGAAAATAGATGTGCGTCATAAGTCTTGAATCTAAGACTGTGTCTTTACTTTGGACAAGTGTAGGCCAATAGACCTAACACACCCAATAAAATTAGATTAATAAAAAAAGTGAACATGGAAAGACATAAGTTTTCTTTTCATTTGCATATATCCGCCCATTTTTCTTTTAACCCACTTAAAGAAGTCATATGAATATATATATATATATATATATATAATATATATATATATACTATTATAATATAACTCAATTTTGGAGCAGTCACATGGCAGCCCCAAAACATTCGTATTCTCGTCAAAACTCACAAATACTTCTCCTACCTCACTCTTTTAATACAACTATTTTAAAAAGACGTCTCTCACCTAAAGTTGTGAAAAAATCTTCTAAAATCGGCATGTTAAATTTTGCACATTTTTTTAAAGTTACAATTTTATATTATTAAAAAATGACTATCCGTTGCAATTTTTTAAATCTTACTAAATCTTCCAAAACTAAGTCTAAAAATATGAATCATAAGATTTACTTACAATTTTATACTACTAAGAAATGACTATCCGTAACAATTTTATATCACTTTATAATTTTTAAATCTTACTAATATATATATATAAAGTAAAACATATTAATATATTAAAAATATTTAAATCTAAAAACTTTCCGTACATACACGGATAGTAATCTACTCATCTAGTATATATATATATATATATATGCTGGTCTCAATTTCCTCTCAATAATATAAGATGTGACGTCTGAGTTTTTTCGGGTCTTAGTTAGTAGGTTAGCATTGCGGGTCAGATATCCGTCAAAGTCTTGGATAGAAGTAAGACCCATTTTTGGATCATGTGTTTGTATTTGTATCAGAAAAGAATATATCCGTGAGAAATATTTTTCAGAATATTAAAGAAATGAAAAATTGTTTTTTCGGAGAAAATAATAAAATATGTTCACAGCATCTAAGAAAAAATATATTAACTATCATCTTATATAAATTTTAATAAATAAAATCAACTGAAAAATAAAATTCCAAAACTCACCGCCCCCTAAGCTCATCCCTCAAATCCCAAATCCCCCCCGTATTCGGGTCGGTAAGTGGTTCGATTGTGGGTCGCCCGCAGTCGACCCGTCACGTGCTGCGTGCCCGAATCACGTGCCTCCGAGTCTGAAAACCGCGTGGCCCGGCGGCCCCATGGATGCTGCGTATATTTGCGTCGGTTTCTGTTCGTCTCGCACCCTCCACGTCGCCGCCGGCTTCGCTTCTCGCTTCTGAGTTGGGAGGAAGAGCCCAGGAAGGTTGGCTCCAAAGGGGTCCCCGCCTCCCCACGCTTCGATCTGCCGCCGCCGCCGCCGCCACCCGCCTCCACAGGTGAGGATCTCCATCCCCCTTTCTTCCCGACCCTTCCTCCAACACATCTCTCTCTTTCTCTCTTTCTTTCTCTCTCTCGCACACACTCTTTCTCTGCGTTTCTAGATTTCTCTGGGTTGTGTTGGTTTCGCTTCAGCAGTGGAATCTAGGTCTTTTTTTTTCTTGGTGGATTCGCTGTTCATGTGTCGTTTCTCTCTTGTTTGAGTTTGCTTTGCGCTATCAGATCTTGTTTGTGTCGATCGGAGGACTCCGGGAGAAGGGGGGGGGGGCGTCTTGCCGATGGCGATTTTAATTTGGGAAAGCGGTAGTTGGGCATTTCTGTGGGCTTCGTGGTGACGCTGTCTTGACGTGTTTGAAAATTTTAGGGTTTTTGATTTGTTTACTGGGGTAAAAGTTGGTTCTTTCTAACCAGTTCTTGATGATTATAGGATTTTCTTCGTTGTCATAAGATCTTTGCGTGTTCTAGGGCTTCACGGAGTTGCGTGTGTTCTTTTTTCTTGCAGGGCATTGACTGTAGAGGACCTGAGCCATGTCGAGTAGTTTTGGGGAATCGTCGAGTAGATTTCCCCAGAATCCCTCCTGTTCCGGGAACAACAACGATGCCGGAGACTTTGAATGCAATATATGCTTCGAATTGGCGCAGGATCCGATCATAACTCTGTGTGGTCACCTATTCTGCTGGCCCTGCCTCTACAAATGGCTTCGCCTGCATGCCCGTTCCCCCGAATGCCCGGTTTGCAAGGCTGTTGTGCAGGAAGATAAGCTGGTTCCCCTGTATGGCCGAGGGAAGACATCGACGGACCCACGTTCGAAGTCGGTCCCTGGTGTTGACATCCCCCAGCGCCCAACGGGCATGAGGCCGGAGACTGCACCACCCCCGGATCCCAACCACTTCCCTCACCATGGATTTGGGTTCATGGGAGGCTTCCCCCCAGTGGCTACTGCCAGAATAGGGAACTTCAGCCTTACTGCTGGCTTTGGGGGGCTCTTCCCGTCTCTGTTCAACTTCCACATGCAAGGGTTCCCTGATCCGACTGCATATGGAGCGCCTGCTGGTTTTCCTTACGGCTTTGGGAATTCGTTTCATGGAGGGCATGCACACGGGTTTCCTCCACGTACCGCAATGAGGCAGCAGGAGAACTCCCTTCTGACAACTCTTTTCCTTGTTGTTGGTGCTTTTGTTGTTTTTGCTCTTCTTTTCACATAATAGTTAATTGTAGTAGATAGTATCCTGTCATTAAAGAAGCCCCGTGCTTACACTCTGATTCTAAGCTCGATGAACAGAGTTTGAAGTTAGATTCTCTCCAGAATGTTCATGCTCTGAGCTTGTGGTTGGTTGGTAATTCCTATCCTTGACACGGGTGTCTGAAGTGTGACCAAGACCTTGTAATACCGGCAATATAATGAGAATAAATGTGTTTGATTATGTGCAAGGTTATGCTTGTTTATATCTGTTTTGCAATCGATATGTAATTTGTACCCCCCTTGGAAAGTGGTTGGTTGCAATATGTAATAAATAGAAAAAGGGAATTCAGTGTATTATAGCATGGTAAATGAAATGCACTAAGGCAAATATCTGCATGCCTCCCTCTCCATGCTGAAGTATAGAAAATATTCCCTAGTACAAAAAATCTTAGTGGAAAAAATAGCTAGAAAAAGATAAGTGGTTGCACAACCTTTCTCCACAGACTACCTAGCTAATTACCCTTCTGGAAGGAAAATAGATCATCAGCAGACTGTTCAACCACCCCCTTTTTTTCGTGAATTGACTGGTGTTATTGCCTAGTTTTATTTGTTTACAAAAGTAAGAACTAAGAAGTAAATGTCAAATGTTTGAAAGATGATATGCAACCCATTGAAAGGCAATCATCTGTTAAAGACATGGGGATTCTTTGAATGCTTAGTGGCTCTAGAAAGGATACAGTTTTTTTTTTATAGGTAGAGAAAGGATACAGTTAATAAGGTACTGTTACTTTTTAGCATTATTTGTATAATATCTATTTTGTAATACTTTCTCCAATGTGAAATTGAGTGCCTTAAGAAAATGCGAAACCAGTACCTTACACAGGCTCTTATATGCATAATTTATGTTTGCCATGCTACAGCATGCATGCATGCATAAGCTTACATTTTTACGTGTTTGTTTAAAAGTTTGGTAATTGTGCATTGAAAATGCAAGTACACAAGGATTCTTGACTCAGGCTAATGTCAGACTTGCCAGTAAACTATGCTGAGATGTACCTTCCTAATGATATTACTAGAATCCATGGTTTGCCGGATCGGAATCGGGAGGCGAATCGGATTTTTCTTGATCCGATTCGATTCCCCCCGAATCGACCCGAATCGATCCGAATCGGATCGATTCTCATAGGTATAATATATATTATATATATAATATATCATATATATGATATTTATAATGTATAATATATAGAGCAAATTAATCAGAAGTCCCTGGTAGATATTTGACTTATTTTCTAGTCCCTGACAGAGCTGTAACTCATTATAATAAGTGTTATTCCTGTTACAATATATGTTAATCATGTTACAGTAAGGACCTCCTCATTACAGTCAGTGACTTCTAATTAATTTTTCCTAATATATATTATTAATATGATATAATAATATTATATATATGAGACGAATCGGACCGAATTGATGGAATCGAGAATCGGGTTTTCCATGCTTCGCCCCGATTCGGGAGAATCGGGCCGATCCGATTCGATACGCCAAACCATGCTAGAATCATAGAGTTTGTACGTTGAAATGGCATGTACATAAGGATTCTTGACTTTCAGAAAAATGTCAAACTTTTCAGTAAGTTATGCTGAGATGTGACTTCCTAATGATATTACTAGAATGTAGAGTTCATAATTAAAATATCTGTCTCTGTTTAGCAGTAAATATCTTCAGTGGAGTAGAGCTTGGAAATCTTAGACTCTGAAGTGGAAGCGTATCAGTTTTGGAGAAACAGATGTAATTATCTGAGTGGAAGTCCCAAGCAGAGGATCTCAGGATGCTTGCTTGTTATGTATTGGAACTTGGAAATAATCACAGAAGTTCAGGGTACCGATTTGGTTTATTTGCGGGCTTAGAGCTAACTTTTCACATTGTTTCCCCGTTTTCCTGTTTGGATCTTCATGTTTGAGTGAGGATGCTAGGTATATTGTGCCATAAAAGATTTTGTAATTTGCATGCTTAATTATGATTGATTTTGATGAAGAAATGAAAGATTTCCTTGCTGATCATCTTTGGAAGTTCAAGAAACTAGTGAAATTTTGAATTACAGTACAAAATGCTTTATTGTTTTCATGGTCAGCTTTGTCTTTTTTTGACAAAGAAAAAGGGGAAGTTCCCAATGCTTGGTGGGTTCTGTAAAAGTTATTGTTGTCCCTGGGTTAGACCTAAATGCAGTAGCATGCTGGACCTTTTGTCAAAGACGCAAACCGTCTGCAATGTGCTCTCTGGATGTCTCAGTTCTTACTTTTCGCAAGCATCTTGTGGCACAAAAGCTTCGTAGATTTGAGATAGAAGTTAAAAAGACAGATGAAGCAACTCTCTATAACCTAACCCCTCTTTCTCAGTTGGTAATCAGTTTTTTTGCCCCTTGTAAATCATGTAAACGAGCTCCTTTACTTGTCATGGTGACTTAAACGTTACATTTTTTTTTGTGCCCAGCTACTTCAATTATTCATGATGAAAGTTTCTGATGTGATAAAGAAGTGCTAAAGTCAATTGTCTAACGTGTTCACAGTTCAGGCTTTGTAGGGTGGTAAGCTTTAGAAGAAGCTTGAACATTCTGTATTACTCTATTGAGCAGGTATACAAGTAATATGAACCTTCCGTTGGTTTGTTTTATAGCCCCCCCTTGACCTCATTTCTTTGAAAATTCAGAAGGCATTTATAATTTGCCTCAAACAGCGCTAGACTTCATGCCTTTCTGACGCAGAGAATTTGAAGTGGATTGAACTGCAAAACATTCAGTAACCTTTGCACCAACGTCCCAAGTTCAGTTGTAGGGAAGTTGTCAAATGTATTTTCCCTTGGTGTTTATTGTGTGTTCTTCATATCATGATGGCTGGAACAACCCACAAACATTGAAGATATAACGAGTGTCCCACATGAGTATATAATCACATACACTTCCAAGTATCAGGTTACTGACTTAGAAATTGAGGAATAATCTTCCATTGACTCAAGAAACTGGAGGCAAAGTTGTATGGCGTGCTTCTTTCTGATCTTGTTTGATCTATGATTGAGTTCCCTGTTGTTTCCAGTCAATTACAGTGACCACCAAAAAAGATAAAGGTTCTCAAGACCGATTGAGTTTCCTAAACTGATGATGTTTTTTGAGTGTTTACTCTGGGGGATCTGTGTGATGGTCGTGCTATTAGAGAGAGCTTGTCATTTCTTTATTGCTCTGCTTAGTAGTTGTCTATGATGAAGCAGCTTTAGAAATGATGTGAAATGTTCCCTTCGCCTCCAATGATGAAAAAGTCCCTTTTCTTATGTTCGAAACTTTATTTTCATGTTTGACACTGAATGTATGCTTGTGAAGCAAAAGAATGAGGTGGATCGATTGAGCTTAAAAAAATTGTAACCATGTGCCAAGATCTCATACTGAAAGCTGTCAAATGTTGTCATTTCCTTTCCAAGTCTATCCATTGGTTGGCTGGGTATCTTACCTGTTACTCCCCTCAAAGAAAAATGTGGTGATGTATTGACCCAGGGTATTGGATAAGCTATTGAACTTCAAAGTTATCTTTTTTGAAGTTGATGATTGCGCTAATAATTTCACTGAATAATAATAAGCAGAGGTAGTACAATCAAAGAAGTGGGGGAGAGATTCCCCCTTCAACACCTCAAGGGAACAAGAAAGCAACTACACTTTTGTGAGCTTAGCAGCGAATTTTTTTTTTTTTTTTGATAACGAGGAAATTTCGCCCCGTGTGATTTTGTAGGTTTAGGGATTGGTGTTCGAGAACTCCAAGGTCAGAATTTGGCAGCTCATATTTTTCGTGTACCCGTATTGCCTTTATCCCACTTGACCGAAAAAATCACGGACCTACACACCTTGAAGATTGTATGTAGATCAGGTAAACTCCCTCCAAGAATCGAACTCGGGACCTCTTACTTTTAAATAAGAGTTCTTACTGATCGACCCAACCGGGGTCCTCAGCAGCGAAAAATCCTTTCTTACTTACACAGCAAATCTGATCCTGGAAACCAATAAATATCTTCATGTTATCTACAGGATCCAGAAGAGAGAGAGAGATCCATGTTCTTCATGATCTTTGAGGTCCATCCTCAATGCAGTACCTTAAGAGTAATTGCTTATTATTTTCTACTCTCACATGGGCAATGCCCTGTGCATATGCGTGGGATCTATGCACCATCTCCCATGTGAGGGCAGACATCGGACATCCAACTTGTTATCTCCAGTGGGGTAGCAGTATATATGCTATTTCCTGCCATTTATTTTTTACTAAATTGAATAGAGATGGGAATCAGTTCTTCAAAGAAAGGTTTGCCGCAATCTGCTACTTTGAGCCATTTATTTATTGCTGAATTGAATAAAGATGGGAATTCCATCATTGAAGGAATTTTTCTTTTTTGACTAGGGGGGTAATTGGATAGGGAATAAGAGGTTGAGACATACTACGGTTCTGAAAGTGCATCCCAACACCTCCCAAAAGTGCCCCCGAGAGGTGCTAGGAGATGTCTACGTACTAGGGCTGCCAACGGGTCGGAGTCGGAATCAGAAATGATATTTTTCACATCTATTTCTTATAAGAAAATTAGAAACAGGTCGAAAACGGAAAGTAATCGGAAACATTTGGTACGATCAGATGATAGATATATGTATCATTAGGAGTAATGGTAAAAGAGATGTCTTTGATAATAATAGACATAATAAATATTACGAGAGAGACAAGTTAATTGGATTCTATTTACAAATTAAGGAGAAGTTAAAACTTAGTCTAAAATTTTTTAATATTAAGAAATAAGATTTTAAGAGTATATATTTTATAAATAAAATAACAATTATATCTTATTGAAAACGGAAACGAAAAATCAGAAAATAATCGAAAACGAAAAAACGAATACGGAAAGGTCGGAAACAAGTCGGAAAGCGGATATCCATTGGCAATCTTACTACGCACACAGACGCTGTCTTAAATATGCGACAGAGTGGAGCCCACAAGTGGCTCGAAAAACCCCGGGGCCCACACCCCTGCCAAGAAATGACAGGGGTGGGGTTTGAACTCGGGTGGTCATTGCCAAAGGCAAGGCCCTTGACTGCTGCGGCATTGCTGCATGGTCTTCACTGAAGGAAAAGCTGCCAACCCATTTGTCCAGCCAAAAAGTGTGTAATTTGATCTGTTGGTAGCGGACAGTATCCACCTGCCTTAGGATGTACAAAAAGTCATTCCCAATAATTGGAGGAAAAGCTCGTGAGCCTTTACAGTATGGACCCATGACCATGGGCCGACAGCATTTCATAGTGGGCCCTTCTCGGCCCATTTAGAAACTTCCATGTTTCATACGTTTCCCTTGCTCACTCTGATGGTGATGTCCGCATTAGTTTGACAATGGGTTGGGGTTAGAGTTAACTCCAACCCATGACTAAACTTATACAGGGTTAACTCATTTTTTAGTTTATTTTCTTGTGTGCTAACCTAGTTTAACTACTGTGAGTTAACCCATTTTCTCTTGGATTACTTTGGCAAGATAAAGTGAGTTGACCTACTTTCATATCAAAAAGTGATTTGAAAAAAAAAATAACAATTAATATTATGTTGAAAAAAGAGAAAGTAACAATTAATGTTGTGTACTGCTAAGAGAAAAAGACAATTAACCCACTTAAATTAACTCCAATCTACCTCTAGAAGTAGATTGAAAAATTATGAGTTAACTTACATCTGACTCATTTTTAATTTAACCCACTTGAGTTAATCTTTTTTTTTTGTTATCAAACTATATTTTAAATTAACTCGTTATTAAACTGAGGCAAAGTGGGCAAGATCCACTCAAAAGCTTGCCGTAAGTTATGGGGATGGAATCTTCCACCTCTGCATGTGCATCCCCATCCAGACAAGACAAGAGAGGGAAAAATGTTGCAAGTTAGGACCCATCTGTTGTGTGGACAAAGTTTGGCAGCTGATGTGGAAGTTTTTGGCGTCTCCATTGGGTCGAGCATGGCACATGGGGACAATGTGGTTCCAAACATTTGGAAAAAAATAATAATAATAAGTGGGCGATGTGATATTAGATTAATCTAATATCACGTCACCCAAGATAGCAATCTGCTATTTTGAGCCATTTATTTGTTGCTGAATTGAATAAAGATGGGAATTTCTTCATTGAAGGAAAAGTAGCCAACCCATATGTCCAGCCAAAAAGTGTGATTTGATCTGTTCGTACACCCCCCCCCCCCAAAGATGTAAACGAACTCGGTAGTAAAAGAGCTCGAGGTTAAAAGAGAGGACTAAATTTTAGTGAATGTTATTAAAAAAATTTCGGAGTAGATTTAAAATGAGATGGTGTCATATTTTTAAGAAAGATATTAATTTTTTAAATTTAAATATGAATATAATATTTAATAAAAAATTTAACAAAATAAAATTCATGTAAACGACTTCAAATAATATGACAAGACTCTAATGTTGATGATATATATGTGTGTGTATCCATATATAATCAGATATGTGCTCAACTTTATGTTCTTGATGAATTTTAAGGTGAGACTAATATATACAATCAGATGAACAGAAAATGACAAAAGAGAGTGTTGGTACATGCATATATATATATATACACACATATGCACATACATGTATACATATTCATACGTATACATGTGATGCATATAAAGAGAGTATAAAATCATATTAAATTGGACCCATATGATCCCATTCCAAGAGCACAGTAGTAATCGCAAGTCGTGGGACACGAGCCCTATGTCCTTGTTCCCAATCTTTCCTAGTGCTGCCAAATTCCACCTAACCACTTCAAAAAAGAAATTAAGAAACCTTGGCAGCATTCAAATTTTTAAAGTTCAAAAACATCATAAGAAAGGACAAAAGGTGCCCATCGAGGGGATGATGCCAGGAGAAGAACAGGAGAGGAGCCAAGTTTCCTGAGAGCCTGATGACAGGTTCTCCTGTTTGAAGAGCATTAAAAAGGAAGTAACATCTCTTTGCCTAGGTTTTTGCGAATTTTGTGTGTGAGAAAAAAAATGCTTCATTCCAGCCAAGAATGTCTGCCACCACTACATACATAAATATATCTGATGTAATGGATGACAATATTGTATTCTTCAGTTCACCAGCATTTATATTAAAGCTTTCTGTGTCAGCTGAGATGTCTATCCAAGTCTAGTAACTGTTCAAAGGATAGCCATTAGCCACCCAATCATGGTAATTTAATCTGTCCTTATTGTTCTCTTGAGGGGTTCCATCCAAGAAGGCCACACATCACCCATGGTGTCTACATACATTTGTGTGTGTGTGTGTGTGTGGTGCTGCCCCTGGTGCCCTTTGTCACTGCTTCCCATGGGGTGTACTGGAGGTGAAGACAAAGGAAAGCCCAGAGATTAATCCTTCAGTTTTCTCTTCCTTTTTTCTTTAATCCTTTGGGCAGATATCTCACAATTCAAAATTTTGATCACCTGTGACCTAATTATTTGTTTACTGTAACGCAACAAGGGGAGGATGATGGTGGCATAGGTTTATATGCAAATGAAGGTAACTCTCTAGCCATCATGAAAGAGAGAGATAAAACAAGCTCCAACTACCCTTCAAATAGAATTGTGGTTCTGAAAAAGTTGATAAGAACAGAAAGGTAGGTTTGTCCTCATCCCCAACACCATCTTAAGACAAAACAAGAATAGGAACAGGCAACTGGGTCTTCTGCTCTTCAAACTTCCTTCTCCACCCTTCTTTTTCTCCTTCTTGGTGAGGAAGGGAGGAGGTGGGGATGGTGGGCTCAGGCTGCATGGGTGGGAGCTGCTTGGACGTGCAGGCTCCAGCAAGGGCCTGCACTCTGAAGCTGTACAGGTGGGCAGAGTCCGACGCGGAGTTCTTGAAGCTGCTCAGTACTGCAGGGAAGGAGTCATCTGGTCCTTCCCCAACGCCGCCTCCCACGAGCCTGTGCCAGGGCCAGCTAATCTTTTGCAGGCAGAAGTTTCTGAGGAGCTACACCTTCTCCAAGAAGGAGATCAGCCGTGGTGAGAGGGCAAGAAGGTGGCTGCAGCGTAAGGAGAAGGACCTGAAGAAGGAATGCAAGGGCAGGTCTGTGACTGTGAGGGCCTCCTGCAGCAACGCCATCAGGTACCTCTTCTCCTGTATGGTGAGGGTTGATGTGGTGGAACACTAACTAGCTCACTGGAGTCTGCAGTGAGGGGAGGAAGCCTTAATTAGTTCTATGTTTCCAGTTTCCTTTTGCTTTTAACCTTGTAATAGTATTTTTGGCTTAATACAGTTGTCTTGTAGATGTTCTACTTTGGTTACTTGGCTCAAGTAAGCTTATCAAAACAGCTGCTGCTTTTAACACATGGATAGATGTCATCAGCTGCCTTCCTTCTGTGTGGTGGGTAGAATGGATGTGTTGTACACTGGTTTCTCACAGTGAAGTTGGGTCTATTCTCTTTCATCCTTGTCTTACAGAGAGTTAAAGTGTGTCTCTTTGTTCCATTCATTTTTATGTTGCTTCAGTTTGATCGATAGTGCACTACTGAATACCTTGTGTTCTGATTCTCTTCAACAAACAGTTTTGTTTTGAGTGGTGGACAAGAAAGTAAGGCACTTAACTGGTTACTAAGTTAGGATACAAGCAAAAGGTTTATGTTCCATTAGAAATGCTATGCTCCCTACTGTGTCCGGGAGCATAGGGAAGCGCAATGGAGCCGTGCTCCAAGTCTCAGTGCATTAAATGCGTCTTTTGTTTTTTATTTTTTTAGGAGCAGGGTCCAACCGCATTAAATGAGTCTTTTACTTCTTTTTTTGTCCACCTTCCAATAGTGCATACAGATATCCTTATAGTACACACAAATATCTATGTAGTGCACACAAATAGCACAATAGTGCATGCAAATAGTATAAAAATTTGTGTACATTCTTATAATATTTGTATGCACTATTGTGATATTTGTGTGCACTACATAAGTATTTGTGTGCACTGTTTGAAGCTAAAAAAAAAAAAAATGTGCACACAAATATCCTTCTAGTGCATGCATAGATATTTATGTGCACAAGATAGTATTTGTGTGTACTATAAAGATATTTGTGTGTATTGTTTTGAGGGTGGAAAAAAAATAAACAAAAGGCGCATTTAATTCGCTGGGGCCTTGCCTCCTCCACATGGAGCACTGTGGAGGAGCACAGCTCCATTGCGCTTCCCTAGCATTTCTCATGTTCCATATGCATGTGTTCTCATCTCTCTCTCCTCTCTCTCTCTCTCTCTCATCCATCTCTCTCTCTCTCTCTCTCTCTCTCCTCGCTCTCTCTCTCTCTCTCCTCTCACCTCCTCTCTCCTCGTCTCTCTCTCCTCCCGTCTCCTCCTCTCTCTTCTCTCTCTCTCTCCTCTCCTCATCTCTCTCTCTCTCTCTCTCTCGTGTGTGTGTGTTGTGTGTGTGTGTGTGTGTGTGTGTGTTAACAAGTCACTCTTATCAATACATTGAGAGCATGTACCTGCAGGGAGTTAGAGCAAAAGATAAGCATGGGATTAAGGATAAATGATGAACTAATCAGATGTTAATTTCCACATCAGTGTTCTTGGAGGTTGGAGGGGGACATCAGGTTCCATCATGCATGGAGCAGCCATTAATTTGTTTGACTACATCAGAGCATTACAACAGGCTATCTGTAAATATTTCCTTGACTACCTCAGAGTATTACACCAGTATACTCTGTCTTACTCTGCCTGTAAAAACGCAGGAAAAGGACAAAAAGAGACCAATCTATGGTACTGCATGATATAATACTCAATAAATGGCCGAATGAGACATCGAAAAGAGGTCAAGAATCCAACCTCCTATTGGGAGCGTGTTTACAAAGAATTAGCTTCACATCGAGGACATATTTTTTTCTCTTTCTCGTTCATGATCACTTTGTCTTTGTTCTTAAAACTATTTTTCTTCTTTAATATTAGAATAATACTAGAAATGCAACAACTGCTGATATAGTAAGTAAGTTCTCATATGCTTGGTGCATGCACATATATGTAGTGATAAGACATGAGACAAGAAAGAGAGAGAAGACACAATACTCCATATACTTTGTCGAGAAAGGTTTATTGCACTTGCATATTGCACATGACTAGGTAACAAGTCTATGTGGCATCTAACAATTGGATTGTCACTTTATCACTCTTCATGTGAGGGGTGCCACATAGATTAGTATCTAGTCATATTACACTTAAAATATAATATACTAATATACAAATGTAATAAACCTTTCTCATATATACCATGTCTCAAATATTGTCATTGTTAAGATTGCTTATCTCTCTCTTCCTCTCGACCACACTCTTAAAGAATCGAAGTTGAGATTAATATTTGAGATTTGCTTCTCAATTATATGAGCTTAAACAGTAACTAGAAAGGTTAATTTCTGTCTCTTAATTAACCACATGAGATTTATGATAAAAGTAGACTGTCTCTAGATTGTAGACATCATATAAGATGATCAGAAAACTTACTCAACTTTTGGAGTATTCTTTGCTTTAGACTTAGTTATTTAGAAATCGAATTACTTGTGACGTTGATGGTGGCTTAATTTGTTTAGTTTGAGGTGACCTCTAACCATCACAAAGCCCATCGTCTAATGTGGATGAGAGAATAAGCTGAGCCCAAAAGGTAATGGGAACCTCTCCTTAGCTCCAGTCCATAACCAAAGAAACACCCGGTCTTTTTTAGACTACAAAATTCCGTAGCCAGAGCATTTATATTTGGATATTCATATATTAGGAGAACACAATGTGATGAAAGATGCATACGGTTATAGGGTGCATTTGGTTGCATGTAAAATGTTTTAATAGGAAATAGTTTTCTATGGAATAATTTGTACATGAAAATAAAAATTGTAATCGTCTATTTAGTTGTCAGATAAATATTTTTATTAACTATTTATGTAATAGAGAAAAAGGTGAAATGTCAATAACATTAAATGCAAGGTTTTATTACAAGATTGTATGGAGGTGCATGGGATCTTATGGTCCACTCAAATGAGAGAGAGCCACATACCCTTTGTGCACTATTTAATATTACTCATCAAAAAAATTATATTATATTATTTTTTATTTTTTATATTTAAAAAATAAAAAATTAAGATAACTAATGAAAAATAAGTAACTTTGACAAAGACAATTTAAAATAGGAGAAATAAAATAAAAACACAACTTGAATGAATAGTATTCTATAGATATTTTAATAAAAAATTAAAACAACTGATGAAAAATAATTAGATTTGACAAAAACTACTTAATGAGTGGAAAAAAATAAAAATACAACTTGGATGAATAGTGTCAAAAAAATTGTCACTGTAGCTAAAACAAATGGAAGGAGGAGAATACGGCACATGCGTGAACCGAAAATGGCATCCGGACTTTTACATCGGATGTCAAAATCCAAAATTTTTAGGATAAAATTTTCCCAATTTTAATTTTCAAGGATACCAAATGACCCAAAAATAAAATTTTCCCTGAAAAACTTTTTCGTAGTGGGGTTTTCCGTTGAAACAAACGGACCTTTAGTGTTGTGATCTCTACAAATTTTGATGATAACAAAGTTCATTTATATTGGGCTAATCAAATTTGTAGTTAACATGCCAATCTTGAAATTTTATTGAAGTATGAAAGTTTACGAAAATTTCAACTTGAGATAGATGACTAAATTAGGTTCTTGTTGGAACTTGAAGTTTCATGTTTGAGATTATTTGGAATGTTCAATTTAATATTTTTAATGAGCCCAAGTTTCAGATTTATAATTGTGTGCAGTGAATTACAACGTGTTCATCTTTTAGAGGATGAAAGGCAGCTAACTGCTGGAAAACTCCTGTGCTCTGTTTGCAATCAAGTTCATGAACTTACTATACACATCTTGCAATGATCTAAAGTTTTCCTTCGTGCTAAAGTTGAAGATCATCTTGGAGGATACATTTTCAACATTTATTCTTCAGATTTGTGATTCTCTCCCAACTAAACTTGATATTGTTATTTGGTTGTGGGATTGAGTGTGGGTTGTGCACTCTTCTTTAAGAGTGCTTGTGCATTTGCATGCATGTGTGTGTGGATGTGGGAATAGGTGATCTAACACCTTTATAACTAGAGAGTGTGTGTATGTGGTTACTAGAGATCCAGTATATGTTAGGTCTAAAGATTCTTGGGAAGAAGACATAGGATAATACTCCACTAGTCCAAACCTCTTTAAAAGTTGTATTGTTTCTTTGTGTGATTGACTTCTTCTCTCCTACCTCCTTTCTTTGTGATTATAATTTTGTGATTTGTTTAAAACTCTAAAAGTTTATTAACATATAATTCACATTTCTTAGGTGTGTCCCATAGCTCTAGACCTTTAGTTAGTGTTAGTATGTCCTTGTCCATATGATTAACTTAAAAAGGTACTCACATATCCAAAGGCACTTCCTGCAGAAAGGGGCTTTGCCCCAAATATATCCCAAACTTTGTAGAATCCACAATGGTACTACTCAGTTGGTCACGCCAAAGAAGTCTATGCATGGTTCTATATTTTAATCCAATCTCTCATCATGATCCCATAATTCGCACATGCAACATGCAATAGTGTGTGATGTGATGTTTCTAAACTTTAGAGCACGACATTCAATCTAGAATCCTCACATGTTCCCAGCCAAATGGGGGCCAAAGCCATATTGTTTAATTAGTCTCTAGATTCCTGATGATTTCTCTCTCCTATACAAATTGAGCGCAGGCATGGTTGTGTCATAAAAAGTTCATGCTAATCACAGCTTCCTTTCCATTCAGCACTCTCCAAACATGTGGTTTCAGACATATTGCTCAAGATTATTCTCTCATGTTGTAGTGGAAATTAATGTTTCAGTCTCTATTGGCCCCATCTCATGATCCACGGCTTGGAGATGTTCCCCCCCCCCTTTTTTTGGGTTTAAATATTGAAGGGATAATGAGATAACCATGAGGAAGTCCAATTTGATGCCTTCAATTTTATAGGTTTTGGGTAGCTGATGGAGCTCAATATCATTAAGCTGCCAAAGGCCAGATCATCCTAAACTTAGCTACTTGGAGAATAGTCCACGTTAGTTTAGGGACAAAAAACACTTTGTTATGATAAAATGTGGGTGCTGCACTCAAAGCACTACACTCAAAGGCCTTTGGCAATGTTGTCATTCTTGGGTGGGGTAGTGGTGAAAACATGAAGAAAAACATGCACGATTTCATCATTGTTTCCACTCTTTAGATGGTTTTAAGAATAAGAAGGAAAATGTTGATTAAAAGAAAAGGAATATAACATCAGGGACACCTTCTCAAAACAATTTTTAGATGATTTAGTCCATGCTTTGCCTCTTCTTAATTCCCCCATTATTACAATATGGGATCCTAAGCTATTTTCTCATCCCATTATTGGACTAAAGCAACAAGCATTGCAAATAATCTTTCCAAGATGGGATGGCCTCTAGAAGCCACAGCTCACAGGTCTAGTTTTCAACTTGCTGCTCATTGGAGATTGGGCTCAACTGGCCCAATTCAGGTGCTGCAGGGGCCCAAAATTTGAAGACAGACATGCCTAACATTCAACAGACTATAGGTACTCTACATCATCTAGATCTTCTAGCTCGCTAGCTATCGCAGATGCACGTCGGAATCCGGCAATCCGGCACCGGCGACGCTGCTCCGCCGCCTTCCCCGGTGCAGAGATGGCCACCGCATGCTAGTAGTGGTAAAGACTTGGACCGAGTAATTGAGCATTGATCACTTGTTTGGCGAGTTCAATCCAGCTATTAAGACCTGGTTCTCTACTACTTCATATGGAGTTAGAGGTAAGCTATTGCACCCCATGTACAACAGGCCAAGTCACTAGCTAGCTAGAACCCCCTTCGTTAGGAGGCACCTCGTCTCCAGAAGTTAGATACTCAATGTCATATCTATATATGGGCCACTTGGGGAAGTATTTTACCCTGGATATGTGGTCACAAATTTTTATATAGGTTTTATCTGAGTTTGAGATGTAGGCTAAATAGGGACATGGACAGTTAACTAGGCCTTTCAGGTGAGGTAAGTTTCCCTAAATAACTTGGGTACCCTACATTTTACTTTGAAGTAAAATAAAACTTACACCTAGATATTTTAATATAGAGGTACAAACCTGTTACTAAGGCATAGAGTGATATTTCTGCTTAATCATTTTTTTAATCTACAACTCATGCATAATGTACATACATGAATACGTTGATAGATAAGAAGAGAGAGAGAGAGAGAGAGAGGCAGCTGTGTAAAGAAAACTAATGAAACAATACAGCATCTGTCAGAGACGAAACATCCACTGCCACACGAGATGTCAATTCCCCTCTTTGGATATATACATATATATAACATCTATATCCATATATCTATCTATCTATCTATATAAATTAATTGCATCTGCTGCCGAGTCGGCAGGAGCTGATGGCCCAGTAGGAGGCTGCTGTCGGCTGGGGAGAGGGTTACTATATAAATACTCTTAAATCTAGCATTGCTGAATGCTAAACAAAACCCGAAGGATGCATGCTCAATATGCACAAGTGTTTCCAATCGACCCTTCAGCTTAGATTAATGGTATTAATGCAGAAAGAAGTGGAGAGGCTGGTATCATATATATGTCTCGATATGTGAGAGTCTCCAATCTCTTCATGAGCTGAGCTTGGCAATGGAAATTACAGATTAATCAACACCAGTTATTGGAAGAATTTGGAAACTAATTGGGAGGGTTTATGCTGGTTAGGGAGCCAACCAGGTCTCAAACAGTGACTGATGTAGCAACCCATCTGCTGCCCTTTCTTTCAGAACCTTCTAATTTGTGCCAGACCATGTACTAGTAGTGACGTCGTCTTCTCGTTTTTTTTTTTAGTACAGAGAAATATTATTTATTCCTGCACGGTTAAATTTTCTATTTATTCGCACAAATAAAATTACGGAGTTCATTCACTTGGGTGGACCTCTCATAGGAGTTTTATGTATGAGGACGGATAATTGATATTTTTTTGTAACATATATATATATATATATATATATATATATATATATTATTTGTATTCATGATGACGGTGATAACGTGATAACGACGACGAGGACAAGAGGCCGATGTCATCAACTTAAGGTTTCAACTCCAAAGGGAAAAGAGTAGGGCTCATCATGTGTTCTCACACTTTTCAATCTTTGGCTAGCTAGCGGATATGACATCACTGTACACATCACAATATGTTGGAAATTATAGAGGTAGACTGCTCAAGTTCAGGCTTCGCTGTCTGGCGAGAGCTATGTAGGTACTGATCTCAGGAGGAAGCTGCGCGGTATCTGATTGCAGTAAAGATCACTTGTAGAGATAGCTAGCTAGCTTGAACCATAAAAAAGGACATCCATGGTGGTGGTGGTAGCGGCGATGGAGTAGTAGAAGTTGTTGTTTGGGACCAACAAGAGAGAACAAGAAAGGGGACCCTTTGATGAGCATTGGAGACAAGTGACAGACAAGGGGCATGCATAACAAGTCGCAAGTTGGCAACTGTGGCCTAGCGAGAGAGAGAGGGAGAGAGTGTGTAGGGGACCCATGCACTCATAAATCGCACGTACCAAAAGCTGCACAACCCCACCCACCATGCTTAAAATCCCCCCCCCCCCTCACACCTTCGGAACCACAGCTCTGGCGCCACTCCCTTTGTGCCAAGTGGAGTGGCGAATGGCCACACGTGCCACACAGTCCCTGGACCACACGTGTACCCGGCCGGGCCCGGACCGTCTCCCCACCCACGTGCTTCCGGCCCATCCTTGTCGGGGCGGCGTCCACGTCAGCATTTGCAAAAGTTCAAATGTGCCTTTAATAATTCACCATTAATGGGTCTTTTTTATTTTTTATTTTAACCCACAATATTGGGGGCATAGCCAAAAGGCATCATGTTAGCTCCCCAATGTTTTTACCTGTGCTCTTTATTCATCACCACCCAATTATATTTTCCTCCAACTCTCTCCTCTTATCTTCTTCTCCATTCTCACCTTTCTCACTCTCACCCCCTGTCATCCCATTTGGTAACCTCTCAAACTGGGGCAAGTTGGGGGGAGGAGGGGGAGGAAGGTACAGATGTGATCCAGAATTGCAGAATAGGTAGGGGCCATGTTCCAGGAGAGTGTGGCCTTTGGGAGAGTTTTAAAAGGAGCTCTGAGTAGAAAGTGACTAACTCAAGGGGGATGTTGCCCTCATGTCATTGACAGTGCACATAAACCTTGGTGTGTAAAAGAGAAAAGACAGGAAAAATATCCCAGTAGTGTTAGGGCAACCCATGCATGGAGCATTAAATTACCACCCCCCACACTTTGGATTTGACAAGCGATCTTCTATGATATCTTTTATGGTACTGCCCCCACATGGCTTGCTCATGAGGGAGGACCATGTACACATATATGATGCTTAGAACAGGGAGTACAACTGTTTGGAGCTGCAGCTGCCACCCATCCTATCTCTTTTCTTGGTGTCAACAGTGTGAGCTGTGCAGTCTGCCCCATTTAGGAGGATACCCAAAACCTGTGAAGCAGACGTCGGCTCCATTTAAGTGCCGTACCAGTGCACTTGCGACTTGTGTGGTTCTAGGATTAGAAGCCTGGCCAGGTTTGCTCTCTTAACTGTGGCTACCCTTAATAAGTTGGGTGACTACCTAGGAAGGTAGTTTTCTAGTTCCCACAGTTAATTGGTGGGTGCATTTGTGGAGCTTGATTCCAGCTGCAGTCTTGTACTTTGCAACTCTTCAAGTCATGGTGGAACTATATATGTGTGTGGTCATGAAGGTAGTAGAAACTCTATAGATACATATAGACCTAGCTATATAGTACACTCTTGCAGGGAGTTGATAACCAACATGCTACACGTTGGAAAAAGAATCCTATCTTTTTTTTTTTTTTGGTAATTGAGAGGAGCTACCAAAACCCTATCAAACTGCATTAAAACAAAGCTAGAGCAAAGTCCTTACAAACAGCAAAATAAATGCCTAGTGGCATTCCAGACAAGTAAAAGGAAAACATAAAACAACTTGTCAAAACTTGGCATTCCCCCTATCTTACTGATCATGAGGCTTTATTATTTGGCCTCAAAGTGATAAGATAGAGCTTATGGTGATGATAAAGATCTTGTTATGATGACTTAATTGCACTGGTTAGATTAGATGCGATGGGTGGTGGTGTAAGAAGGAATCCTAGTTATGTGTGGTGGTGGTGGTCCTCCTTGCCACTTGGTTTTGGACCTGGTCAGAAGAGCATTTGTTTCTTCTCTCTGTGTCCTCAGAATTTTGTTGATGTGGTGGTCCTAATTGCACCTATCATACTCGTACCTGATGTGACTAGCCTCTCTCTCTCTATCTCTCTCTCTCTTACATGATGGGCAGTTGTGGAATAAAATCTAATATAACCCATCACTTAGAAATGAATGTGAAATTGAATTGTCTATAACTTGCATATCTACCATTAGAATAATAGTAGGTGGAGAGAAATTAAAGATAAGGTACAAACATGCATGATACAGAGTATCTCCTCTACTTTCTATTTTCAAGTTTCAAATTTAGTTTACCCCATGATTCCATACAGTATCGGCATGTTTGTATGTTCGTCTCATTCTTCTTTTACCCTGTCACTGTTCTTAACCAAAAAAAAAATTGAAGTCTCATGAAAAGTTTGAAATATTATACATATTAGTCAATCTACTCATTCTAATCAAAATTACCGATGACGTGATCATAACCCTTATGTTAAGGATCTAAAAATAACCTCTCCCACCAGAATGGTCCATATAGAGTGACAGAATATTAGACAAGAAAAGATGGTACCTGTTTTAAAAACTTTTTTTTTTCTTCAATAAAATCATATCTTGTGACATTTTTTATCACCCTCTCTCAATTACATAAAAATATGCTCATCACCTTATCATTTACTAGATGCCTCCTATGCATGTGATCACACACACATGCCGTAAATATTACTTCTTTTCCTCTCTCTTCTCTCTCACAGAACACCCCCCCCCCCCCCAAGTGTAGCTAGCTAAACCTCCATAGCGCGTGAGCCCTACTAAGGTGGATTCCAACTATGTCACATTGCACCATGAAGGGTATTATCTAATGATTAGATGGAGGCGCACTAAAGTTGTTGGCTGGGCCTCCTCTTTTTTTCTTCTTTCCCTCCCCATGAAAAGAGCTCCCCCATTGAGTGTGGCTTGCTCAATGCATGAGATGTACCATGAGAAGTCATTCTTTTTTTAGGTGGGGCCCTTGTTGGTCACTTGATTGAGAAGTTTTCAACAGTACTCTCCAATTGAGAAAAAAAAGAAGAAAAAGAAGAAGAAGACTCTACATGCATCTTCTTGTGATGGATCTTGGGTCAAATCTTGGGATCTTGTTTGTGACTCTAACCTTCCAATTGGGTGGACCTGGAATAGACAACACCCACCCTTCATAGAGGGGGGGGGGGGGTGGATTAATACTAGCCCCACATGGAGAGAGAGAGGGGGACAGTGTATTAGCAAGGGAAAAGGTGAACCTTTTTGAGTTGAAGGTTTCTTGAAATAGGCCATTCTATGTATCAATACCTTATAGGAGTTCTATGTCCAACGATTAAACTATTGTTGTTCTGTGTGAGAGAGAGAGAGAGAAATGTGTGTTTTTTTCTTTTCAACACTTCCACTCAGCTACTTACATCTCTCATAGCTAGAGTGTTGTTTTGAATCTAGGCCGAATGTTTGCTTATGATGTGAGTTAATTTTATTTAAAAAAAGAAGAAAAAATGAGAAAAGAGAGAGTGTTTGTTAAGAGTTCTCTCATTTGTTCCCTTAAGTAATGAACATGCAATAAGTGATGAAGTGGCAAATATAATCTCATGTGATTTAGCATGTGGGTAATAAGAAATGATACAAGATATAACAATAGATCTAACTCTACGATCAATATTTTCGCGAGGAGCTATGTCCAACCATTACATTATTGTTGTTGAATAGAGAAAGAGAGAGAGGGGGGGGAGAGAGAGATAAAACTCTTTAGTTCTCTCGTTTGTTCTCTTTTATCCTATTTGATTTAAACAGGCCCACATATCCATGACTCGTTCTCTCCCCACCTGGCTTTAATTTGGCAATCACTTCATACATAGGTGAGTTAGCCACCGAGGTTGTGCGATATAAAGTTTTGTGTACTGCGTGCTCAGGTCTTAATTGTAGAACATGAAACGAGATGGTTTCATATGTGGGTCACAATCTTCTTCAACATTATCATTGGTGTATTTAAAATGGCATGACTACTTATTAATGTATATATAACTAGGAAAATAGTTTAGTAACACACTTTCTAGACAATTTTTAACACACTAATCAAAACACAACACAATCCCCTCTTTTAATTATGAGATGTTTCTTACTTCCTCCTGATCATAAATGATGATACGGCACATTTTTATTAATTTACTTCAAATTTGATGTTAAGAAATGGTTCCATATATATATGACCATTCTTGAATGTTGTACATGTAATATAGACATATGCCGCTTCAAAATTTGTTGCCTGCCAACTTTAATTCTGACCCAAAATAATGTCTTTAAAGGCTTTTGCCATTTTCACCTATAGTTGAGTGGTGGCTAAAATATGGTAATTAAGCAAATGTTCAAGTTACAAGCTGGGGTCATCTTCTTAGTGCGAGTCACATGCATATGTATACAAGACTCGATTTGCATGTATAATATGAAATCATGTAATTAGAAATTAAATTCTAGGTCCATTTTGTTACACTACAAGAAAAAGCGGAAATAGCGACCGACAGATTCGGTCGCTATTCGGTCGTTATTCGGTCGCTATACCCATCGGCGACCGACTAACCACCGAAATGCGACCGATCATATCGGTCGTTATATATCGGTCGCTATACAGCGACCGATTGTTATCGGTCGCAAAATCTGTCTCTGATAGCGACCGAAATATGTCGGTCGCAAGGTTCGTCGCAAATAGAGACCGTCCTTGTCGGTCGCAGGTTGGTCGCCCACAGCGACCGACAGTCGGTCGCTGTTACGGTCGCTAACAGCGACCGATATTTATGGTCGCTAATGCGGTCGCTAATTTAGAGACCGAATTAGCGACCAAATATTTTCCGTCGCTATCGGTGAAGCGACCAATTTTAGCGACCGACAGGCGGAGGGGGGGGGGGGGGGGGGGGCTGGAGTTGCTGGGGAGCTGGGGCCAGGGAGAGGGGGCAACAGGGGAGCTGGGCAGGCGGAGGGGGGGGGGGCTGGGGTTGCTGGGGAACTGGGGCCAGGGAGAGGGGGTGGCAGGTGAGCTGGGCAGGGGGAGGGGGTAGTGAGGGAGCTGGGCAGGGGGAGGGGGTAGCGAGGGAGCTGGGCAGGGGGTTGATGGTCGGGAGGGGGAGGAGGCTGGAGTTGGCGCCGGGAAGGGGGGCACACGAGAGAGAGAGAGAGAGAAGGGGCTTACCGCGACGAGGACGGCAGGAAGGACGGCGAGCAAGCGATGGCGAGCGGGCGCGCCGTCGACGGCGAGCAGCAGGCGGGGACGGCGGCGATGGCAGCAGCCGCGGCGACGTCGACGCCGGTTCCAATGGCGAGCAGTAGGCGGCGAGAGGGGGAAAGACGGGAGGGGGGGAAATTTTGGTCACGGCGAGGAGGAGGGGGAAAAGTTGGTCGTGGGGAAAAGTAGGGCATTAGCGACCAATTTGAGACCGAAACAAAAATCGGCCGCAAAATGGGTTTCAAGTTTGCGACTGATAATATTAGTCGCTATTCGGTCGCTATTTGCGACAGATTAGCGACCGATAATATCGGTCGCAAAATCGGTCTCTATAGCCGCTTTTTCTTGTAGTGTAATTAGTTCTCATCTATTGTCCATAAAGTAGTATACAGTGAAAGATATTAACAAATTTAATATAAAAAATCACAAATCCATACCAATAATTCTAACATAAAAGTACATAAGTTCATTTCTTATATGTTTTTTATTAATAGCAAAGAAAAATGAAAGTAGTGGTTTCAAATTTTAACATCAACTCGGGTAACTTTGAAGAAGAGAATAAACCAATAGTGGAAAATTATAATTATACCCCTGAAATCTATCATATTGGAATAACCCCTAAAATTTTCATATTATACTGTATACCTCTGAAATGAATAAAAAACATCAAGGTTAATAGTCCATCAAAATGGAAAGCATATTATTTATCATGTAAGCAAAACTGTTAAAAGAGAGGTGAAAATATTAAATATACCTCTTCAAGGGGGAGTCGGAGAGAGAGAGAGTGGGGGTAGGGAGGAGAGAGAGATTTTTCTTTTTCTCTTTTTTTTCCCCCTAAGGAGAGAGTTGCAAGAAAAAGTTAAGTTTTTTACTGTTTCAACTAAAGTATGATTGAATTAAATAGATGGAATTAAAATGATGATGGAGTCATATATTATGATTTTTTTTTTTGATTTTGAAGATATAATATATAATGTGAAGATTTTAGGAGTATATATTTATGTGCGATACAGTTTAGGGATATATATATATATATATAATATTTCTAACTTTTTATACAAAGTAACTTTTAATTCCTACTCTATTACCAAAGTTGGCTGACCCGATGTACCGGGACGACCCAAATATCATCTAGTACTATATAATATTGAGCGTATTGTACTGTTCTAGATCATCTTGAGTTCGGTCTAATAATTCTAAGATTTTTATTATAAGAATAATTATAATAAAGACACTAGATGTGCCGACGATGCATCCAACATGAGTCCACCTAAGTATAAAAAAGTATGATAAAAGAAATCTCTTTCCACTAGTTAAGAATAAAATAATAGAGGACCTGAATAAACAAAGATTTTAAAAAAAACATGGTGGATTAAAGATCCCTTTCATGGAAGCTTGTTTATGTGACAAGTTTGCATTTCACATTATAAATAATGCCCATCACATCAGAAGGCTAACATTAGCTCTCTATTCTTTTACTCTGCTTATAGGGGATATTTAACTAGGGTAAAGGGACACTATCTGGAGACCCATTGAAGTACAAAAATCTGGTGATCTGTCATTTGGCATGGAAAAATCCAAGTGAAGCTTCACAGTACTGAACCCATGAGTGTAGGCCCTAGACCTTTTTACCCAATATCTTTAATGACCACCCTCTTTGTGTTATTTTATGAGGACTCCTAGAAAGTTGTACACACCACAGAGGATATGGAATTATCCCTTGGATACCCAATGTAGATCTTGCCAGTGTGGAGCAAACACAGAACTTGCCCTTTAAAATATGCTTAGAGGGTCTACACAATAACATTATAAGTGACCAATATGACATGGTTGGCACCTTTGACCCTAGTTTGACATGTGTTCTATAATGTATGGTATAAAAAAATATTCAAATGTGGGCATGCATGTCTCTCTGTCTTCTATCATTGCATGAGAAGGGGGTCTGAATCATGTGAACAAAAGGCAAGATACAGGAGGAAAGGTTCCCAAATGTAAGGTAGCAAAGTAAAATGTTAGGCTCTTAGAGAGTCATGACATCATATGAGGTCTTACAAAATTTTATTCACTTATATTAAAGTGGCCCTAAGTGTCTAAATACCACTTGTGAACTGGCAAAAGCCCCTACATGTGTGAAGCATCACTCCATGTAGAAAATTTAGATGCCATTTTAACTTACTCTGATTCAGGAGTTTCAAGACATGCTTGTGTTTCCACCAATAGAAAAAATATGGATTCAGAGATAAGGTTAGTGAACCAAATTGTTTTAGGTGCTTTTGCATACAAATTTATTGTTAAAAGAAATTAATGAATATCCCGTTGGCATTTGTATGCAAGATAAAATGATGACAGCATAGAAAAGAAAATTGGTGAGTTGGTCCTTTTTGCAATTTCCATGTAGTCTTTATACTCAAAAAGTAGTGCAAAAAAATTATTCCACAAGATCTTCTTACCCAATTTAATACCAACATCTTTTATTGTATGTGTTCAAATACAATGTAGGCACTGATTCAGGTAAAGTTCCGTTCTAAAAGAACATTATATGAATTTTTTTCTCAATATTTAACTTTGTAAAGAAAGATGGAATAATGCCACCAAGTATATGCATGTATCTATAAGGTGATGATACATGATTCACCTAGTTGCTCAGTATTAACAAAGGTGGATCCAAATTGAACTCAGTATAGTACTTATCCCTGAAGCTTAAGAACCATAACTTTGACATGAAAAATTTAAAACTTTATTTTCTTTGTTCTCATAAAAAGGGAAATTTTCATGTTCCTTAATTTAATTGTTAATAATGTGCAACACATTTCCATAGAGAACAAAAACAAGACCATTCTGCATTCTTTTTGCTTCAACTATTCTCCTCTAAGTGTTGCCAATGTGATGATGATGACCTGTGTCTGAGAATAATTCCTTTCCATTTGTGTAACACAATGCTTGTGCCAACTGTGTTAAACTCTCAATTATTTCTCTTCTGCAGATATGCTTCCCTAGGCAATAATTCTATTCACCATAATTTAATGTGGTTTAATACCCTGTAGAATAATTATTTCTTGACTTCGAGAGATGTAATTACGTATGTACTTGATTTATGTGAATTTTCCTCCTCAGAATATATAGGCCAATTTCCCAACATTCACCATAAGATGAACGAAAATTCATATCCTTCTTAGAAATTTGATGGCAACACAGTACATGGCTGAACATACAATTGGATTGTATTGCAAATAGCAAGGGATGCACATGCATATTGGTTACTCATGAAGAATGAGATTACATGAGTTTGATGATGCTAAAAAATGCAAAGCATGAGTACTTTTTGTGACCATACAACACATATATCTAGTATTCCATCCCCTTATGGAGGCTCTCCCCTCTGATTTTATAGTCCTCTTCTCTTATGACACTGCATCTGTTCATTACTGATCTTATGCACCTCTTGCCTTTAGTCAATATTATATTATATCTATTATTATAGAAATAATCAAAATGAAACATAAATGAACTCTTAAATCAATTTGTATATCTCATCCATGTTAGAAAACGATATGCCTTGTTATGACGATTGAGCACATTTTTCTTTGATTGGTCAGCATTTATCCATTTATTTGGAAGCTTAATTACTCCAAATTCATCTAATTAATGACAAATAGTTTTTCCTGGTTGTTGTCGCTAGTAGCATGAGGCCATTTCCCTGAGACTTGTGGTTGGCTCTCAGGCATTTTTCCTGGTTGTTGTCGGCAACTATGTGCTCTGTCAGTTTTGCTGGCGACAGAGTAGGTTGTCGATCGGTTGATCCCAACAGCGAGGACTGTTGGTGGCTACAGTCGTGCGGTTTTTGGCTGGCGTTTTCTGCTGTTCAGTCATTTTGGCGTTGCTCGGCACCTGTGGGGTTGTCATCCCGGTTGGACGCCCCACGTGTGGCTGGAGTGAGCCGTTGGTCTCTCGGCTTGGTGCTTCAAGTGCGTTGAAGCATGTTGTGAGCCATTGGGTTTTCGGTTCTATGCTTCATGTGTGTTTGGGGCTCGTTGCCGTTGGTTTTCTGGCTTCGTGTGCCCGCGCGCGCGTTTGGAGGTGTAGTTGTTGCCACGAGGAAGTCGTGTTGAGACTTAGTGGCTTATTCGCATTGGTCTTACGTTTGCTCCCTGTGTTTCATTTCGTGCCTCGGGATCTTTGGGCTTGTCCCAATTTCGAGGACAAAATTGTTTTAAGGGGGGTAGAATGTAAGACTCGATTTTCGGCTTCCATCCGGTGTCGTGGATGACTGGCCACTTACGCATCCTGGCTGGGTGCGCGTTGGTGTCGCGTCGGGGTGCCCGACGTGACAGTCATTCGTGTCGCGGCGAGCCTGTGGGTCACGTTCTGGTCGTGCCTTGGCTCTCCGTCACGTCTTCGTGTCGCGCCCGGTCAACGGTCGCGACTGCTTTATGTCGCTTCGGTCTTCTGACGCCTGTCAGAGTGGCAGGTGTGTCAGTACGGCCTGTCGTGTTGTCGCGGCGCCCATGGGGGGCGCATTCTTATCGCCGTCCGTAGACCTGTTGCGTTTAAGATTGTTAACGCAATGGGAGTCCATCGCGTTCTGGTGTCGGGGGCTTAAGGGCGGCCGGCTACCCCTTCCCCCTCTCTCTCTCCTTCTTCTTCCCTTCTCCCTCTCTGTAACGCCCCAGAAATTTAAAATATTAAGAAAATAGAAGTAATTTGGTTAAAATACCTTAGGGTTATTAATAAATTATGATAATTAGATGATAGACTTAAATAGTGGTAATGAACGTTATTCCAGTATCGTACCTCGAAGTGCGTGCCTCCACAGGGTGATACCGGAAAACGACGTCAAAATAAAATCCGAGAACATCATAATTTCCAGAAAAATGTGGAGAAATTTATTATGTAATTTCATGAATTTTTCGACGTACGGATTCCAACGTACAATCGACGCGACCATTTTTCGGGTGATTTTTCACCTACTGTAAAATAAAATCTAAAAATTAAACTAAAATTATTACAATTTGTAAAACCATTCTATTAGCCTATGGTTAAAATTTCATGACAAAAGGACACCATTTAAATGTGTTTGCCTAGCAAACATTGGACCAGTTGAATTATGGGTATTTTACGGTTTGGGATTTTTGGAAAATTGCAAAGGTCTACGTGTAAGGCTATTGGGTGGCCAGCACTTGAGGTAAAACATCATACCAACTTACCTAAGGTGTCCTAACTAGGAGATGCATGTTACTCGTGTCATGGGGTAAAAACCTTTCACCCTTACTGCGACACATGGGTGAGCTTCGTGTCACCTTGCATGGAAGGCATCCATGGGTATAAGAATACCCCAAGGGTCATCGTGGCCAGGTTCCCCTTCATGTTTTCCTGTTATGCTGCTACTATTTCGTGGGTAACTTCAGGAGGAGAGGTTTCTGAGTGAGAAATTTGGTGGAGAAGCCATTTCGGGGAACCATTGTTCTCTCTTTCTCTCATTCTATTTATACATCTTGCCTCTGCTCAAGTTCTGGTTGAAGCTGCTACTAAGGAGTGATTGGGGAATTACTCTGGAAGCTAAAGCTAATATTGTACCAAGGCTACATCTTCTTACTTGTTTCTTTGTGGCTATCATCTTCATCTCCTTCAAACTAAGGTAGGATTCGATCCTCATCTCTCCTCTTCTAACTCATGTCCTTGAATAAACTTTAGAACCTACTGTTTGGATGTTCCAGTTTCTGTTCTAGTGTCATGAACCCCTCTAGCACTTTATGTGTGTTTTGTATTTCTATAGAAGCTACTCCTTGAGTTCACATAATCTCTGGTTGGAAAGGATATTCCTCCAGTAGCATGTGGTAGTAGGTTCCTAGCTATCCATGTGTAGGATTCATCTCCTTTTCCTTAATCTTGTTCTCCACACATGATAAATAACTCGGTTGAGTAGCCAAGTTGATATATCTGTAATCTACTAGTTTTCGTCTAGTTTTGATGAATATTCTTACGTTAGGGAGGAAGAGATACTTATTTTACCTCCAGATCATCTCTTCTTCTTCTTCCACCTTTGATTCAAGTTCATGATATAGAGTTCTGGTAGAAGTAAACATATCCTTAGACAGTGTGAGGATTTCGGTTTAGATGGTTGATAATTCGAACATTGACTTGGATTCATGAAATACCTTGAGTTTTAGTGTCCATCTTATAGGAATTTTCCAATAAACCATTGCTATCAAGTTCATGCTTCCAATACTACACTACATTAGTTTATAGCCGACCAAGTTCGAATTATCAATCTCTTGTTGCATCTCGACTGTTTAGTTTATAAACCACTGTGAAAACTCTATTTAGACTCTTCCATTTGATATCAATCATGCCTTGAATTATAAGATCTATAATTAGGGTGCTTAGAATGGATTTAAACAGATTTACAGAAGTTCTGCTGCTTCCTGTCGACAGCCAGCCCAAGAGCTGTCGACAGGCGCATGTTTCCAGAACTCCAGGTTTCTGGACTGTGTGGATCTGTCGACAGATCCCTGCATCTGTCGACAGATACCCACAGAGCCAGCAAACCTGAGCTCTGTCTGTGCCATTTGTCGACAGATCCTTCCTTCCTGTCGACAGCTACTGTCCTGCCTTGGATTTCAGCACTCTTACATGTGTAAATCCTTGTTCAAAGTTCATCCTAATAGCCTACCAAATTACCCTCTTATTTACTTGATATTTTCTGTCATTCTACCATAAAGATTACCCACTTTGGATACCTTACTCATTATTGAATTATCCTTGAAACCGTCAACTCCAAATGGTCTCTTTCCGTTGAGTCCTTCTCCTGTATTCGACAACTAAGTTTATATTACTTGATGACTTGAAAGTTCAAGGCTTGAACACCTTGTGAGATATGATAAACTTATGATGATGACATTTATTGGGTCCTTGGACCCCACCTGACTGATATGCCTGTGCAAATAGGGCTGGTCCAGTCCTGGGAGGAGCACCCGAATTCATTACGGGCCGTACGGGAGTGATAAGGATACCGGGATGTTGGCATTGCATCACTATTTCCTGATTATGGTCATCATACTTCCTGTATTGTGTGAACTGATATATGAACCAATTCTTGAGCTATATACTTGAGCATGACCTGAGTTTTACTATCACTGTATCAAGCTACTATTCTGAGATCTGGTATTGCCTCTTTGATATCCGTTCTATCCTTGTCTTAGAAGGATAAGGACACCAAGATGTTTGGCATTGCATCCTATTTCCTGATTATGGTCATCATACTTCCTGATTGTTTGAATGATATATGACCATTCGGAGCCTATACTTGAGCATGACCTGAGTTTTACTATCACTGTATCAAGCTACTATTCTGAGATCTGGTATTGCTTCTTTGATATCCGTTCATCCTATTACCTGTCCTGTGTGAATATTTATATGACTCCAAACCTGAGCTTAATATGAATTTCTGAGTATGCCTATGTTTTCATACTACTGTTATACATTCACTGACATGTTATCTTGGTTATCTGCCTGTTCTTGATACTTCATGTTCTTACCTAAATTATCATGTGTTCCTGATCCTTTGATTTAAGGATTTGAATTCTACTGGGCTAGTTAGCTCACCCATCCTTCCCTTTTCAGGTAATCAAGATGAGGGAGAAGTGTAAAATGGGCCTGTGTGCAGAGTGGACACCGATGACGAGTCAACCAACCATTACTGCTTTAGTTGCGTACTTGTAAAGTGTTATGAGTAGTAGCTACTCATCCTTACTCCTCACTTAGTGTGTAATGAGGAGCTTTATGTAATAAGACTTCCGCAGACTGCGTATAATGAATAAACATAATGTTATTACTTTGTGCCTGTTTTCTGTCATTTCCCAATAAATAGCCTTTTATTAGGACGTGACACTCTCCCTCCGGCGGTGCTCCGCCTCCCCCTCTCCCCTTTGAGTGTTTCAGGTGAGGAGGAGGGCCGTGCGTGGTGCCGTGGCGTCGTGGACCTTGCGTGGAGCGAGGAGGAGGTGGCCAACTGACGTGAAGGGCCCCATTAGGGTTCGTTCTTCATGAAAGGTGGGGATTTCTTGTGCCCTTCTCGATCCGGGTGGATTGGGAGCCCCTCGTGCTTTCTAGATAGATTTATAGCTTTCCACATGCTCCCCTCCCCCGTGTGTGCATGTGTGTATCTTCGTGGGCAACCGGGATTGACGATCCCGCTGGTCTGCCTCCCGGCTGATGCCGCGACAGCTCGACGGTCGTGACATCAGAGGAGGCGTCGGCCCCGTCCGGCGTGACCTTATCGCGATGCCGTTGGCAGTCGCGATAAGGCTGTCACGCCGCGCTTCCGGTCGCGATAGGATTGCTGTCGCGGCACGTTTTCGGGTCGCGACAGGGTTGCTGTTGCGATGCCTTTCCGGTCGCAACAAGGGCTATCGCGGTGCCCTTCCCCGTCGCGATGGTGTCGCGACGGCCTTGGGGGTCGCGACAGTACCTGTGTTGCCTCGGGTGTTTTCGTGGGCCCGGTTGTGTGTTGGCGTGTGCCCCAGGGCAGGCCTTGCCCTTAGGACCTTCTGGTAGGGAACGCGGCAAGTTGCGTCTCTGTGTTCAGCGACCGAAGGTGACACCTTCGTGGCCGTGTCCTGGCAGTGGTGCCAGGAGGGTCACATCTGTCTAATAATCGAGTGACCGGTGTCAATCGATTATTAGCAGAGCAACGGGTTCCATGCTGTCCGGTAGTGTTCCGAGGTTCTAGCCATTCGTGCGTGCTTGGTTGGCCGACGGCCCTCTTGAGGGTCTGTGCGTGCCTCGTGCTTGCTGAGCTTGTCGTGTGTTACAAGCCAGCGGTGCGGCGCGGTTCCTATTGTGCTTGCCCTGCCTTTTGCCCGGTGCTTGGCACTTGAGGGCTTGTCCCGTTCAGAGGTTGTCTCCGTTTCCTGGGACCCCCGTCCTCGTAAGCCTTAGAGGGAGCGTTCGGGGCTACGAGCGTGCTCGAGTTGGCAGTCGACAGAGCGGACTCTGGAGCTGAGGGGAAAACAAGGTTGGACAGCGGCGCCGAGTCGTTTGTAGAGCTCTCTTGTCTGGGTCTAGGACACCGAGGGGTTCGAAGTGCTTTCCTAGCGCAGACTAGACAGTCCTTTGTCCACCTCGTCTCTGCATTGGTTCCGGAGCCGCGTAGGGGGGTTAGGCGTGGGGCCGCAGCTTGGCCAGGCTGCGGTGTTGCGTGTGTTGTGTGTTCTTGGCAGTTCTATCTCGCTCTTCCGGGAGGTTAGAGGCGAGAGCCGGCGGGCGAGCGAAGAGGGTGCGGACGGCGTGTCCCCTTCTTAGCTGCCAGTGGCGGTGGCTTGCTTGTTGTTGTTTGACGGCATTCCCTCACGATGTTTCTAAGTGTTATCCGTTTCCCTAGCTTGCTTGGCGGTTATAGCCTGGCCGTGCCTAGTTTTTGTGGGCGTCGTTGGTCTGGCCTTGTGCAGACCCGTGCTTCTAGTGGTTTCTGCTTTGGTGTTCACTCAATTCCGTAGCCCCGTTCTTGGGTGCTAGTCCGTGGTTGCACCGACGAGTGTGGTTCTCGACCTGGTGGTATCCAGGGTCCGAGGTGGTTCTGTTTGTGGGCCCTCGACCTCGTGGAGGTCTGAGTGGTCGTGTTGAGGTGAGACGTCGTTCTCACTTGGTTGTTGCGTAGTCTCGAGGGTGTGCCGAGCGTTGCTTCCACTCTATGGTCGACTCTGTTGGTTTTCTGCGGGAGTCCTGTGTGTGTGGCCCGACCTCAGTTGGTGGCCGTGACGTTGCGCTGTTCTCTTCCTCTGCTTAGTAGTATCATGATGTAGGTGTTTCTCGCTTTAAAGCTTTCTAATGTAGTTTTCCTATTTCGGAGTTTCTGCTACTATGCTGGTGAGGGACTAGTAATCCCTACTGGGCCTTGTTCGCGAGGCTCACCCCCCCCCCCCTACTTCCTTCAGCTAGAGGCTCGTTGTCGCGGGAGCTCGGTGTCGAACGGGTTGCGGAGGCGACTGTGGCGCCGTGTTGTTGTCTACAACAGTGAGAGCTAAGTGTGGTGAGCTCTTGTAGCCGAGTGAGCTGAGAGTTGTGTTTTGCAAGTCCTCGGGGTATGCCCCTTAAGGACTGCACCTTTCTTCTTGTACCTGTGCTTTTGCTTGGGACTCATTGTACAGACTTTTGTATATTGTACATATTGTTATAGTTATTTAAATTCAGTACATATCTCACTACACTAGTTCTTCTAACCCTTCCGGATCTTCGGATCCGTAGGTGGCGACGCGAACTTCGGGGCCCTGGCGGGGGTCCTAGAGGTCGGGTCGTTACACTCCCTAGATTGGGGCTTTTCCTTCTTCTATGTTGTAGACTTCTCAGATAGCTACCTTGCGTTTTCCCCAGCTTGAGCCTTTGAGGGAAGGTCCGCCTGATACCATCATGACTACTCCTTTGATTGGGAGCTCTTTGTCTCATCTCAGGCTGGGGGACCGCCTAGCCTTCTCACCACCTTAGCGTCGACCCTCAAAGTTTATGTCAATGACTCCCCACTTGATGATATCCTAGATCTCAAGTCGGAGATGACGACACTCATCGGTGGTGTGCCTAAAATCATGATGAAATTTGCAATATCGGCCCTTGTCGTGCTTGCAGGGGTCAAACTTCATCTTCCCAAGCAAGCATAGGAAGGGATTGTCCTGGGTCTTCATTAGGATCTGTGAGTGGGTGATGACGAAGGTCGACAATAGGGAACATTCCCTTGTCGATGGGTAGTCACGCTGACCACCCCTCCTCTTCCTTTTGTCATCTCAGTGGTGGTGCGACTCAGAGTTGGCATGCCTCCTCTTGTCTCCTCTATTTGGGGCTATGTGTATCGGTGACATTTTGGCAAGCAACCCACGCAGGTCTCCTTCCCAATGAGGTTCGTGAATCGCTATGTGTATCGGTGACTTTTTGGCAAGCAACCCACGTAGGTCCGCATCAGTGGTTCCCCCCATGAGGGCCGAGATCGCGGTGGCCACATTCAGACTTGGGATCTGTAGTCCTTAAGAGTGAAAGCGCAAGACATAGGCCCACAAGGTTTTGTCAAACTGCAACTTGATGAAGAGGAGATAGGCCAAGCTCTTGGCTAGCAGAGCATACCTAGCAAAGTGGTTGCGGAAGCGGGCACTGATCACCTGAAAGGACAAGATGGAACCTAGTTTTAGGGTTTTAAACTAGGCAACTGCCCCTCCTTCGAGCAGGGTCGAGAATGCTTGGCATTTGACTCCATGTGACGCACCCTGTAAGAACAGGAGGTGTTGAAGCGTTCCAAGTGGTTGGCCGGATTGGTTGTGCCATTGTATGGGCGCATGCTAGGGATCTCCAGCTTGTTGGAATGGGCTACCTACCGAATTTCATTAGTGAAGGGTGACTAGAAGAATCCTATGACCTGGTTTCGAGATGGGATCTACTAGGCAAGCCTCTGGACCACTCTTTGCATTTCTTTAATCTTCTTCTCCTATCCTGGTGCCTCGGCAGAGGTGGTGGTAGCCTGGAGCACCGTAGGCCTCATTGGCTTCCTGTCAATCCCCAGCTCAGGGTGAATCTAACGGGTGGGTAACACTGGCTCCTTTGATATGACTGGGAGGGTAGAGGTATTTTCGGCCCCTCCCTCAAAATTAGAGGGCTCAAAATTAGGAGCTCAAGAGCAGGTAGAAATGTGCACCGATCCTTTGCGACCTCAAGTGGGGTTCCTCTGGCTCGGGATGATGACCCCAGCTGGCGGGCTAGGACTGCCACCAGGTCGGGAAGTTCCGTGAGGTTCCTTAGTGTCCCATGTGTGGCGGCCACTTACTGCGAGAGGACCTAGAATTTTTCGACCAATACGAAAGTAGTTAAGGCATTTGCCTGATTAACAGTCCCTGCAACCCCTCTAGTTTTTAGTGCTCGAACTCTTCTGATTGAGGTGATATTCTCACACACGGCACTAATGATGTGGCTACTCCTGACCTGCCTTATAGGCTTAACTTTTAGGCTGCCATGTTTGCTGAGGTAGGCTTAGGGCGAGAGGTCTAATAGTGGTGAACAAGTCCTCCTTGGCTCGTTCTCCTTGGACTTGTAGAAGAAGTTGGTCCCGAAAGTCCCCGAGGACGACCCTATGACGTTCAAGTTAGTACAAAGTATGAGCAAGAGGGTAAGCACTACATAGAGAGAGAGGGGGAGAGAGAGAGAAAGAGGGAGAGAGTTGATAGCGTCTAAGGCAGATATCTGTCTAGAGCCCCCTTCATTTGTGGTTCTTAGGCTTTCTTCTGTAGGCTCCCCATAGGGGGAGAATTCTCATCTTTTGATATGAGATTTTTCCCCTCCATGGGAGGCCTCGCACTGTACTCTTGGTCTTTAGTGGGCCTAGAATCTGAAGTGGGTCGGGCCTATCATAACATATTTCTATTGGTTGTCACCATAATTGATATTCTAATAAATTACTAGAAATCTTTATAGTTTACATCAGACAAGGATCAAGGGAGAGGATTAGATGACTAGTACCCTCCCCAAGAATTCAAAAGGTAATCTGAAGATATTTGTCCTATTTGATGCTTACAAGGAGGGTACGTATATTGGGATAAGGATGAGGATAAGGATAAGCATACTAATCTTTTCTTCTTAAGAAACATTCGATGATTCTTTCCCTGGAACAAGGACAAGATTTTTAAGTTAGATCCCTTTATAGAAAATAAAGAAAAGGATGGAGCTGTATATTCAACTCCATAGGTAACTTTGTGCATCTGGCCTTCCTACATTCTCACACACTCTTTTTTTCCCCTCCTCACACTATCAGACAATTCATAGGAATGAGTGGTTCATGTTTTCTTGTTTCTATAACCCACATATCCCAGCTATCTTGCAGCTGATTCTTGAACAAATTTGGGAGGTCAGGAACAGTTGGGCATTTTAGGAAACCCCCACTACTTGTGGTGAGGCATGCAGTAAACACCCTACACAGTGAGGAGGCCATCTAGGGAGGCAGCCACAGTTCAGATGCTAATGGGCTTCAGGCAGAGATGATTTGTAGTAAGGGGAAGGATGATGATGTTTCTAAGTATGATGTGGTTGCTTCACAAATAGTTTAATTGATTTTGATGTTTCTGATAAACAGATGTGTATGTAAGCATCTTGGTCATTATTTTCCCACTCATGTATTGAGCTCACCTAGCTAGAGAGAGATGAACAGAAGTTCCTTTGTCATAGCCCAACAGATTGAAGTCAGTGCCTGAAAGTAACTTGGAGAAACTCAAGAAAGTTATAATATCATCATCATCATATGCAAGTGTTATCTAACTATCTCACAGGGGTCAACTTCAATGGACCAAGGTTTTCCATATGATGTCCACTTGGAGTACCATAAAATGGCCATAAATAATGAATGGTCTAGCCAAGGTTCCATAGGATAGGTTGTTAGATGGAAAAGGTGCCTTCTATTTGACAGTGGGATGTCCAAATCATGTAACCAAAGGACAACATTTCGGAAACATACATAGTTTTTTTTAAGAAATCCGAGGAAAGAAGAGGTGGACACAAATATACTTGAGATAAGTATATGTCATTTTCTCAAGTGTCATGCATGAACATTTTTTCTAGGGACCCAATTGAATCACAACCCTCTCTTTAAAAGATGGAGGAAAAAAAAGGGAAGGAGAGATCTAAAAGGACTTGGAGTTGAGAACCTTGTCCTCCATTATGGATTATGAAACCACATGTGACACCTTCTACAAGATCTAACATTGCTCAATCATGAAAGGCAACCATTCCAATTACCAAAATTTCACATTCATCTCAAAGTATTTAACTCACATTAGCATGACCATTATTCCTTAACAATAAGTTTGTGAGGACCAATATTAGATACCGACCAATAAAACCCAACTAGATCCTCGAGAGCGACGTCTTCGATAAAGTCATCCTATCACCTCGACGCGTATGGTGAAATGACAATAGTACCCTTCAAATTTTGAGAAAAAACATACAAAATGCCCACCAATGGGGGGCAGAAGGCCAAAGGGAAGGGACCACCTAGGGAAAAAAGGTATGATCAACCCACTGAAAAAAAAAAGGAAAAAAAAATGTGTCGGTGCCTAGTCTAAATCATAGCGGTTTAATAATTGATCACCAACAACAAGATATTAGCAGCAGCGGACCCCCTCAGCCCTCTCAGCCGACAAACCCAAAGGCCTAAACCTTTCCTATGGTGGACCCACTTGGGACCACCCCTCACAGCCCTTCGATCCACCCATCATCCCCTCCTCCCATCAAGGCTCAGATCAGATGATCATGGCCCTGATGGTTATCTTGGAAGGGTTAACTCCCCCTTGGATTAGGACTTTATGGACACACTAAATGATGAGACAGAAGGTAATTAAACTCTTATAAGATTGATTTACACCGAGATTATAAGTGATCATGAAGTCGGAAGGTGAAGAGATGAAATACTCTTATGTGATTGATTCACACATAAATGATAGATAAAAATATAATTTAAGATTTGATAATATATGTTTTTTTTTCATAAAGATATATTTTATGTTGCATATTAGTATCCACACCTCCAAATTTGGTATGTGCACAAGTATTATACTATTGGGTGAGATCCTCCTCACCAACCTTATCTTCTCCTTTTTTTTGACTTGGAAATCTAGATCAATACCCTTTTCCAATTTAGCATGGTCGTTGGGGTCTTTTTCACATCAAATCCTGTTGGGCCTCCAAATAATGATGGATCTTTAATTACTTGGGTGGAATCCTCTTCAATCTTATCTTATCTTCTTCAGGCAGGATTTCATGGGGATACTTTTTAATGTAGGTGTGTAGCTATATTATGGTTTTTTCTTTCTAAATAGATTTGGGTTTTGATGATGGAGATGGGTCATTATCTTCATCATTTAACTTTTAAATTTTGGCTAATCAATGTCAATCAGGTCTCTTTTTTTCAATATATAGCTATAGTTCTTTGTTAATGACCCTCTTAATAAACTAGGAAGCTAGTTATATAGTATATATATATATATATATATAGTTACTAGAGGCCTTTCTAGATGACCACCACCCTAATAAACTACAAACCTGTCAAGATCACCAATATATGTGAAGGTCCATTAAAAATTGCATCTTGCATTAAAAAAAATACAAAACTACTGCTTCACAACTAATATTTAATTGCATAAAGATTTGACTAGTATAGGTGAACGGGGACACCATAAATTTTTTGTCACTACCTAATATGTACATCGTTCCTTCCGTTCATCTTTGGCCTTTATGGCTCATCCAAATACAATAACAGGAATGTGATGTATGCGTGATCAAGAGCAACAGCTCTTGGACAGGAGTGTGATATGACGTAGATATATAACCTTAAAATATATTGTATTCAAATCTATTTTTTAAAATTTGTATATTATATTCTATACCTATATATTTCATCATGTATGTCTATCTTGTTTTAATTTTATCTATTTAACAAAATTTTAATTGAGTTAAACGAGTAAAAAATTAACTTGTTTTTTATAATTCTCTTAAAAATATTTTTTACAACTATCTCTCTCCTAATTGGCAGGCCGTAACCCCACTCGATTAACTTCACTAGATCATCTCTCTCTCTCTCTCTCTTCTCTCATGAAGAGGGATATTTTACTATGTTCATCTCTTATTTAATGGTTATGTTCACAAGTTAATCGAATATTACTTCCATTTTGACGAATCACTGGTCACAAGGATACAAGTAATGACTTTTTTATTTTAGAGTATAGTATATAATATGAAGATTTTAGAGATATGCATTCAAATATAATATGATAGATTTAAGAGTTTATATGTAATTTTTCCTTATGATGTATTTGCCCCAAGGGGAGTGATAACATATCTAAATCCTAGACACATATAATCACTATTTACCCATCACAAAGAGAATGGATGGGTTGACCTCCCAAGAGAATGCTAAGATGGACTATAGTTGGCTTGATTGTTTTAAGAAGTAATACTTGTATTAATTATAAGAAATACTTATTGTAAAATTAATATTGTAATAATAATGCATGACATGGATTATAAGAAAAATAAAATTATTAATTGGGGAAGAGAGAGAAACACTTGTGTTTAGTCAATACAATTATATTTTTCTTATAATCCATGTCATCATTGTTACAACAATCAATATTTCTCACTGATTATTAGGGTGTTACAATAAATGCTCATATGGATGTGCACTCTGTTGACATTTAGTTTCACAGCAATATAATTAACATGTGGACGTCTTTCCATTTGATCACTAGAGAATTCCCTTAATTCAGTACTTAGATTTTGAGTTTGGACCTCTCTAAGATAATTTTCATTTATTTGGCCGACAAAAAAATAATGATATTTGATAATACAAAAAAAAATCCTCCCTTAAAAAAATGAATAGGACCCACATAATTAATTAAAACATTCTTGTCCCAAGTTTTCTCATCCCCTTGTAAAGAGAATCATATGGCAGTACTATATGCCACCTAAAGATTTACCAATCACCTTGATGCATGTGTGTGCAATAAATATTACCCTTTGCCTAGAATTCTGGATGAGAAATTAAGTTTCTAAATTGTGGAGCAGTTAAAATACTAAATCTATCTTATCATCCTCCAACATGGTCTGCCCAATCCATTTTCCTTCACAAATTCCAGATTTCTTGAGTAGTATATGCAAAGAGTACTGCTGCCACCCCTATATTTCAAGAACCCTCCAGCACCCCTGCCCACAATATGATAAGTTGATAACATTCATCACACTTGGGCATTTACCACCAACTGGTGGGCCTCTGGCAGCTGAAGCTAATTTAGCTGACCTAATTGGGGGCTCCTCCAAACTACACAGCTCCAACCTTTCATTACAAGTGAATCATGTGAGACTGACACACATATATATCTACCGATCGGCTGACATTAACTCCCATGCCATTCCACAGGTGATGAGAGAGGAAAGAGTGACTCTTGAAGACAACTACTAAGATCAGCTAAATTAGTTTGTTCCAATGTACTTCACCCCATCAATAAATAAGCTGGTACAACCTTATACAAGTATCTAATATGGATGAGATGCACTAACTATTCACCATACCTTTTTTTTTTTTGGGCATGACTACGTACTCACCAGACTTGACTCTTCCTTTAAGAGAGGTGTGGATGAAGAAGAGTAATGTTAATTTCCTCGTCTCACAGTAATTTCATCTCATATATTTTAGATGATTATTTCAAAAATAGACCTTGGACTCTAGCAGGAGCAATCACCATGCATGAAATATGGGGTCTTATATCATCTTTCGTTCTTATTTTATCTATTGTCATCTTTATATATATATATATATATATATATATATATATTATATATATATATATATATATATATAATATAAAAATATGCTCAGCTACCATACGGTGCGCGCAACAAGCATCGCTCTCAAATTTCTTCTCTTCCATATCCCTAAACAACTGTGTAGTTTCTTGAATTCAAAAGTACTCTCCCTCATAAGGTGAAAGCTAGCATTCCTTCCCATTGAAATCATTGACTACGGCAGCCATATATACTATTCATCGCAGGGCAACAACAACAACTTTTCAAACATTTTGACAAGAGAGAACTTGCAACACTAGTCTCAACTTCTATAGTGCAATGATACCATCATCTCGGAGGAGGAAAGACGTTTAACCCACAAATTTGTGATGACTCGGATTCAAATATTCCCATAGATGGGAGAATTTATGTTTTATATATGGTGAAACCAGTTGTCTAGCTAGCTAGCTAGATGTACTCATGAAAGATTGTGCTGTGGAAAAACAAAAATCTCCAACAACACTAGCTCGAGGTTGCTGATGAACAGGAGGATATCCAGACAAAGAACTCTCCGACACAAGAAATATACCGTCCCTGTTCATGAAATTGCCCAAGTTATAAACATGTGACAACACAGAAGAGTGCGTCGTTCTCCCCAGCTGCCCCCTCTCAATGGTGCCCCCCCCCCCCCAAATCCAAAAGGGCCCTCTCATGTCTCCCCCAATTACACTACAAACCTTTGATGGATCTACCCAGCTGGGAAATTTCTTGGGACTTTTAGCTTTCACCCCTGAGACAATATATATTATTCTTTCATATAGGCAATTACCCTCCTCCAATCCGCAAATCATGTACAGGTCAGTTCATGTATACCATGTAAAATTTAAGCCTCTCATGATGATGTCTTTTCAAATAAGTGTGTAACCATCAAAGTTCACAACTTCATATGCAAATTGAAATTGATTTATTAACATTATTTCTTTAACACCAAACTCTACACAAACTAATAAAAAAGTGCCACGTCATTATTTATCAAGAGAAAGTTTAAAAAAAAATTTGCAAGAGAGGGTTTAGAACACTCACCCTCTTGTAAAAACGGACTATCATTGGAAGACCCGCGCACCACGTGAGGAAGATGTCCGTGTGGAGTTTCATGGTGCTCCCTCTAAACATGCCGCGACTCATGTCCTCTTGTATAATAAATATTTTTCAAGTTGAAAATATTTTATGAAAAAAGATTGTTGTGACGTGTGTTTTGATTGATGTATATTTAAAAAATATGTTATTAAATTATGTTTCTACGAAAATTTGAGAATTAATCGGCAAACATGAAAAGTTGTGTGGGTTGGATGGAAATTTAAGTTTAGAATATAAATAAATAAACCCAAATTTCTGTCCATCACCATCAAATCACAAGGGAAACCCTCCCTTCTCCCCAGCTCGGCTTGCCACTTCAGACAGTACCCTCCCATCGTGTGTACGGATACGAGAGACGTATGTATCTGGGGAGGGGGACACCGCGGTATCTGTCTACGTATTTAATCCCGTCATGACTCATGTGGCTGCCTTCTCTCTCTCTCTCTCCCTACAATGGAGGAGGTCAATTCATGGAGAAAAAGAAAAGGGAAGGTCACTCCTTTTTGTTTTATTTTTCCTCACGCTCCACATTTTCCTTAATCCTCCTCCCCAAGCAAGAGACACGATAATAACACTATTTATACTTTCACAATTTGAGAAAATATAAGGTTGGAGGGTTTACAAGGAAGGACCGGAGAGCGATGATGGAAGGAGAGCAGCGCAGCAGCAACTAACAGCAGCAGCTATCTAGCTGAAGTGAGTCCTCTTCTCCTCTCCTCGGTTTTGCTCTTTGCTTCTTCCTCCCTTTCTCAGAAGGTGATTGTGGATGAGAGAGAGAGAGAGAGAGAGATGCATATATAGATAGAGAAAGAGAAGGAAAAAAAAGTGGGAGAAGAGAGAGAGAGAGATTGATGGAGGAGGTGGCTGCAGTGCAAGAGAAGGATGCCTCACACACCTAACAAGTAGGTATAATTCTTCAGAAAGAGGAAGGCTATATCAGAGAGGGTGGGGTTGGGGGGAGGGAGGAGGATCGAACTCGACCAATAATCTAACTAAAGTTTCAATTTTGTTCTGTTTTTTGTGGTTTTCGTGGACGATTATGGAGATTCTGATGATCTGGATTTTTATCTCTCTCTCTCTGTGTTCCGATCGGGGTCGATCTGGGTCTGGGTTGTTGGCAGCAGCCGGTGGGGGGGGCATAGCACGGCCATGACGAAGGAGAAGTCGCCGGCATGGGAGTAGCAGCGCCGCCGCCGTCACAGCAAGCGTTCCTGCAGCACCACCATCTGCTGGGCTTCCATCACCATCACACCGATTCCTCCTGGAGACCCCTTGCCGGGGGGGACACCCCGGCTACGTCTATGTCCCAGGGGTTCCACCAGGGCGGCGTCTTCAGCTTCCCAGATGGCTTCGACAGGGCGGTGTACACGGCGGCAGACCAACAGCAGCAGCAGCAGCACGTGGCGCAGCAGAGCCGACGGGAGAAGCTGAGGGTGCAAGGCTTCGACCCGAGCGGGGCGCCGCTGGTGGAGATAGAGGGGAGGGAGGAGCCCATCTATGAGGCCGCCGCCGGCGCTGGGGGCAGCATGCTGTCCGACATGTTCAGCTACCCTTCTGCCGGTGGTCCGTCGGCCACCGAACTGCTCGCCCACCAGATCCCCGGGAATTACCGCCTCCAGATCAGAACCTCTGCTGGCTTCCCCGGAGACTGGTACATGGGCAGCAGCAGGCAGGGGATGTCCGTGGCCGGCGGCAGCAACTCGCCGCAGCAACAGCTGGCCGGGCTAAACCCCGAGTCGGCCGCGGCGATGCAGCTGTTCCTGACGAACCCACCACCACAGCAGCGGCAGCAGCAAGCGCGGAGGTCGCCTTCTCCTCCTCCACCTCCCGCGTCAGCTGCTCAGCCCCTTCAGCAACCGCACGCTTTCCAAACGCCGTTTCTCGCCGCCGGCGGAGGCGCCTTCGGGGGAGGGGCGGTAGAGAGTGGACAAGGCCTGTCCCTGTCCTTGAGCACCTCGCTCCAGCAGCTGGAGATGGCGAAGGCGGAGGAGCTGCGGGTGCGGGACGCCGTGCTGTATTATGGCGGCGCTCAGCAGCAGCAGCAGCCGTTGCAGCTGCAGGGGCAGGCGGTGCAGGTGGGGCACCATATGGTGTACGGGACGGCCGGGGGGTCCTCGTCGTCGTCCTCTACCGCGGGAGTGATGAGCCTGTTACGACACTCCAGGTACGCTCGCGCGGCGCAGGAACTGCTAGAGGAGTTCTGCAGCGTGGTGAGGGGCCAGATGAAGGGGGTAGGCAAGGGGAGGCGGGCCGCCTCCTCCACCAACCCTGACCCCAGCGCCTCCGACGCTGCTGCTGCGGCTGGGGGGGCCTCCACCTCCGGTGGTGCAGCTGCTGGGGCCTCCTCCTCCTCCACCAAGGAGCCCCCGGCACTCTCCCCTGCTGATAAGTTCGAGCATCAGAGAAGGAAGGCCAAGCTCTTGTCCATGCTTGATGAGGCATGTAGCTGATCTACTCTCTCTCTCTCTCTCTCTCTCTCTCCACATTTACTGTGCTCTCTTCCCATATATCTTCTCTCTGTCTATAATTCTCTCTCCTTTATGACACATTCAGCTTTCCTCCCTTCTTTTTTACCGTTTGCCCCTTCATGTTCCGGCCCTCTCTCTCTCTCTCTCCCACAGTCCCCCACTTCCTCCTCCCGCACATCTCACCTGCAGCCTGCAGGGAAACCCTAGCTAGGAGCTCGCCGGCGAAGGCAATTCTCTTATGTTTAGAGAGATACGACAAGAGAGTTAGGGGCGCCGGCAGCCAGATTGGTTTCTCCTGACTTTTCTGAGCATGTCTGCACATATGGAGTTCAATTTTTTATTTGGTTCTTCAAAGCATTGGTCTCCGTATCAAACGTGTTCGTGAACTTGGGAAGTTCGGCTGTGGAGAGTACTGTCTCTAGGTACATCACCTTCGTATGGGGGTAATGCCCAAATGCTAGACGAGGCCCTTTGCTTGGGGGATATCGTAGCACCCCTCTCTCTCTCTCTCTCTCTCACAGTTCTTATCTACCCCAGCATTTCTTACGATGGGTGACTAGCTTGCGGCAAATCAACCAATGGCATGCCCTTCTCAGTTGACTTGCCGATTGATGAATGTTAGCTACAATTTCACCTGAATTATTCACACCCTTAAACAACAAATAGTCTCTTCTGAGGACATGGGTTCTTCGTTATATATCCACTTCTTCTTTGCGCGCAGTAAATACAAGTAGTCTTGCATCGGTCGATGCATGTAAATTGTCCTCCTAGCTGTAGGCTCTATAGCTAGTTTGCACTCAATGTTCGCAAAGGGTACTATGTTAGTCTGTAGAGATCAGCTAGCTAGCTACTTTTATGCTCTACCTAATTTCTTCCTTTGGCATGGCAAACTTACGATTAGATAACCATCGATCATTCCCACATATCCAAAAGGGAGAGCAGCTACTCACATGGAAAAATCCATGATTGCACCACCTGACTTTCTTCACCTGTATGCATGGTTGAGCTGATCATCTCCAAGCAATATTTCACAGTGATCAGGAAACGAAGAACTACGAGTACCCATCAACTGGTGGGTACTTCTTCCCTGTCTAGCTTGGCGCCCTCTCTCCCATCCCCACGAAAATTATTGAGGGAGGGAACCACATGATACAAAAGAATATTAATAATGTACTGCCACCTTGGGCTATTAGATCTCCTTTTTCTTGTGTGGGTGGCCATGACCTCCTCTCTCTCTCTCTCTCTCTCTCTCTCTCTCTCTCTCTCTCTCTCTCTCTCTCTCTCTCTCTCTGGACTGTGTTTTCCTCTCCAGGTGTTTCTTTTCTACGGGACTTACAAGTTTTATCTACTACTAAAATAAGAATTTTTGTCTCCCATGCATGCAAGTTTGTTAATCTTTTTTTTTTTTTTTACGCGAGGCAGGTGGATAAAAGGTACAGCCTCTACTGCGAGCAGATGCAGATGGTGGTGAACTCGTTCGACGCGGCCATGGGGTTCGGGGCGGCGGCGCCCTACACGGCCCTCGCCCAGAAGGCCATGTCCCGCCACTTCCGGTGCCTCAAGGACGCCATCGCCGCTCAGCTGAAGCAGACGTGCGAGCTGCTGGGGGAGAAGGACGGCTCCGGGGGAGTCTCCGGCATCACCAAGGGGGAGACCCCCCGTCTCAGGATGCTGGAGCAAAGCCTCTGGCGGCAACGGGCCTTCCACCAGATGGGGATGATGGAGCAGGAGGCCTGGCGGCCGCAGCGGGGCCTCCCCGAGCGCTCTGTGAAGATCCTTAGAGCCTGGCTCTTCGAACACTTCCTTCACCCGTACGTATATATACATACATATATATACAAAATTTTCACATATGCACACGCATTCTTCTTCCTCTCTAAATTTTATCCCGTGGATATTGAAGTCGCCATGCGCCCTCGCGCCCACACGCACAGTCCTGAAGAAAACTGTGTCTTCGTCTCTTCCTCCCTCTTCTTCCAGATTAATCCCACAAGGAAGTCGTCATGCACTCACAAATAGTCCTCAAGAAAGAGAAGCTGTTTCCCCTTCTTACCGCGCATGCTTCTAAGTGCCTGGATGCATTCCCCGTACGTAGATATTAATTGGGAGTTAACCCTTTGAGATTAATGGTCTTTATTCTATCAAACACGCATGTTTAGGGAATATGTGTATGCTTGTCTAGCTAGTTTTGGCACAACTTAATTAGCTAGATAACCACTGTCTATGCTCTTCTTCCACAAGTTTTACATGGGCACAATGCAGATGCAAACCAGGGTCAAACATGTAACTTGGCCGGAGAGAAATGTGCAAATATGAAGATCACAAGGCCGTGTTATTATATACGAAGGGAAATTTAATAGTTGGCGTGAACCTGCATGAATAAGAAATGGAAATAGTCTTGTATGTAAAATTTTCTCTCTTAATTTTATTTTCTTTCTGTGGCTTTCAAGTAGTTGACATTCGCAGTATGAAATACTTGGGATCGTGTTCCTTGTTGGATCCAAGGAGATGTACAAAAGATTTCCTCGTTTGGGAACTTAACCCGACTGTTCAAACCCCCCGGCCACTACCCCACCACCGAGAGAGAGGTAGAGAGAGAAAGTGTGTTTGAGAGCTGTGGATAAGAGCAGCTCTTACTGTACTTTCATCTGAATGTGTGCTAAAAAAACTGCTAATGTCAAACATGAGACATAATTATAGGTCTTTTTGAAGTTAATTAGGGTTCTTTCCGAGGATCACTGAATGCAGCTGCTGCTGAGCACTGTGCTTACGACAAAAAGCTGAGCAAAAGCTTCCTCCCTGTTGGCCTCTTTTTACTGGTGCACAGTAACAAATTTAACAGCAACACTGTTCCAGGCCTAACACCCCCCCCCCCACACACCCACCGGCCCCCACACACCCTCCAATTGCAGGATCGAACTTTACTTCTTTTTCCTCTCCCCCTTCACTTTTGCTTCTTTTCACGGCTGCTCGACCCCATTCCCCACCTGTTTGTCTGTGGACTAAGAACTGCATGCATGGTGTCGTTTTTATTGTGGGGTTGTCTTCTGTGTGGAGGAGAGAAGTTGATGTCCCTTTCAATGCATGCTTTCCTCTTTCTCAGGTACCCAAGTGATGCAGACAAGCATTTGTTGGCGAGGCAGACGGGTTTATCAAGAAATCAGGTCAGTCCCTCCCCCCCCCCCCTCAATTCGATCAAAAGATTTTTTGAAATATCAGCCCCCCAAGTGGTAAAGGAGATTCCCTGAAACAGAGGCAAAGGAAAGAGCTGCTAAATTAGTTAAGCCTAGAAGTACCCGCTGCAATACATATCCTAGCTAGGTAGGATGAAACGTCCTTATATAGTGTGCCTTTTTGCTTTTGGGGCATGAATTTAGTTAGATGGACTCGTTTCTGCTTTGTGGGTTTCTTCAATCTAATCATTTGGCCACAAAGATCCGTCCAAATCTCAACCCCCACCCCCCGCCCTCCCCACACAAGAATCCTATGAAACTGACGAGGCGACATGATGTAACATTGTTTGTACTGCATGCAGCTTTTTTTAATTACCCATCCTCTTGTCAGCGTGATACGTGAATTACCCACTGTGCATACATGCATGTACACCTCTCCTCATGATATGGTAAAGAATTATGTTCTCCATGCGTTGTTAAAAAAATTGCACTAGAAAACAGTCCATATGTTGTGCATAAGTTGTCAGACCGCAACAGTGTGTCAGTACAGGTAAGGCAGTACTCTCAAAACTGCAGCTTACTTGCTTCTGTTAGTTTCTAGAGCCACACTATCTCCCTCCAGTAGTTAAGAGCAGGATAAGGATTAAAAAAATGCCCCATGCATTCTCTCTCTTCCTTGCATATCTCCACATAGACTCTGTACATCACAGATGAGATCATTCTCTGGAACTAATTAGTTAACAAAATGGTCATGGTTATGTCATAATACTGACAGGGGCTCTCACTTTGAAACATTTTTCCCATTTAGCTATATATATCCTCCAAGAAAAAGAAAAGAACCAAGAAGGAGATAAGGAAAATCCAAAAAGCTCTCTCTCTCTCTCTCATACACACACTCCCATGCTGACAGACCGTGGCATTAAAATCCCATAATTGCCAGCCTTTTCTTCGCTGCATGGCTTTCACCCCCTCAGCTGATACCACCCACATTTATTACTGTGACTCCATTGATCAGCTGGTTCCAGCACCACGGACTGATGAAGAGAAGAGGCTTTTGGAAACACAGGTTTAGAGCTATAAAGTGCAGTATAATCACATCTGGGTGGCTAATTTTACAGGTATCGAATTGGTTCATCAATGCAAGGGTTCGCCTGTGGAAGCCCATGGTGGAGGAGATGTACCAGCAGGAGGCCAAGGAGGAAGATGACTCCCGAGAAAGAGAAGAAGGGGGAGCGCAGTCACCAACACAGCAACAACAACAACAACAACAGCACCACCACCACCAGCACAACGCAGCTAAAGGCGACCCTTCTCATGTTCCCTTATCAGCTTTCCCAGCCAGGGGGCAGCAGCAGTACCACCAGTTTGGCGCCTCCGAAGCCGTGCTGCCACCGGCCCGCGGCCAGGCCGTAGGCAGTGGTGTCGGCAGCAGCGACGTGGCGGCGCTGCTCGGGATGGACGCCCTGCCCACCGGCGATCTCTGCGGGCCTGAGGGGATGGTGGCCGACTACAGCGCGGCCATGGCGGGGTCCATGGTTTCCCATGGAAGGTTTGGGACCTCCGGAGACGTGTCGCTCACCCTCGGGCTAAGGCACGCCGGGAACATGCCAGAGAAGGGGCCCTTCTCTGCTAGGGACTTCCAAGGTTGTTAAAGAGCTTGGAGAAGAAAGAGAACATGAAAGAGAGAGACTCTTGTCCTGATTACGATTTGATTCACTTTTCCTCAACATTCATAAATACATAAAGGTGACATAGATGATCTTAAGTGTATAGTAGATTTTTGGGGCAGCCTTTTTTATATTTCTCTTTTTTGTCCCTCCCCAATTTGATTTCTCTACTTTCTCCTGTAAATCTTAGACCAGGGAACAGATTGGCAACTTCAAATAGCACATGCCTGCAGAGGGGTATCAATTATTTGGGTGATAATTAAAGAATTGGACGTTATTTGTTTGGCTGCATGGATTAAATTATTATTTATTATATATTCTCTATGTTTTTTTTTTTTTTTGGTCAAGAAGATGGAAGATTATATTATAGGAACAGGCGAAGTACATGAGTATGGCAAACCATACCTAGAGGGAGAAAAGCTGACCTCCACCTGCCAGAGCAGGTCGAAGGATGGCAGCCCATACCCCACTCCCAACACAATAGAAACCCACATAGAAACACCAAAGAGAGTACAAGAACTCCCACATAAGCAAGACAAGAGTCCAATGGAAACAGGAGATGCTTGTAAGAGACAACCACTTTATGGCGAGACTCGGCTCCATCGGCAAGAGGCTGCAACCCAAATGTGCAGTAGAAACGAAAGCTCGGCAGACGCATGACTGAAGAGGTAATGCGGAGGGACCCCGGATCACGAGCTTTACCGCTGCCGCCCAGATCCCAACAGAGAGATGAGGGGAAGAGCACTGATGAGGACAAACACCAAAGATGGGAGGTCGCTTCACAGGATTCGGCAAATAAACAAGAGAAACCAAATCTAAGATCACACACGGGTAACCGCAGCAAATTGTTCCAAGAAAGCCGCTGCCAAGACCTCCAGTCGAAACCGCCGGGTTGACTGGAACGGATCCTCCGACGAAGGGGGAAGCCCTAAATCGTCGGAGACAAAAACCTCCTTCGGCGCCGGGGGCGGAGAGCTGTCTGCGCGGAGAGACGAGAGAAGGAATCTGGAGATGAAAAGTCTCGGAACTTCTCTCTCTAACAAAGTCTAGAGAGAGAAGCCCAAAGACTCTTGATGCTCTAAATCCGCAGTCGAGGCTCCGAGCAGGGGCCCCCTCGCCAGCGATGACACCGAGGAAACAAAACCTGGGTAGGCCCAGATCAAAACGGGACACACTTCCTCCGCCGCAGAGCCGGGGACGGAGACAGGGGAGAGGGGGAGAGTCCACCGCCGCAAACCGGAGGCGGTGCAGGGGAGAAAAAAACGCCAGAAACAGGAGGAAAGGGGTTTGCCGGAGACGAAGACGGAGGGGGAGGGGGCAAGCCCCCTCCCCTCCGAGCACGAAACGGAGACGAAGCCTAACTTTCCCCGGAGCTTCTCGCACTAGCAGCGTGAAAAAAGGTCTCACCACCATATATTCTCTATGTTTAAATCTTCTATTCTAACCCCCGTTTAATGTGTGAAGCCAGTAATTTGATCTCGCGAGCTTAATGCTGGGAAGGTGGTAGAATGATTGATTTGGTGAAAAGGTCACCATGCATATACAGGAGTTTGTAAAAATTAAGGGATTCTGCAGTGACCTCTCTCTCTCTCACTCCGCTCCTATCAAATGGCTGGGATGCAAATGGAGATTTTCTTGGAAAATTAAGGATCTACAGATCAAGTGGGTTGTCCAGAAACCTGTGAGTTTAATTCTTGTGAAGAATTGCTGCTTAATGATATTACTTTATATCAAAGTGCATGGTTTTATATATATATGTGCACACAGCAATGTTCATGAAATTATTCACATATAATATCTCTAAGAAAATTTATAAATATGCTTCGAACATGTGGAGGGAACAATATTACGATTGCCACCCCCCCCCCCACCCCCATTTTTAAAATCTCATTAGTAAGTGTAAAAATTTCTATTAAATTGATTTGGTTAGAAAAAAAATTTTAAAAAGTAACCCCGTTAGATTAATAGAGTCAACCCAAATACCAAGAGATTTTATCTATGGTGAGAAGACTTTGAGGAGAATTTTCATGCAACTGTTATTAGAGTTATTGATGTCCACAACTTTTGGTTGAGATATGTACATGTATTGGTTCACAAAAAATGATATTTTCATGCAAATAGTGCATCATTAACGTTACTTGTTTATAGCACAAAAAGTTTTGCTCTAAGGTTTGGTGTGTTTGACTGGTAGCTGTGGCCAATTAGAGAACCTGTCAATTTAGTTAAAGAAGTACTAACAAGTGATACAACAGATAAAAGCTATGTCCCAATTGCCATAGACATAGAGAGATTAACATCAACTTAGGGGATCCTCCTAGTTATTGAACGGTGCTTTATAGTAGATAGTTTATTCACAAAGGGGAGAGAGATTATTGCATCATATATATACTTAATTTATAGTATAGATTGACAACTACGTTTTTGGCACATGGTTAACATCCATTATAGAGCTATTCTTCTTATGGGTGTTGTTATAGCTGAATCTATTATGAGATGTGCCAGCAGATTATGAGAAACCAAGTAGTAATTTTAACAATTCTTGCTACAAGTGATCAAGTGATGGATATATTCACGTGATTAATTTTTATGGCGGTGACAAGATATGGTTGTAAAACGTTAGTTTTCAATAAAAAAACATGACGAGTCTTATGCCTTACCACCTTTAGATAAACCAATTAGATGTGATGATGTGTGAAATTTCAACATGTCTCTCAAAAATATTATCTCCGTTTGGAGTTTTGTCCTTTTTTTTTAGAAAAAAAAGACTCTTATGAGAGAAGAGGAAGAAATATTACTTATAAATACACACTTATTTTCATTACATTCAATATGGGATTAAACCATATCTTTACAGTAAGGATAAAGGTGTGTGAATTTTGTTATGATAAAACACTCAAATAAGGCACATAGTCTCTTGTTCGATTCCTACATATGGTGATGATGATGATACATGAAATTTCAGTATGCCCCTAAGAGGTATTGTCTCTATTTAGAGTTTTATCTTTTTTTCTGGGAAAAGATCCTCCTTGGAGAAGAGGAATAGATCTTGTTTATAAGTACACATTATTTTTCAGTGCTACATCTAATATCGGATTAAACTATACCTCTACACAACCCCCTAGTGAGGATAAGAGTGTGTGAATCTTGTTGCGATAAGACACACGGATAAGACACATGATCTCTTGTTCGGTTCCCACAGATGATGCCACTAATGATGGGTAAAATTTCAACATATATACATCCCAAGAGTTATTGTCTCCATTTGGATTTTTTTCCCTTGAAAAAGGGCCCTCTTGAGAGAAGAGAAATTAATGAATCTAATTACTTATAAACACACACTGATTTTCACTACATCTAATATAGAATTGGACTATGTGTAATGACCCAAGAACCCGATACCTAGAACCGTCCAAGTACTCTGCCCTTAGATCGCCACCCATGTGTTCGTAGACCCGAAAAGGTTAGGAAAGACCTGGTAAAGTAAGCAAAGAAAGCGAACAAACGTAACCATATAGTAAACAATATGAGTATATATGTCTGCATGTCTCAAGTACAAGTACAGTAATAAAAGGGAGCACAAAATCCTTAAGGGGCATACCCCGAGGGTGAAGACTACTCAAAAGGGGGAAACAGATGTTGAATAAAATGTCCTGGAACTAACCCTCCGTCCGAGAGAAGTCATGTAGCTGCTGCGAACTCTCACCTGTGAAGGGGAAGAAGGGGGAGTGAGCTTCACGAATGAAGCCCAGTTAGGAACCCAACCCCTCACTAATTCGAATAGCGAAAACTAAAGAACAATGTAGTTAAACTAGACAGGAAAAGTGGTAGCACTGAAGTAAGTAGAACAAGCACAGTAAATTGAACTATTAACTGAGCAAGTAAGTACAACAAAATAATAATTGTGTATTAAACAATAGTTGTATAGGTACTAAAATAAATAAACGAAAAGTTTGTGTGGGTCTACAAGTACTGTCAACTCGGCACAGCAACATACGATCTCAAACTCAGTCAGCGTACTCAATGAATGCCACTAGGATACACAGTCAAATAGAAAACTCTCGTCTAGACAATAGGCACTAGTGACAGACCCAACTCTACTAGTGAGTGGTCAGGTGAGCCCACCGACATCTTACTGCTTGACCACAAGTCTTGGTTCCCTCTCCCGTTGGAGCAAAACTTGAGGACACCATAAAACAACACATTATGTGGTCTAGCTAGACCACGGTGCCACACTTGTCCTCCCGACATGGATTTGGAACCGTACAAGGCGAGGTAATGAGAATGACCTAGTTGGACCGCACTGCGACCTCCAAAGTCTACAGAACTCAGACCAATTAAGAGAGTTCTGCAAGTGAATTGGCGTCACTGCCCACATCGCTTTCCCCTCGACACTCGTAGGCTGGAGAACTCCCTCAACGAAAGTCATGAGGATGGGGGTCCCAGGAAACAGTTGCATCCCACACGATGCACAATGTGCTGGCACAAGCCCTTGACTACCAAAGCACTTGATGAAGACAAGTAATGTGTAGTGCTAGGATGTCAGCAAAAGCGTCATGAATACGACACGAAAATTCGGCACGAAAACGGACCCTCTAAAGTACACGAATGTTCAAACTCAGAAAGCCTAGAATACTTAATCGGACAGTCGACTAGCCCTCGGAACTCACATGTTGTGTGCCTGAAACCCTAGTACAACCGAGCCCATTGACCAGTCAACCGACTCCGCCGGCCTAGTGGGAGCCGACCCGGGTAGGCCCAGTTGCAGCGGGGCTCGGTATGATGGTCACAAACCTCGGGCTGGCCCACTGACACAACTAGTACAATCAGCGGTGGGGAAAACTGCTCAAAAAACAACCCAAGGGCCAAAACAGCTGAGCTGGTTGGGCTTGCCTGGCACAATGTGTCGGGGCCTTAGACTAACCAGCTCTTAGTGCACTACACCGGGGTTGGCACAGTGCACTGCGTCACTCCTGGGTGCACTAGGCCAGTAAGCGTGTTGTGCCCAAGCCCCTCCTCCCCCCAACATGTGGCTGCCCCTGCACAAAAGGGGGGAGGAGCTAGGTCGGCAATGGCAGCAAGGAGGGGAACTGGTCACCGCCTACCCCTCCCTAGCCACCCCGGGCGCCAAGAAAACCCTAAAAAGGCTAACAGAAAACCCAAAAAAAAACCCACAAAATTGGTCAACATTGAAGAAAGAAGAGGAGGGGGTCCTTACTAGTGGCAGTAGGACCCATCGGCGACACCAACTGCGGCGGTGCTATAGCGGCCGTGCAGCGGCAGCAACAACGTAATAGCACTCCTCCCTTCCTTGTCGATGCAGCAAAAGTGAGGGAAGAAGGAGAGAGAGAGAGAGAGGCATCTGTGGCGGGGTCCTACTAATTAGGTCGGCGGTGTGGTGGCGACAGTGCACATAGTGAGAGAGAGAGAGAGAGAGAGAGGGAGCGCGATCAACCAGAGAGAGAGATGAGGGAGAGAGCATGACGAGGGAGGGAGGGTGTGCACATCTAAGGGAAAGAGGAGGAAGAAAGTGATGGAGAAGAGAGGGAGGGGTGAGGGAGATGCGTGCAGAAGGAAGGGGGGAAGGAAAAAGGGGGGGTGCCCACATGCAGAATGGCTACACGCCATTCGCATGGGCCAAGAGGAGCTGGCCAGCCATTGGCTGGTCAGCCCCTCCCTTTTGCGAGGATGGCAGGCGCCACATCCCATCCCCCTTACACAAAATTTCACCTTCGAATTCACAAAAATCATGATCAAAAGCACAAAAGCAAGGAAGGGGTAGGAACGAACTCACTCGAATAGGTAGGGGAATCTCTCCTACATCTCGTCCTTAAGTTCCCAAGTCATCTCGTTGTCCACACGGTGCTCCTAAGTGATCTTGACCATCGATATCTGCTTGCTCCTCAACTATTGAACCTTTCTATTGAAAATCCTAACCGGGTACTCTAGAACTGTTAGATCTAGTGCTATCTATATCTCTGAGTAGTCCAATACGTGACTTGGATCTACCATGTACTTCCTCAGCATCGGCACATGGAACATGTTGTGAACTGCTAATAGTGCTGGTAGTAGAGGTAGTATGTACGGGACCTCATTGATCCACTCCAAAATGGGAAAGGGGCCTATGTACCTGGGATTGAGCTTTCCCCTCTTCCCAAATCTCATCACACCCTTTGTCAGCGAGATCTTCAAAAACATAAAATATCATGGTGCAAACTCAAAGCGGCCTCCTACGTGTGTCTACATAACTCTTTTGTCTGCTCTCTATTTGTAACCTCTGCCTGATCAGCCAGACTGTATTTGCACACTACTGAACTAACTTCGGCCCCAAAAGTTGTCTCTCACCAACCTCGTGTCAGTGCAATGAATTCCTACATGGTCTTCCATACAGTGCCTCAAACGGTGCCATGCCGATGCTAGAGTGGTTGCTATTGTTGTAGGTGAACTCGACCATCGGCAAGTGGTGTCTCCCTCGAACCACTCCACTCTAAATAGAAAGCCCTTAGCATGTCCTCCACAGACTATGTTGTCCTCTCTAACTGTCCATCTGTCTATGGGTGATATGTGGAACTCATCCTCACTTCAGTGCCCAATGCTCTCTGTAGACTCTGCCAAAATCTTGAAGTGAACCTAGGATATATGTCTAACATGATTGAAATTAGTACTTTGTGAAGCGGTACTGTGAGGCCCTACATCTTCTCTACTTGTTCATGCTTTCATAGGATCAATCGGTCAATGTTTTGAACCTCGAACGGTGAGACTCAACCAATATCGACACCTATGGGAGGGGGGTCTACAGTTGGCAGGGCAGGGCACTGAGCTCTTGACATCAAGGGCATTGACGTCAAGATGCTCTTGACGTCAAGGGGTATGACATCAAGAGATGGTTGACGTCAACCCCATTGACGTCAACCTACCAAGGTTGACCTCCCAGATTTTTGCACCTGCTGACGGCAGTTTCAATTGCCGTCTATTTTTGTCTTAACGTCAATGTATATTGACATCTACTTTTCCTTCATGAGATTTCCATATTTTTGCTTTGTCTGATGGCAATGTCGATTGTCATTAAGCTTCCTTTTTATGGCAACTTATGTTGACGTCAATTTCTGCATGTTCCAGTCTCAGTTTTACTCTGAAACTAGCTACTTTCTTTAGATAGATTCGTCAAGTTAGAGTCGTGTTAGGGTAAGGATCTTACCCCAATCATGACCCATGAGTTATATATATATGGGGCTACTTCGTTTGGGGGAGATCTTTGTTCAAGTTAAGGTTTTGGTTCTCTTTGAGAGAGGAGAGAGAGGGTAAGTCCGTGAGAGAGAAAGAGGAGAGATCGGTCGTGTTGTTACTTATTTGAGGTTGTTGTGGAGGAGAGAAAGCTTCCACAAGGTGAGAGGAAAGCTCTGGACATGGAGATCGTGGTCGGTTCATGCACAAGAAGGAGGATTTGATCGTGCTAGGAGGATACCTCTTTGGATGCCAAAGAGGGCATCGACTTAATTCGGGTGTTGTGGAAAAAAAATTAGGCAAGTAACTTATGGTTTCTCTCCATATACTTGTCCTCTAGGGTTTTTCTATTTTTATAAAATTTTAAAATTTTTATTTTGATTTCGTTTTCTATGATTTCTTGCTCCCAGACTGTGCTATGTGCAGTCAGGAAGTTGATGGCAACATATGTTGATGTCAAGTTCCATCTTATCCATAAATTTACTATTTTGCCATATATATGATGATTTGTGTGGATTTTGTGATAGGTTTTTTTAGTTCTTTTGGTTATGTTTTAAGGTATTAACCATCGTGATGTGATTAGGTAATTCTAGAATTATTTTTGTTAATTATGGTAATTATTTAAAAAATATATATGAAAAAGTATGTTAACACTTGATAATTTTATCACCATGAAGTATGCATGATTATAAAAATTGTTAAGTACTGTACTTTAGTTGTTTAGACTATTATAAACATGACTTAGGGTATGGTAATCACACGTTTAATTTTTGTTCATGAATATATAGTATTTTTGTGAATAATAATTTGATTTTTGACTTTAATTATGAAAAATAGTTTTACTACTTAGAAACTTCTGAAAAAATTACAAATGTGTTCTATCCTAGATAAGTATCCCGTGGTTAAAATTTGAGCATGATCTGATTACTGTACAATTAGTTATGAATTTTTTAAGCTTTCAGTACCATGTTTTGATAATAAGTCTCAAATTAGCTTTAAAATGTGATTAGCATCATGATTAGGTTCTGTTAATTACTGTTTATGATTAACCTGAGTATCGGAAAGTGATCATTAGCATGTGTTTTATGTCATATGTGTGCACGTGCATGGAAAGAGAGATTATGTGACATGTGTGCTTGAATAACATAATAATGTGAAAGATAAAAGTTGTGCCAATGAGACACTATCATCGTAGATTGCGTGGAGTCGTATTGTAGTAGTGCCCCTATGAGAATGCTCAATCGTGTTACGTAAAATCTGGGGCAACAGGTCGTGTGAAATCTTGGAGGTGGATAAGTTCCACCGGTAATGGTGGGGAGGGCTTCCTCCGGTTCTGCGCACTAACCAAGACTTGATCGTTTTGCCTCGCGATTTATAAGTATATGTATGTGATCGTGTGATCTTTCTAGTGGTGGTTTGGGTTGTGTCTCGACTTGTGTAAAAGTTAAAGTGAATGTATGAATGTGTAACTGAAAAGTGACATGTGATCGTGACACGTGGTATGTGCAAAGTGAAAATGTTATGTGATCGTGAATATGTAACATGAAAGTGGAAAGTGAAAGCCATATAAAAATAAATGTAAGTGAATGTGAATGTGACAAGTAAAAGAATAAGTGCATGTGAAGGCAAAGGTAAGAGTACATGTGCTAATGTATTTCATGTTAAGTGATAATTATGAAATCACGTTTAGTATCATGTGTAGAAATATGTTTTAATCGTGACCATGATTTAGTGATTACTTGATATGCATGTTAGTATTACAATGTTATATGCTTTAGATTGTTAATGATATCATGTATTCCATGCATTCATGTTTAGTTATGTTAATCATGACCATGTGTTAGAATTATAAGTGTTAAACATAAGCCATGTGTATGAAAAGTGTAAGTACGAGTGATATTGTTACATGTTAATAAGTTCATGTTTAAAGTCAATCACGTTAATGATCTTGCAATCCATGTGTTAGTGTAGTTTTACTTAGTAGGTTCTATGTTTATATTGTCCATGTAATAGCATAAGCATATGTTAGTTACATTATTAATTTTTAGTAAGTTAATGACAATGTGGTAGTTAGTAAAGTATTTAACTTGTTAGAAAGCATGTATGGTAAGTGTGTGGTTTGCATTTCTAAGTTGCTTGCTGATTCTATTAAGTAGACTCACTCTTATTAACATTTTAGGAAGAGTTGGAGACTTGGAAACTGATGAGTTAATAAGATCCGACGTGGAGCGTGAAAAGTAGATTGAAGATTTCTAGCTTAGTACTTAGTATGTGATGTTATTATAATATGAACTTTGGATTATTGTACTTAGAGATTGACTATATAATGAGTTATGTTTTGTTCTTTCTTTTGTTTGGACTATATAGACAGTGGTATGTGAATTATACAGTTGATGGAATAAGAGTTATTTATTTTTCGCTGCAATATTCTTCTCTAATGTGTATATCTCAACCTATGTAACTTTCATTGGTGTCTTCTCCCCTAGGCTACTTGCTCTCATCTGGCGTGTGTTGATATAATTGCACCGAACAGAAGTGTTGCGTTACTGACATGGTATCAGAGATACGGAATTGAGATTATACATAGATAGCCATCAACTTGATTCACATCTCAAAATCTTTATAGTGGATAGCCAGATCCATGAAATAACTAAGATAGGACTAGAAAAGTAATAAGATAAATTAATGCATGAGAATACACTAGATGTAGTTATAAATAAAGCCTAACTTAGTGAAAATTTACATCTCTAATAGAAATTTTCCAATCCAATAAGACCACAAGACCCCATTGATTATAAATTAGATCCGTCATTGGTCGAACTCCACCACTTCCTTCTCCTTCTCCATATCTCTCACTTTCTCCCTTGCGTTTGCACTCCACCTCTTGGACTCTCATGCATGGCCTCTTAAAAGGCATGCAAGACAAGGGGCGGCGCTGATCTTGCTCGATCCACATATACAAGAAGGAGAAAGGTTTAGTGTACTTTCATATTGCACTTAAGTGTAATATGACTAGGCACTAAGTACATGTGGCATCCAATAATTAGATTATTACTTTATCACTCTCCATGTGAGTGATGTCATATGAGTTTAGTGTCTAGTCATATTACACTTAAGTATAATAAAAAAATACACTAAACCTTTCTCTACAAGAAGAAAACATATATGTTCGTCTTCCACTTTACATTTATTTTTGTTATATTTGTCTGTCACTTCCCATTTGTCATATCATACCGGAGGAATCCGGTGACTGTGTACTGGGCATTCCTTCTCTTTGCACATCAGCAATTTTGAAAGAGAGGGAGGGGGGTGCGTACACATCACAAGTGTGCACAGTAGTTAGGCTTCACTCAGGAACAATGCCAATGTTCCATTTGCTTTCCTATCACAGCTTTGTATGTGCCAATTCAACTATTTTCTTCCTACTTTTGCCATATGCCCTAGGAAGAATCAGTGAGGACTATGGACCTTTCTTCCCTTGACACATCAGCAATTTTGGAATCCAATCTTCTTTGGACATTGGGAATCGTGCACATGATTTTTTTTTCCCCTGTCCGAAGCTGCTTCTACTTTATATGAAATTCCAGCAACTTTGTGGAATAGAATTTTTAAAGCCCCATAGAAGATGAGGGCATGAAGGTAAGTGTATCTCAGTTTTAGTGGGGAATTAGTTTGAAAGGAAAGAGAGAGAAGATTGTTGTGTTTAGTGGAGAGAAAAATCTATGCTTATGGCCCTCCTTTGGTAAGTAGACCAAATTTGCTATGCATATAGATGTACCATATGTAGGAATGAAGGGTCAACAATGAGCTGAAAGATGTGAATGGCATAAAATGAAAAGAACTGAAATCATGTCATGTGATAATAGAGTTTGGTGTCTTTCATGAAAATGATTGATTTGATAGCCACCTTGCCCCACCACCACCACCTTAATGAGGAATCTTGGAACAAAGGTGGCCAGAAAAAGAGTCCAGAAAAAGAGCTATCATCTGTTATACCCATGTGAGTTGTGTTCCCTTTCATGTTCACACATTGATCATGATCCAACTCCATCAAGTCCAAGAATCCTCCTCCACTTTCTATGTTTCCATGATTATCAGCAAATGTCAGCTGATGACTCTACACCCACATCCCATTTCTCTCTTCTTTCAGTTGAGCACCCCAAGTCTAAATCAAGTTTATCTCTCTCTTTTTTTTAATCATTTGTGAAACCAATGTAGTGCCCTCAAGACCACTTTGAAATCATGGCTTTAAAGATGTGTGTTCAAATCAGGAAAAAGACTGCTTGCAACAAGTAGGCAGGGAAATACAGTGGGTTCTGCAAGGATGTAGACTGGGGAAATCCATCACCATCTCCATGCATGTGTTTAGTGGGAACACCATTCTCCTCAACATGGTGTTGATGTGTGGTCATCTTCTTCCATCAATTACTTGCTCATCTCTCTTCTGAAATTGACAAGAAATGTGTACAAAAGAGCTCACCAATTTGGCATGTCTAGAAATAAAAGGTGGTGAGTGGTTTCTCCATCTCCACCATAGATGGGGTCTGCCCATTTATATATTGCACTTCCCTTTCATCTGTCAATTGCCATCCCTTCCCCTTCACCTTCCAATTTCTTGTTGGGGAAGTGGAGGCAAGCAGGGAGGCATCAGAAGGTGACATCTGTGTCTTGGAGATTTCCTACATCTTCATGGGGTAATCAATAGAAGTACTTCTGAAAACTAGGTCAGGTTCAAAGTGGTGAGCAATTAAATTTTGGGAAGTCCTAGGAATAGGAACTCCTGTTTATGGCAGATGCATAGGAGTCCATCAGAAGCTTAAGTGGGCCCTTGTTCATGGCACAAATAGATTAGCTGATTCTCTTGTCACTAGCAAGATATTTTAGTGTTGATGAGGTATTAATTTGAAGCATCAGATGAACTAGTTGTTTCATGACAAATCTTGTGGATGCCCCATGGAATCAGGACAGCACTTAACACGTTAGCTACAGCACTGCACGGGTCGATACGCATGGTGTCTAGTATCCATCATTTACAACTACGACTACAAGGGTATCTAATTCCATTCCCTCCTTTAGCTTTCGTCTCTCGATGTCCATGTCGACTCATTAGATTGCTTTCGCCGTTGGTGTTCTTTCCTATCTCTATGTATTTTACCACTCTATCGAAAATCCTCTTCAATATTATATTGTGGGTGGAAATCATTAAGATGAGTTTGTGTATGAGAAAAATAAAACATGGCATTCCTATTCTTTGAACTATGCCCTTAATTAAGGTACATCATTCACATCATCATCATATATGCTGCGTATGCCAATAGCATCACGGCCAGACTTGTTAAGGGAGTGTTCTTTGTTTGTTGTTGTAAAATATTATAAAACGCTGCAATTATTTTATTTTATAATTTTTTGTTATTATTTATTTGACTGAAAAATAATGGTATAGTACATTGGCCCACATGAAATTAAAATTTTCTTATTTTAGTTTATAGTCCGCAGCCTCATATCAGGAGGGCACGTACGCCAAGTTATACCAAGGTAAAATTTAACCCAATCTAGATCATGGTTTCATGCGGTCATTAATAACTTGATTATCTTTAGACAAAACTAGGTAGAAACAACACTAGTAAGATGTACCCCATTAAAAAAAAGAAATAAATGCCTGTTGTAAGAGAGCAATATTTTGCACATCAGCAATTTTGCAAGCAATAGCGGGGGGACTCGCATCATGACCTAGCATCACCCGACCCAGCGGGCCTATCTTTCAAAGATGTGAGTCCAATTGTTCATCTTTGGGCCCGAAGCTCAGATGGCCCAAATTTGCACAGAAGTGGGGCCACCTGTTCATCTTCCTCTGCCCCAACCCCTAGGCTAGGAACTTCAAAGAGGAGAAGAATGGAGAGGAGTTGTGCATGTTTGCCCCCTAATTGGTAAGGAAGAGTTAACATGAGATTCACATTCCAATGTAGAAGGATCTGGTCTAGATTAGGGGGCTATGAGTGGATATCTGGCTCTAGATTATTCACAATCTAGGTGTAGTATAATATGCTGCATACAAGAAAATTTGGCATATGGACTAGTTCTTGGACATGGACAAAGCAAAAGTTATATTTTTTTTATCAAAAAAAAAGTATACCTGATCCGAAGAAATGTGGGTAGGGTACACACACACCAAAAAAAAAAGATATAAAAAAGGATAAACATAAGAGAACAGCAAAAGAGCAACTTAGATATATTCTTAGGACAAGGACAGCACAAGAAAAGATGGGGAAAAGCCATCCCAAGGTACTGATCTTATCTATAAGAACGTCCTGAAGAACTCATCATCAGATTTCTCAGATCATTGAAATGACTCTTCAAGCAATTCATCATCCTTATGACATCTCTCATCAACCAAACAGGTTGGGCATACATATTTACTCCATATTCCATGAGGTTCTGTGTAAACTCTTCTAGCCCATTGCCAAAATTGTACTCAGCTTATACGAGCCTGCAAGAAATCATTTAGATGGAATCAGAGATTTACCGGTGAATACTCAAATGAAGAAGAAATTTCTGCACACATTCGCTCATAAGTCTCCGACCTTGCAAATTATTATTCCCTAGAAAGATGTGGGAAGATTCGCAACAGAACAATAGTTCACTGACAAAGAAAGAGTGCTGCAATGTACATGCTGAAGGTTGGCAGGAAGTTGGTTCACTCAAATATCCAGCTAGTGTTGTGTGTACCATTTGGTTCAAATTCCATAAAAGTTATTAATGCATGTCTTCAACTCAACAATGCCAAAGATCAAAATTGCCTATGACCCAAAACTAAACAACAGTTTGCATTACTTAGCAAAATCTTACAGTGCCCCAGCCTAGACATGATAAAGCTAGATAAAATGGTTTAAGGAAAACCCATTAGTATACTGTTGCTCAGGAAATGACAATGCTAAAAGAAATAGGGTGGTAATGTGTTCACATGCAACAAATCATAAACAAACAATGGGATAAGAAGTAATATACAGTAATTCAAGTGATGTATGAGATTTATGTGTGTCAACGGAACAATGAGAATACCTGTGAACTCAACCCTTTACCCTTTTTCTTTTCAATGACATGTGGCAAGGTATCATGCCAGAAGCAACTGTCACACAATTGCCATAGAAATTACTGCTAGATTCCAGAAAGATTCGCTATCCAACCTGGCAATGCATAAGGATAACCTTTGGCCATGGATTTCAGATGGTGAAAAAAGATATGCTTTCTCACTTACGATATCCAGATCATCTAAATTTTTTTATAAATGTTCTTAGAAAGACCAGACTCCTATAACAAAAATCAAAATTGCTAACATCATCACATAAATACAGCTGTGTACTTTGTGATTTGAATGAACAAGAAATACAGATGGCAAGTAAAGAAGACAAGTTAAGCATACCGCACAACTTGATGCTGGTCAATGCTTCCCAGTTTATGTTCGCAGAATGAAGAACGTATATTTAGTAAATTCATGAAGTCATCACAGGTGGTTGGCAACAGTCACAATCAATTATTTCCATTGTCACATAGCATAAATTACACTCCAGCAAATCATTTTTTCCATCACCAAAAACCTCATATAATGCAGCTGTATACAAGGGGAAAAAACAGCATATGTTGGTCATCCAGTCCAATTCACCCAATGACTTATAAACTAGCATCAGGTCTTCCACCAAATTCAACTCTCTTTATGAGAAAGCTAGATCAGTTCTTTTAAGTTGAACTTCTGGTTTCATCTGACAGTGGTGCATTTCCTTGCTGTTCCATATAAGGTCTTATGAAAGTCCTCCTCCACCAGACCTCAAAAGCCCTCTGAAGATTTGGGCAGCTATCACCAATTTTTAAGAAACTACCTAGCCACAAGAGAAGAATACTCTGCTGATCTTCCAAAGGTAGAGTCAGAATTGTTCGCCCAATCCCTTCCTCCACCACATTCCTGTCAAATGATCTGCAGCTATGCAGTAACCAATTGTAATCATCAATTAATGGTTGCAGCCACACTTGTAATAACAGCTGGCGTGTGTCCTTCGATGGAAGCATCTCTCCTCTTCCTATTCCAACAAAAAGTCTAGCAGTTACACAACTAACTAGATGGCGAGAAGCAATTGGCAGCTTTTGATGTAGTGCAACCAGTTCACCAACACCTGCCCACATCATGACAAACTCATCTGCCACACGTCTGTTGGCCATAATCTCGACAAGCCAGAGTAGATTGTCTGCTTCCAGGGCTATCTGCCGTATAACAGGATCTTTGTTTTCCAATGGCTTATCTGCATACCCAGGTTCAGCAGCTTGCCTGAAAAGGAGCAATAGTGAGTCTAAGCAGCCCTGAGATGAATTATACAGTGTCTTGCTGCATATGTCTATAGAACTATTGATAAGATTGCTATTTTCCTTTAGAAGCTTCAGCACCAACGATTTCATTTCACGCCGACCTCTCTCCTCGTTGCTTTTGAGAACCAATCCTATTATGTGACTAATGGTGTCATTTGGAGTATTTGGAATATCAGACGATACCCTTTTCAGTATTGGGCTCACTCCAAAGTTACCACATCGAATATGCCGAATAGATGAGACCACATTTTCTTCCTCCTCTTCCACCCATGGGATTGCCTCCAGGTATTCCAAGCAGGACTTTATGCATGCATGAAATCCAAGTGATTCTGCTACCTGCAATTCCATTTACTCATATATCATACATATGTATTGAAGTAGGTGATGATCCGCTATTTTGTTAACATCCACAGTAAAATGCATTTGAGTCCAGAAAAAATGAGTATGGCATGCATGGCCACTGGTCACTAAAGGGAATTTCACTCGATTACAAAGATAATCACACAGGGAAAACTAATTTCGCTCTTGTCTAAAGAAAAAATTATAAAACTTTGTCTTTAAACATGTCCTATGAAAGTTTAAGCCTTTTCAGTGATGTGTCTATTTCTGAACATGTTTATTATCCCTGATGAATGTATCTCTGCCAACCATGCATGCTTATGTTTGTCATAAAGATATTGGAACTTGCCTTGTGTAAGATTATTTGGAAAAGGGGTGATAAACAGTCTAAAAAGGAATGAGCAACCACAATTTTAAGTGTATGGACGAATAGTTAGGATTTAGGAACCTTCATTGATGAGAGAATGATCCTTTTGCCATCTAACCTTTATTTCTTTTTCATAGCCAGTTTGGCTCCAGGAATTTGTTCACTAAATTTTCTTTAAATTTATAGAGCATTGTGCAACCCTCTTTCCCACTACCAGGATGAAACATCCATTATGAATTATAGAGAATAAATACAGAATGGCCTTTCAGTATTTCAACAGATCTAAGGGATAACATCCAGCATGAGCAAAGGAGCGAGGGTAAACATGGAATGCGTACTAAATAAATACTCTCATATGCTCTACTTCCTAAGAAAAATCTACCACGGTATTACTGTTTGACAAACATGTGAAAACAAAATTGAAAGACACAATTAATGTTTCATTATCAGCAAATAACTCTAAGCATCCTCAAAATTATTCACATGAAAACAAATAAAACATTGGTGATACTTGCAATAAAATAATTCAAGCATATTAACAAGGATAATGCAAATCTAGATGTTTGCTTTTACCTTGATTATGCGGAGCACCCGTTGAACACTTTGCTTGACCAATCTCTGCCTCATTTCCTTGCAATACATCAATCCCACAGTTTCAACATAAATTTCTACATCTTCACATTCACCCATGTCGACACTAGACATATGAGATTGTGTAGAAAGCCTATCAGCAAAAAAGGTACTGTTCGCTACAAGAACATTCTTGTGAACACTCATCCTTACAGCAATTCCTTCCTTTCCCGATAGAACTACCTTCATATCACTACTGTCAGGCTGGCCGAACCCCACAGATATCTTCCGCTGCAAATTCCCAGCAGCTGGTGTTCTCCCAGAGGCTGCTGGAAGACTTACAGTAGATGTATCAGATGGTAAACGTTTTTGATCAAAAATGGCCTTGGATCTTGGTTGCACAGGACCCTGTTTCTTTTCTGCTGGGGCGTGTGTCTTCTGAACAGAAGCCTTTGTAGGTGCTTGAGGTGGTGGTGGAGGTGAGGATTTACTTTTATTTTGGTAGGTCTGACTTTTGAGAGTTTTCTGAAGGACCATAGGAGAAGGACAACACCAAAACCCCTCAGGAGTTACTGCTATGGGAACATTTCTTATTTTGGTCTGACCTGCTTCAACCCTTCTGACTCTAAAATCTGCCATTCTTAATATGTGTTTTCAAATAATGGAGTTCATAAACTAACATATGCTGTTTCAGAGAACAGAGAAAAGCAGTTTCAGTTGAACCCAATGACTGTAGTTAGTTTGCTCACATAGTAGATAAAACATCAACAAGTCCAATAAATCAATATAATCAAACAGCATCCTGAAGCACTATAATTTTAAAAATCCTTCAAACACAGAGAAAATGAGTAACCAACCAACCAAACAAACAGTAGTGGTAACTCCAAAAATCAAAGAATAGCCTTCAGTAAAGTTTCCCAGAGATAACATTCACGACCCTAGCTTAAACCAGGAACTTAAGAAGTATTTGGTTTTCCTGAACATGGAATGAAGAAGAAACATAAAAATGCTACACCTAGGGCTTAAGATTCTCCAGAAAGAAAAACCCATATGGATTTTAACATTAAGTTACGCCACCATGACAAGGTCCCTTCTAAATCATATAAACCTTTAAAAAAAGGAAAAAGGATAGCAAGGGTAGGAAGTTGGCGGTCTCTGCAATTAAAAAAAAAAAAACACTTACAGTGATCCTTCCTGCAGCTTCTCCGCGGCCTCCAATCTCCTCCACTTTTCAACACATATACCATCTCCTCACCTCTGCTTCTTTCCTCCCTCACCCCATTCCTTCTCTCCCTTGGCCTCTCAATGATGTTACCGAGCATTCGGTGTCAAGCATGGAGGGAACAGCGAACGGGAAGAATTGCAGGTCCCGAAAGTTGTGTTCTTGAGTCGTAGTTTCTCCTTAAATCATTTGCCAAAAGGAGAAGGAAAAAGCAATAATGGAGAAGACAAGAAAAAGAACGGATGGGGTCTCCTTAGCTTTCCGAGGAGGAAAAGAAATGTCGCTGCTTTACCTGTCCGGGGCACTCAAATCCATCATATCCTCTGTCTTTACCCCCTCTCCTCTCCTGCTCTTCTCTCTTTATGCAGCTGGTCATGGAAGCCATTGGGAGGAGTGAGTGAAGCATGCTCACCTTCTTGTGCGTATCTGCAAGACACCCTCCCCCCCCCCCCCCACAGAGAAAGAGAGAGAGAGATGGTCTTGTATGTATCTACAAGCGTGGGTGGCGAGGAGAAAGGAGAAGGGAAGAGCACACCATGCAACGTTTTCTATGGCACAGTCGCAGGCACAAAGACAGAGCGCAGAAACACACACTGACACAGTCACAGAGAGAGAGAGAGAAAAAAGGGAGCTCAAGTGTGAAAAGACCATAATAACCCTAAATGCCCTCCTCTTTATGACCTCCATCATCATCTATTAAGAGCCTCTATTCAGAGAATGGTTTAATAGATAAGACCCTTTTATACACAACAGAGTTCAAATTAAGGTATTTGGATGCAAAACCAGTGGAGTCAGATTTAAAGGAACAAAAGAAGTGGTTGTATAGATAAGTTAGCCTAGACAATTTTCAAACTTTAAGAAAGAGGACCTTGGAGCCTCTTCTTGTTTGAGTAATTCTTCCAATGTACTTTTTTTTATTTATTTTTTTCTACTACTTACACATATCAATGACCACTTCAAAAAAACAAATCTCAGAGACACTTTTGATTGAATTGAATTGAGAGAAAATCTTGGGTAATCTTGGCAATAGGAGGAGTTCCCAGCAAAGCAAAAAAAAAAAATGCAAAAAATAACAACCTTTTTTGTCTGTGCTCATTGTGTCCTTTTTTTTTTCATGGGTATGCTCAACACTGATGAGCAAGAGCAGTGGGGGGGAGGAGGGCCACTGCAGGACAAAGAGATGAGTTAAACAGAAGGGGGGAAGAGGACAACCAGGCACATCCAAACCTGTCTTTTTGACAAAGCATGTCATGGATTTATCTTCATAGATTGACCACAACCACAAGCATGTCCTCCCCTCTGGTTCTTCTCACTTTTTCCTCCTCGGTATCTCTGTGTTGGAGCTTTGTGAACACCAGTGGGCAGAACTAGGAAGTGAAGTGACCCATTAATACACTTTGATAATTGATGGATTGGAAAATATTTAAAAACTGCACTGCTAAAGTGGTCCGTATTCGGTTGCCCACCCTCATATGTTTACATGTTTGGTATCAATTAGATAGATCGGAGATAGAGTGACGATATTTTTAATTTTTAAAAATTATTTTTAAAATTTTGATAATATCATCACTCTATTCTCGATCAATCTTAATATCAAATATGTGATGAGTATAACAAATTATTCTCTAATAAATTTTAGAATTTTTTTTTAAATTTTCACTTTTGACACGAAAGTTCTTCTCAAAATATAACAGTCAAACTCATGAATACAATACGATGGAATGAGTTTTCAAGGAATTTATCTTAGGTAAAAAATTTATTTGAAGAATTCTCTTATCCAAATTACGAAACCAATTGAAGAGAAATATTTAGTGTGTATTAAGATGGACACATCCAATAGAAGTGTGCCACCTCACCTTTGGGGTTTAAAAAAATAGGAATGAAGAAGATATTATAATATCTCAAAGTTGATGTGATATAAATTTATGATAAAGATTTATTGCATTTGCATATTGCACTTTAAGTGCAATATGACTAGGCAATGACCTATGTGGCATCCTCACATGAGGAGTGATAAAGTGGCAATCTAATTGTTGGATGCCACATAGACTTGTTACCTAGTAATAGTGCAATATGAAAGTGCAATAAACATTTCTCTAAATTTATTAGGTGTGCTACCTTAATACATATTTTTTTATGTACATTAAATATTTCTCCCAAATTAATAGATATCCATGCTAATATGTCTCCATCCGAGATACGTATCTGGTTATCAAATTGGCTAAGTTGGTGTTTTACATCCCATTGCAGAAGTTAAAAGGTGTATCTTCCTCTGTGATCTCAAGTGAATTGGATTGGGCAATAGTTTCAATAAAACTTAAATTTTTCTATTATAAAAACACGTGTTCTCACACATACTACTCAGGCATGTGTAACCTAGCTGTTCCTTACTAACCTATCCTATTACCAAACAATCTTACCAAACCCATCATATCTTTTCTTAAAAGTTATGGTACTTCATGTAAAAGTTTTCAGGTTCTCTCTCACATGGGTTTTTTTCTTTACCTCTCTAGACCTAGCAAGTTGAATCTGCACATTAAAGAAAGATAGTCACAATAAGAAATTGTTCTGACTGGGATTTGTCTTAATAGAACACATGAGCTCTTCCCCCCATGCAAGTTCACACTAATCCACTTCAAAATGGCATTAGGATAAACTCAGATAGGCTCTCTAAGTTCCCCCCCCCCCCCCTTTTTTTATATTTTGATAGGATGACTAAATCCATAGAAACAATGGGATAGGTTAACAGGAGTATATAACCAATAAAAGTGGTTTATCAATATTTACCCATATAAGTTACCAAATCAAAAACTTTACTTATTATGGTTGTGTGGGGTGCACATGAGGGGCTTGGCATCTATAATTGTAGGCCCACTGGTCCTTCCTTGGGAGTGAGGGAGGATGACATGAGTGGTTTTGAGGGGACATAAAGCAAAATGGGGCATAATGTTGCATAATGTTGTTAGGTCATAATTCCACCCACACCTACTTAATTACATAGTGGGGAGAGGTTTTAATGATTTATACTTTCCAAGGTGGACATCATGGCCTTTTGATGTGGAAGGGATCTAATAAGAAGGGGATGGATTTTTCTGTCTGAATAATTGCTATTTGGAATTTCTGTTGAAATATAATCTACAATTTATTAATGGAAAATGGTGCACCCGAACTATTGGTAACAGTTCTAGCAAAGATCTATAGAATAAATCCAGTTCTCACTAGGTTGAAACATGAAGATTTGATTCTTAAACCTTTCTCTTAAAGGGGAAGAAATCACTTATTGCTCCTCTATATTTTAGGGTTGTGGCTGGAATTGGTTAGGCCTAATGGGCATTTGGGCTTGCACCTTCTTGGCCCATGGCAGAAATATTGGGCCACATGCCTGACCTATCAAAGATGGCTTTGCCTCCAGCTTTGGAGAATTTTGGTCTACTCATGTCTCATGCTACGGCAATTTAGACTTGATCTTTGCATTGGATGAATTTATTCTAGATGTCCAAAAAAACTATGTAAATGACATCTTTATGTACATATTAATTAAAAAGGATCTCTTAGTTTTAAGTCTCATAATCTTTTGTGAATAACTTTTAATCTTGTAACTTGACTATTTAACTCCAAACCTAAGAAATTTTACTACGCATATCAATAGGTCCCTTTTCATAGATTAATATAGTTGTAAAAATTATAAAAAAAGGTTAACAAGGCTTATTTCTAAAGAAAGCTAAGTGTTTTAGGTTCAAGGCTAGACAGTCAAATTATGAAGTCTAGAAATCTAATTGCAAAAGATTAATAGTCCTAGATTAAATTAGTACTAATGCCCTTAGGGTTGAAGTATAAGTAGAACAATACCCTTACAGTTAAGTGCCATAAAAGAGCCACTTTAGAAAGAAAAATCTTGTGAACTATCTATGTCCCCTTCCCTGCTACTGCCAATATTGTAAAGCCAGCCAGCTTTATAGTGTGATATGTCAATCTACACACATCCACCCAAGCTTATGTGATACTTCTTCCATTCTCAAAGTGTAACGTCGCGCATTTTTCGGATCCCCGTGGATCAAGTTTAGCGGGTTTGGTGGCCAATGTGAGGCCTATTAGTGTTGTGTGTAGATCCTTACGGGTTTGGTTTGGATCCGTGTTGGTGTTCAGCTTGCTGGACACAGTGAGTTGGCGTCCAGGTGGGTGACGTCGACTGTGTGTTGGCGGCAATGGTGTGCCGTTAACATGGTGTTAGCGTCCATCGATGTGGACGTTGAGTTTGATGAACTTGGCGTCAGGCTTTGTGGACGTCTAGCTGGGGCGGTTTGGTTAGCGGCGCAGAGGTTGACGTTAACCTATGGCGCCTGTGTTTTTATAGCAGACCCGAGCCCAGTTCTCTCTCCTCTCTCTCCCTTCCACTCCGCCCACATTCACCTTTGTACTTCTTCGCGAGTTCTGACGGTTGGCGGGAGCTCGTGGGAAGGCCGTGGTGCGCGTGTTAGCGGCAGATCGGGCGGGGAATGGCGGATTGGAGCGCGGTGTTCGTGGGACGTTTCTCGGGTTTCGGCGTGATTCGAGGTTCTTCGGGAGTTTAATTGCGTTTCTGAGGTAGGGGTCGAGCCCTGTTAGCTTGTTAGAAACATTAAAACATGACTTAATCACTTGAACCAGCATTTTTATTGTATTTTCGGATCAAGTCGTACCATGCGGGGTTAAAGGGTGGTTTGATGAATTTAATGTGTAAAGCATGCTGTATTGGGTTGTTTTGGGTTCATGCGTGTTTAAAGAATCGTTTCAGTACATTTTCTTGTAGTTTTAACGGTTGGAAAACCTGTAGATTCGGATTAGGGTTTCTGCAGGGTTTTAGGCCGGAGAACTTGGCGTCAAGATCGCTTGCCGCCAAGATCACCAGCCGGGATATAAACGGCGGGATCGCTTGCCGTCTATTTCCTTTAAGCGGCAGTCGATGTTGCCGCCAACTTGCATGTTCTCATGCAGTGTGGTTTACGTAGTTCTTTCGGTTATGAATATTGTGTGATTGTGTGTGCATGGCGATGACCGGTGTGAGCCAGTGCACTTGTTATGCTCTTGGAGCATGCTGCTCATGTAATGGGCATGTTTTACATAAATGATGTGTGTTGTACGTAATCGCTTTACGTAGTATGTGTGGTGCATTGGCACCCGTGGCACTCTAGGAGTGCGATGTCTATGTGTTGGACATGTGGTTTATGTGGAAGATGTGTGGTACACCAACCAGGGTGTAATATACACGTGTTGTTTACGTGGTTTGAGTGTGTGTGTGCTACACGCTCTGTTGTAATGTAATTTTGGTATTTTGTTGTAGTAATTGGGCAGTGAGGTTCTGGTGTGAGCCTAGCCATGACTTTGTGGTGTTTGGGCAGTGAGGGTCTATATTGACCTAGCCTTGGTTTGTTGTTGTCTTTCGAATAATATTTTATTGATTTATGTAGTAAGTGGTGTGTTGCCACGCAGGTCATCTCAGACCAATGATAGGCCAAACATGATGGCTATTGTGATTTATATATGTTAGTGTGAGTTAGCTCGGAGGTCACAGGATGACCAATGATAGGTAAGTCTGTGGTTTAGTTATATTGGTGTGGGATAGCTTTTGGGGTCACACGGTGACCGATGTTAAGCTAATCCTAACACTTGTATATTGTGAATTATAAGTAAAGGTTATATGTGTAAGAATCGTGGTTTGTGCTAGCCGAGTGTGGTGGTCCGGCGCCTATTCCGGAATGCCTCTCTAGTCGGGTACCCCAGGTTCTTTGTGAGCCAGGCACGTGTGTTTGTTGTGCTCGGGGTTTTGTCCCGGTACAGTGTGGTACCGTTGAGGTCTGTGTCGTCTTCCTGGACACCCTCACTCCTGAGTTTGAGTTGTACGTCCGGCTGAGGGAAAGACGGCAGTGGGGCAACGACTTCCCAGAGTTTGTTCTTTTGTCGCTTGTAGCGCGCTCGTAGTTGGGGGTACGGACACCAGTAGTCGACACTGGTCCCCAGCTAGTCCTGTTTTCCGTGCCTCACTTTAGAGTGCTCGGCCAGAGACTCTAGAGGTGCCAGGCATGGGCCTGCAGTGTGTGTCTGCAGGTGTGGGTTGGTTGGTCTCCACAGTTGTTTGACTTCTTCCTAGTGGAGCGGCAGTTGGACCTTTCGTCCGTGACTGCGAGACTGAGAGGTAGTTCTTGTGTTGTGTTGTCCGGTTGGATATTGGCCTGATCAGCCAGTAGTCCGTTCCCGTGTGGTGGCGTCGTTCTTTCTGACTCGTGCTTTGCCTGTTTGGCTGTACTTCGACTCGTGCTTTGCCAGTGTCTGTGGCTTGTGAGTTTGTGACTCGTGGTCGAGGTTTGACCAGTTTGAGGTGTGCCCTGGTGTTGGCACAGTTGTGACTAAGTTGTGGTTTGTGTGACTCGTCGATTAAGGTTTCACTTGTAATGTTGTGTCTAAGTGAAGGCACAATATAATTGAGGTTCAGTGTGGTGTTTACCACCTACTTGTACCCTTGTTTGGGTATTTGTGTTGTGGTACCTCAGAGTAGCAGGTACCTGTTCCCTTCGTGGATTACTGTGTAGTTTTGTGGTGGTACATTGTGTACCAACCTTTCCGGGTACTTGTGTGTTGTGGAGGTCTTGTGGTTTGACCTACCACTTGTTATATCTTAATATTTTATTGTGGAATAGTTTGTGATTATTAATTATGTTACCCTTGTGGGTAATTTGCCGATGAGGCTTATGGCCTAGGCATATTGTAGTTTAGTAGAGCTGTGCTCCGTGGAGGCCATGTTTGACCTTCCACTTGTTGGGTTTTACTCTCTTCTTGGGCATGGTTCCGTTTATGGTTTAGTGTGTGCCATTTATGTGTGACACTCGACGTAGTGTGGTTTTGGGATTTAATGGACTAGCACTTAGTTGGCTGTCCTAATACCCTTGTGCTTGAGGTTTGCCTATGAAGCTTGTAGCTGGGCAGTGACTTGCCTGTGTGGCTTATAGTTTAGGCAACCTGTTGTTGTAGCAGTGTGCCAGTGAGACTGTGGTTTAGGCACCTAGTAGTTGGACTGACTAATGATATTATGTTAGTCCTGTATTCCTACTTTTCTTCTGAGGTCGTTATGTTTATTATCATGAGCATGTTAAATTGTTAATTATTATAATGATGTGAGCATGAAATGGTTTAGCTATTGTTGTTGCCAGTGAGACCATTGGGGTGAGGACTTTGTGGTGCAGTGTTGTTTTGGGTAGCCCTACTGAGCCAGTGACTTGTTGAGGCTCACTCCCCTACAGTTCTTTTTAGGGCTTGCCGTGTGTTTGGCTTGCAGTGGCGTTGTGTCGGACTTGTACCACCAGCAGTAGTTTAGTAGTTAGTATTGTGTGAGCTTGTGCTCCCTCGGGGTATGCCCCAAGTAGTTGTACTCTTTTTAATTGGTCATGTATTAATGTAATGGGACAGTTGTACAAATTTGTGAATAGATATGAGCACATGTACTTTCTTGTATCTTATATTCTTGTTGTTTGTCTTTTATACTCTTACTGGACTCGTGTGTGAGATATCCCTTGCGACATTTCGGTGCGTTCGCGGGTTGCGGATCTGGATATGGAGCCTTAATGGGCATAAATACCCCGGTCAACTTGTAACGGATATTTACAAGATAAATATGGAGCCTTAATGGGTCCGTTACAAGTTGACCGGGGTATTTATGCCCATTAAGGCTCCATATCCAGATCCGCAACCCGCGAACGCACCGAAGTGTCGCAAGGGATATCTCACACACGAGTCCAGTAAGAGTATAAAAGACAAACAACAAGAATATAAGATACAAGAAAGTACATGTGCTCATATCTGTTCACAAATTTGTACAACTGTCCATTACATTAATACATGACCAATTAAAAAGAGTACAACTACCTGGGGCATACCCCGAGGGAGCACAAGCTCACACAATACTAACTATTAAACTACTGCTGGTGGTACAAGTCCGACACAACGCCACTGCAAGCCAAACACACGGCAAGCCCTGAAAAGAACTGTAGGGGAGTGAGCCTCAACAAGTCACTGGCTCAGTAGGGGCTACCCAAAACAACACTGCACCACAAAGTCCTCAACCCCAATGGGTCTCACTGGCAACAACAATAGCTAAACCATTTCATGCTCACATCATTATAATAATTAACAATTTAACATGCTCATGATAATAAACATAACGACCTCAGAAGAAAAGTAGGAATACAGGACTAACATAATATCATTAGTCAGTCCAACTACTAAGGTGCCTAAACCACAGTCTCACTGGCACACTGCTACAACAACAGGTTGCCTAAACTATAAGCCACACAGGCAAGTCACTGCCCAGGCTACAAGCTTCATAGGCAAACCTCAAGCACAAGGGTATTAGGACAGCCAACTAAGTGCTAGTCCATTAAACCCAAAACCACACTACGTCGTCGAGTGTCACACATAAATGGCACACACTAACCATAACGGACCATGCCCAAGAAGAGAGTAAAACCCAACAAGTGGAAGGTCAAACATGGCCTCCACGGAGCATAGCTCTACTAAACTACAATATGCCTAGGCCATAAGCCTCATCGGCAAATTACCCACAAGGGTAACATAATTAATAATCACAAACTATTCCACAATAAAATATTAAGATATAACAAGTGGTAGGTCAAACCACAAGACCTCCACAACACACAAGTACCCGGAAAGGTTGGTACACAATGTACCACCACAAAACTACACAGTAATCCACGAAGGGAACAGGTACCTGCTACTCTGAGGTACCACAACACAAATACCCAAACAAGGGTACAAGTAGGTGTAAACACCACACTGAACCTCAATTTATTGTGCCTTCACTTAGACACAACATTACAAGTGAAACCTTAATCGACGAGTCACACAAACCACAACTTAGTCACAACTGTGCCAACACCAGGGCACACCTCAAACTGGTCAAACCTCGACCACGAGTCACAAACTCACAAGCACAGACACTGGCAAAGCACGAGTCGAAGTACAGCCAGAACAGGCAAAGCACGAGTCAGAAAGAACGACGCCACCACACGGGAACGGACTACTGGCTGATCAGGCCAATATCCAACCCGGACAACACACACAAAAGAACTACCTCTCAGTCTCGCAGTCACGGACGAAAGGTCCAACTGCCGCTCCACTAGGAAGAAGTCAAACAACTGTGGAGACCAACCAACACCACACCTGCAGACACACAACTGCAGGCCCATGCCTGGCACCTCTAGAGTCTCTGGCCGGAGCACTCTAAAGTGAGGCACTGGAAAACAGGACTAGCTGGGGACCAGTGTCGACTACTGGTGTCCGTACCCCCAACTACGAGCGCGCTACAAGCGACAAAAGAACAAACTCTGGGAAGTCGTTGCCCACTGCCGTCTTTCCCTCAGCCGGACGTACAACTCAAACTCAGGAGTGAGGGTGTCCAGGAAGACGACACAGACCTCAACGGTACCACACTGTACCGGGACAAAACCCCGAGCACAACAAAACACGGCCTGGCTCACAAAGAACCTGGGGTACCCGACTAGAGAGGCATTCGGAATAGGCGCCGGACCACCACACTCGGCTAGCACAAACCACGATTCTTACACATATAACCTTTACTATAATTACAATATACAAGTGTTAGGATTAGCTTAACATCGGTCACCGTGTGACCCCAAAAGCTATCCCACACCAACATATAACTAAACACAGACTTACCTATCATTGGTCATCCTGTGACCTCCGAGCTAACTCACACTAACATATATAAATCACAATAGCCAATCATGTTTGGCCTATCATTGGTCATGAGATGACCTGCGTGGCAAACACCACTTACTACATAAATCAATAAAATATTATTCGAAAGACAACAACAAACCAAGGCTAGGTCAATATAGACCCTCACTGCCCAAACACCACAAAGTCATGGCTAGGCTCACACCAGAACCTCACTGCCCAATTACTACAACAAAACACCAAAATTACATTACAACAGAGCGTGTAGCACACACACACTCAAACCACGTAAACAACACGTGTATATTACACCCTGGTTGGTGTACCCACGTCTTCCACATAAACCACATGTCCAACACATAGACATCGCACTCCTAGAGTGCCACGGGTGCCAATGCACCACACATACTACGTAAAGCGATTACGTACACACCACATCATTTATGTAAAACATGCCCATTACATGAGCAGCATGCTCCAAGAGCATAACAAGTGCACTGGCTCACAACGGTCATCGCCATGCACACACAATCACACAATATTCATAACCGAAAGAACTACGTAAACCACACTGCATGAGAACATGCAAGTTGGCGGCAACATCGACTGCCGCTTAAAGGAAATAGACGGCAAGCGATCCCGCGTTTATATCCGGCTGGTGATCTTGGCGGCAAGCGATCTTGACGCCAAGTTCTCCGGCCTAAAACCCTGCAGAAACCCTAATCCGAATCTACAGGTTTTCCAACCGTTAAAACTACAAGAAAATGTACTGAAACGATTCTTTAAACACGCATGAACCCAAAACAACCCAATACAGCATGCTTTACACAATTAAATTCATCAAACACCCTTTAACCCCGCATGGTACGACTTGATCCGAAAATACAATAAAAATGTTGGTTCAAGTGATTAAGTCATGTTTTAATGTTTCTAACAAGCTAACAGGGCTCGACCCCTACCTCAGAAACGCAATTAAACTCCCGAAGAACCTCGAATCACGCCGAAACCCGAGAAACGTCACACGAACACCGTGCTCCAATCCGCCATTCCCCGCCGATCTGCCGCTAACACGCACACCACGGCCTTCCCACGAGCTCCCGCCAACCGTCAGAACTCGCGAAGAAGTACAAAGGTGAATGTGGGCGGGGGAAGGAGAGAGAGAGAGAGAACTGGGCTCGGGTCTGCTATAAAAACACAGGCGCCATAGGTTAACGTCAACCTCTGCGCCGCTAACCAAACCGCCCCAGCTAGACGTCCACAAAGCCTGACGCAAGTTCATCAAACTCAACGTCCACATCGATGGACGCTAACACCATGTTAACGGCACACCATTGCCGCCAACACACAGTCGACGTCACCCACCTGGACGCCAACTCACTGTGTCCAGCAAGCTGAACACCAACACGGATCCAAACCAACCCGGTAAGGATCTACACACAACACTAATAGGCCTCACATTGGCCACCAAACTGCTAAATCTGGATCCACGGGGATCCGGAAAACGCGCGACGTTACACAAAGCCTGCTGGAACTCTCTGATGGGTCTCTCATTAATGGTTGGTTAAGAACTTTTGCAGATATACCCTCCTAAAGTAAAAATTCTCTGAAAAACCTCTTCTAAGTTTGCATTTGCATGTGTACTCTTCATACACAAAAGAGAAGAATATATATATATATATATATATCATGTTTTTCATTTTACTTATAATGAGTGATCAGAGAGAGTGGTAGTTGAAGGTGAACCTCCACAAGGACAACAAGGGAAGTCCCTCATTCATGATGCAATTGCTATTCCCAACTACCTTGAACAACCCTAGATCCATAAGCCCCTTGGCAGAGGATGTGTGTGTGCATGTGTGCGTGTGTGTGTTAGGACTTGGGCACCATAGGGAACTTTTGGTGCATGTAGTTGAAGGTGAACGTCCACAAGGACACCGAGGGAAGGCCCTCGTTCATGATGCAATTGCTATTCCCAACTACCTTGAACAACTCGAGATCCATAAGCCCCTAAGCCAGAGGATGTGTGTGTGTGTGTGTCAGGACTTGGGCACCATAGGGAACCTTTGGTGCATGTAGTTGAAGGTGAACCTCCACATGGACACCAAGGGAAGGCCCTCATTCATGATGCAATTGCTATTCCAAAGTACCTTGAACAACTTGAGATCCATAAGCCCCTAGGCAGAGGATATAACAACCCAACCAGCAAACTAACTCAACAACCGTGTTAGTTGATAGACTTCTCAAAAAAGTCACACATCTTAAGACTTTTCCGAACTGAGAATGATTAACTTCGGAGTAATTCTTTTCCTGCTCGAGCTCCTAAAATGACTATTTGAGTTGTTGGAACTCTAATTACAATTCTAATAGAGGTTCTTATGTTTCAAACACTTTCTGGCAGGAAAATGTGCATAACATTTTCCTCAATTATGTGAATCACTTGCAAAGTAACAATTCAAAGTCAGGCTATCATGACTGTTGAAAATTATGTTCATCTCGATACGAGAATTCCGCTCGAGGTTGTAAATATGAGTACATAATCATTGACAACATATTCACCCCTTCTGTGAAGAAAATGGGCATAACTTTCTGCTCATTCGTCGAAATCACTTATAAGACCAAAATTCAAAATTGGCACTCTGAGACAGCTGACATGAATCTAGTTTCATAAAATTCCCTTTCGAGACCCCTCCCCAGAGCATGAATATAAGTACATGATTTGATAGATTATCGTATCCCTTTAGTAAAACATGATTATTTCTTCGTCGGCGATCAGAACTGCTTGCGAGACCTCAATTAAGAATCAACACTTTGAGACAGTCGATACTAGGTTAGATTTGGAGATTTCTACTCTAGAGCTCAAATTTCTCTCTGGGAGAGTGATCGCAGGTATACGAGCTGATCAAATATGACACACAATCAAACAAAAATAACTTTCTGCTCAATTATCGAAATCACTTATAAGACTACAATTTGGAATCGACACTCCATAGTGCTCAACACATCTTATGGCCTCTAGCTGCCATACATTAATTTTGACTAAAATATCCTTCATTTCTCTCTCTAAAATTATAGTTCTAGTCGATGCTCTCGATGTTTCGAAGGCTTTCTAACAGGAAAATGTGTGTAATGTTTTCTTTGATTAGGTGAATCACTTATAAAGCCACAATTTATAGTCGCCCTATCACATCAATCAAAAATTATAGTCATCTCAATATGAGAATTCCTCCAAGGTCGTAAATATGAATATACGACCATCGATAATATATTCACCCCTTCTAGCTTATTCTCACCCCTTTAGTGAAAAAATAGGCAGAACTTTTGCTCGGTCGTCGGAACACTTATAAGACAACAATTCAAAATTGGCACTCCGAGACAGCCGACGTAAGCCTACTTTTACAAAATTCCATTCTGAGGCCCATATTCCTTCCTTGTTCATGAATATAAGTACACGATTCGATCGATTATTACCCTCATTTAGTAAAACATGAATATTTCTTTGTCCGACAATTAGAACTACTTGAGAGACCCAAATTAGGAATCGGCACTTCGTGCTAGTCATCACCAGGTCAATTTCGAAAATTTCTACTATAGTGCCCAAATTCCTCTCTCGGAGCATGATTGCGAGCAGATGATTTGATCGAGTATGACTCCCCTTCGGTCAAATGGACATAACTTTTGGCTCGGTCATCAGAATTGCTTATAAGACTATAATTCAGAAGCAACACGCTGAGGCGTTCAATGCCTCTTGTAGCCTCAGACTGTAAGACATTATTTCTAACTAAAAAATCCTTCATTTTGCTCTCTAATATTACAGTTCTAGTTGATGTTATCGGTGCATCGAAGGCTTTCTAGCAATAAATTATGTGTAACGTTTTCCTCGATTATACGAATCACTTGCGAAGCCACAATTTAGAGTTGGTATATCACGACGATCAAAAAGTGTGGTCATCTCAACACGAGAATTCCACCTCAGGTTGTAAATTTAAGTACACAACTAGTGGCCATATATTTATCCTTACTGGATTTTCTCACCCCTTCAGTGAAAAAAACACAGGCATAACATTTCGCTCGGTCATCAGAATCACTTATAAGACCACAATTTGAAATCGACACTTTGAGATGGTCAATATGAGGCTAGTTTCATGAAATTCAATTCTGAGGGCGCCTAGATCTCTCTCTGGAGCATGAATATAAGTATATGATTCAATCGATTATCACATCTCTTTTGTGAAACGTGAATATTTCTTTGCTCGGCAATCGGAACTGCTTGTGAGACCCTAATTTAGAATCGACACTTCTAGCCGGTCGTCACTAGGCTAAATTTGGATATTAGTACTCCAATTCCCAAATTACTTTCCAACAGTGTAATTGCAGGCATACAATCTAATCGGGTATGTCATTCATTCGGTCTAACGAGCATAACTTTCCACTCAGTTATCAGAATCAATTATAAGACCATAATTTGAAATCGATACTCTAAGGCACTCGATGCCTCTCACAGCCTCTAGCCATAAGATATCATTTTCAACTTAAAAATCCTTCATTTCTCTCTCTAAAATTACAATTATAGTCAATGTTCGTCATGTTTCGAAGGCTTTATAGTAGAAAAATACGTGTAACATTTTCTGTGATTATGCAAATCACTTGCAAAGTCACAATTCAGAGTCAACCTATTACGAAAGTTGAAAATTATGGTCATCTCAGTATGAGAATCTCTCTCGAGATCATAAATATGAGTATACAAGCCATCGATAATATATTCATCCATTATGAATTATTCTCATCCCTTTAGTGAAAAAAATGGGTATAACTTTCTACTCGTTCGTCGGAATTGCTTATAAGGCAACAATTCAAAATCGGCATTTCAAGAGGATCGACATGACACTACTTTCACAAAATTCCATTTTTGAGGCCCTGGTCCCTTCCCAGAGCATGGATATAAGTACACGATTCGATTGATTATTGCACCCCTTCAGTAAAAACATGAATATTTTTTTCACTCGACGATTGGAAATACTTGCGAGACCCCAATTCAAAATCAAAACCTCAAATCGGTCGCCACTAAATTAGATTCAGAGATTTCTACTCCGGTGCCCAAATTTCTCTCTATGAGCTTGATTGCTGGCACACAATTTCATCGAGTATGACACCCCTTCAGTCAAATGGGCATAACTTTCCACTCAGTTATCGGAATTACTTATAAGACCATAATTTGGAATCGACACTCTAAGGTGCTCGACGCCTCTTATGGCCTTGGGCCATGAGACATCATTTTACCTCAAAAATCCTTTATTTCCCTCTCTAAAATTATAGTTCTAATCGAAGTTCTCCATCTTTCGAAGACTTTCGTGTAGGAAAACATGTATAACATTTTCCTTAATTATACAAATCACTTGTGAAGCCACAATTCAGAGTTGGCCTAACACGACAATCGAAAATTATGGTAATCTCAACATGAGAATTCCTCCCAAAGTCGCAAATATAAGTACACAACCATCGACAATAGTTCACTGCTCTGCCCACACCTTTGTGCCCACTCTCACCTCTACCATTGTAGGCCCACCTATCTGGCATGATAGTTGTGCGATCCCCTACCTTCCCCCTCCCATCCCTTGTTTTAGTTACTCCTAGTCTGCCTCCATCGTGCCAACACCTCATCGCCACCACCTTCATCGACGCTTGCTAGACACTCCATCACTGCATCATCACCTCCAAACTCTCTCGTTGTCGTTCTTCTTCCTTCCCTTCTCTCTCTACTCAGATAGGAGTCTCGAGAAATATGATGCAAGTTGTCTTGTGCCCATGGCCCAACAGTGGCCCAACAACACCCATTTGGCCCATCAATATTCTGTCGGACCATCTCATCACCACCTAAATAACTTTCGTGACCAGTCGCCCACCCGAGTAGGGCTCGATTCACTTCAAGACCCCTATGTCACCTCCTCTGTTGCCTATCCATTGCATGCTCACATCTGGCACTGGTTCTACCTGGACTCTGCTCTGACCCAAATTTGCGATGGCCCAATCCTACCATGTATGACCACCATTTGAGCCTAGTGCATGCACATGCCAAGTTCCACTACTAGCGTACATCAATTGTTTGACAAATGCATGCTTTGCCCACCTTGGTGTAGCAGCTGACCTATATTGCAACAACATTCGGCCCACCAACAACTTGTCCCACATTCATCTTGATATTAGATTATAGGGAATCAACTTGTTCCCACAAGTCGGGGTTTTGGTCAACATGGTGGTTTGTATTTTATATGTCTATCTGTATGATGTCATATTTTGCCAAGACAATTGTGCATCTGCAAAGTAATTAGCTTGCCCCGTGTGATATTTGAACCTGATCAGTCAGGTAATTATGTCTCTCAAGGTGTCATGAACTTATTATTTGAGACAAGGGAGATCATCGTCCATTCCAATGTTGCTCTTGGGGAGTTTTCCTTTGACTACTGAAGTTATAGAGCTCTTCGGAAGTGTGTTTATTCTGATGGTGCCTAGGTTGAGATCTATCCATATAAAGAGCTCTTCATCACTCTTGGGGTTGAGTGGTTAGTTGAGAAACATGCTGATATGACATATGGGGTAACTTGATGTGTTCTACAACCGCCACCCAAGGCGTTCGTAGTTTCTATGCACTGTCACGGCTTCGCGTACATCTCACAGTTGCCTCCGGAGCAGATGACGCCACAAAGAACCCTAACACAAGTGATGACTCCTATCCTAGATGATCATACCAACATCGAGGTGGAGGAGACAATATTGAGTCCTCGGTCAAAGGCGTCAACTCCTTCACCAGATGGTTGTGTTTGCATCGAGCATGGGATATATGATGTATGAGATTTTGTGTTGTTTGTCTTAGCTGGGTTTCATTTGATATCAGATGATGTGTTCGAGACAGATCCCCCAACTGTTGTAGTTTCAGATGTTCAGGTCGACTGTTTATGTGATCCAAATGGCTTTGACTTGATATGGTTGGGCAACCAGGCTTACTTTCTCCATTGTTTGCAACATTAGCACTTGTTCACCTTGTTGGCATCACCAACATTGCATGGATTTGTTGAGCCTTTAGTCACCCCCAGATGCTTTGTCATTTCAAAACTTAGGGTTGTGTTTTCTCGAACCTGGGGTTTTGATGCGGGAGCATAATTGGGCCTTATTTGGGGCAACTTGTTGTGTGGGCTTGAGATGTCCTGTGGGTCAAACATGCGTAAAATTTTTATTTGGGTCCATTAGTAGTTAGGGTTGTTTAGAGTTTTTTTTTTTTAATATTTTCTCATGTATTTACCTTTTGGGTCTTTAGTTGGTATAGCCCACGGAGTTGGGCCCATTTTGAAAGCCCTCTGGGTTCTCCCTTTGTAAAGGAACTATTAGGTAGGGCTGCCAATGGATATATGTTTTCAGTTTAACTGACTCGTTTCCACATTTTTTTATAAGATATGGAACTCCGATAATAACTTTCTGATAGCATAGCGAAAATGGATATTCAAATTCTTATAGGTTGCGGGAACGGAAACACCTAATTCTGCATCCACTTTTTTATTTTCGATAAATTTTTAATATATATTATATAAATATTCTTACAATAAAAGCTTCTAACTCGCGATCTCCCACCTTCAATCTATATGCAAAATGTCGTCTATCTTTGTTCCAATTAGTGGCTAGTGGTCGCTCTCTTATTCTATCATATATGGTAGTTTTTTCTCTGACAGTCTTCATACCTACATATGTCAACTATCTATTAGTCAACCATTATATATAATTATATGATGTTATTGTACTAATTTGATTTTGTCATACTTCATTTAGTAAATGCTATTATAATATATGTGATGAAAAAGATATATTTTCATTTGTTGTTGTTAGTTATCTATATTAGTATATTATTAAATTTACATTTGAAACTATTCATAAATTTAATAATCAATATATTTGTAAATTTATAAATTTATTCTCATTATATAAATATCGTTGCATCCGAAGTTTCCGTTTCCATTTTTCCGACTTAAAGCGAAAATGGATGCGGAAGTGAAAACACCATTTTATGTGTTTCCGCTTCAGTTTTCAATTTTGAAATTTCTTATAGGATGTGGAAACAAAAACACTCATTTTCGATTCCAAATCCAACCCATGGCAGTCCTCTACTAGGCTTTGATAGAGCACATTGAATTAAAAAAAAAAGTTTCTGCACGTATACCCTTATAAACTTTACTTTTTGCATGTGTGCCTTTTGATTTACATCAATTATTTGAAATACTCTTGATCTATTGTAATAGTTGCAGCTACACATTTATAGGGGTATACATACAAAAAAAATATTACATGTATATCCCTATAAACGTATGTTTTTTACATGTATACCTACCTAAACATGCATATAGTTGCAACTATTACAATGGATTAAGGGTATTTCAGATAATGATGTAGATTAGAGATATACATATGCAAAAAACAAATTTTGTAGTGGTATAAATGAAAAAAACTCTTAAAAAATTTTTTTTTGGGAAGGCTTTGGGAGCACCATTCCTCTTCCCCCTCTCCCCTCTACTCTCTAGGACTGTCAACGGGTCGGAGTTAAAAACGGAAATGACACTTTCCCGCATTCATTTCCTATAAGAAAATTAGAAATATATCGAAAACATATAAACATTGAAAATATTTGTTGCGATCAAATAATGGATGTGTGTAGCATTAGAAATAGTGACAAAACACATATCCTTGATAATAATAAGCATAATAAATATTAGGAAAGATATAAGTTAACTAGATTCTATTTACAAATTAAGAAGAAGTTAAAATTTTAGTATATAATTGAGAAAATTAATTAGAAGTCCTTGTCAGAGGGTTAGACTTAATTTATAGTCTCTGTCAGAAGATCAGAAGTCATATAGTCCTTACTTTTTGTGTTGTTTAATTTCTAGTCCCTACTTTTAGTTTCTCAATATTTATGAGTCTTGGAAGACGAGTCGTCCTTTTAGCATCAACTTTTTCCTATTTTGACTTTCATTCTTCTGATTTTTCCCTATGTACACTTACATTCATTACATTTAGTGTATATATCGCTTACAATAAGTCTTCATATCACTTACAGTAAGTCTTTAATATCACTTACAGTAAGCCTTTAATATCACTTATAGTAAGTCTTTGATATCACTTACACTAAGCCTACATATGGCTTACAGGAAGCCTTCATATCACTTACAGTAAGCCTTTAATATCACTTACAGTAAACCTACATATCGCTTACAGGAAACCTTCATATCACTTACAATAAGCCTTTAATATCACTTATAGTAAGTCTTTGATATCACTTACACTAAGTCTACATATGGCTTACAGGAAGCCTTCATATCACTTACAGTAAGCCTACATATCGCTTATAGTAAGTATTTGATATTACTTACAGTAAGCCTACATATCGTTTACAGAAAGTCTTCATATCACTTACAGTAAGTCTTGGTATCAGTTATAGCCTATAGCTATAAGCTTTTAAAAAAAGTAAAAAATTATATATTTATTTGCAAGTGCTAGGATTCAAACCCAGATCTTCACAAACTCAACATGAGATACCCTTATCACTAAGTTACAACCACACTTGTGTTACAATATGACATATAATATATTTCATTAAGTATTGATATCACTTACAACAAATATACACATCATTTATAGTAAGTCTTGACATTACTTATAGTATATGTTAAACTCAAATATAGTAAACATTATTCTCTATTACAATATATGTTTATTCTCTATTATAGCATATGTTAAGTTTTATTACAGTAAATATTATTTCCCATTAATAACATACATTAAAATATATTAGACTATATTATGTTACAGAATAACATATGTTAATATATATTGTAACAAAACTTAATGTATGTTAAGATATACTATAAAAGAGCTTAATGTATATTGTAACAGAGCTTAATGTATATTATTAATGTAGGTTAATGTATGTTATAAGCTCTATTACAATATATATTAAGTTATGTTACAGTATGTTATTCTGTAACAGAGCTTAATGTATATTGTAACAGGAAATGATATTTACTGTAACAAGATTTAACATAGGTTGTAATACAAAATAAACATATATTGTAATAGAGAATTACGTTTACTATAATAGATGATAAATGTTTACTGTAACATAACTTAATGTATACTATAATAAGGAATAATATTTACTGTAATGAGATTTAACATAGGCTATAATAGAGAATAAATATGTATTGTAATAGAGAATAATATTTACTGTAATTAAGAATAACATATACTATAAGTAATGTCAAGACTTACTGTAAATGATGTGTATATTTGTTGTAAGTGATATCAATACTTAATGAAATATATTATATGTCATATTGTAACACAAGTGTGGTTGTAGCTTAGTGGTAAGGGTATCTCATGTTGAGTTCATGAAGACATGAGTTTGAATCCTAGCACTTACAAACAAATAAGGTTTTTTTTTTTCTTTTCTAAAAGCTTATAGCTGTAGGTATACTTACTATAAGTGATATTAGAGGCTTACTGTAAGTGATATGAAGGCTTCCTAGCACTTGCAAACAAATAAAGTTTTTTTCTTTTCTAAAAGCTTATAGCTGTAGGTATACTTACTATACGTGATATTAGAGGCTTACTGTAAGTGATATGAAGACTTCCTGTAAGCGATATGTAAGTTTACTGTAAGTGATATTAAAGACTTACTGTAAGTGATATGAATGCTTCCTATAAACCATATGTATGCTTAGTGTAAATGATATCAAAGACTTACTATAAGTGATATTAAAAGCTTATTGTAAGTGATATGAAGGCTTCCTGTAAGCGATATGTAAGCTTACTGTAAGTGATATGAAGGCTTACCGTAAGCGATATGTATGTTTACTGTAAGTGATATTAAATGCTTACTGTAAGTGATATGAATACTTCTGTAAGCCATGTGTAAGTTTAGTGTAAGTGATATCAAATGTTTACTATAAGTGATATTAAAGACTTACTGTAAGTGATATTAAAGGCTTATTGTAAGTGATATGAAGACTTACTGTAAGTGATATCAAAGTTTACTGTAAGTGATATGAAGGCTTACTGTAAGTGATTACAAAACTTATTGTAAGCGATATATACACTAACTGTAATGAATGTAAGTGTACATAGAAAAAGACTAGAAGAAGAAATGGCAAAATAGGAAAAAATTGATGCTAAAAATATGACTCGTTTTCTAAGACTCATAAATATTGAGAAACTAAAAATTAAACAACACAAAAAGTAAGAATTATATGACTTCTGATCTTCTGACAGAGACTATAAATTAAGTCAATCTTCTGACAAGACTTCTAATTAATTTTTCTTATATAATTTTTTAAAATAAGAAATAAAAATTTTAAAAATATATATTTTGTAAAAAATAAATTTATATATTATCGAAAATAAAACGAAAAAAACAGATGCGAAAGTGCGAAACATCCACTAAAAAAAAAGGGCAAATTAATTAAGAGTCCCTAATAGATATTTGATTATTTTCTAGTCCCTAATAGAGCTGTAACTCATTACAGCAAGTGTTATTCCTATTACAGTACATGTTAAACATATTACAGTAAGGACCTCCCTATTACAGTCAGGGACTTCTAATAATTCCCCAAAAAAAACAAGTAAAAAACAGAAACAAATCGAAAAATAAAAAAACGGATATCCGTTGGAGCCTGCTCCCTCTCTTCTCCATCGGGCCCCTGCAATGGGGAGCCCAGCCGCGCGGGGCCGACGGTGGGAGGCCCCCAGCCCGCTGGAACTCGCCGCCGCCGCCGCCACCGCCCAGCATTGCCGCCCTCTTCTTCACCCCCCCCCTTCTCCACCTCCGTCGGTGTTCCCTGGAGAGGGAGACCCAGCCCGAGCAAGGCCAACGGCGCGACGCCCTTGGCCGGCTGCCATGGCCGCCGACCCGTCCGGCCTCCTCCGCCGCCCCTTCTTCCCCCTCTCTTTCTCCACCAAGCTCCCTGTTAGGGAACCCCGAGCCGGGCGGATGGGTGCGCCCCCAACCGCCGCTGCTCCGCCTGCGCCACAGCCCCGCTCCGCCCGCGCGCCATCACCGCTCTTCACCGCTGCGCCTGTTCATCTTCCTCTCAATCGCGCCAACCGCCGTCGCCTCCGCCCTGTCTTCCTCGCCAGGTAGTCGCGCAGCTGCCCCCGCGGGAGACCTTCCCCTCCACCGGTTCCCCCCCTCTTCCACGCCCGCTGCTGCTGCTTTTTTACACTCCGGCCGACCTCCAACATGTCACCCCCCATCTAATCTGCCACTTCCTCTTCCCGTTAGTCTTCCTCGTTACTGTGTTGCCGTGCTGCAGGCCGACCCTTTTCCTTTGTCGCGCTGCTGAGACATCTCAGAAGCCACGGCCACCCGCGGCCAGCGAGGTCACCCCGGATCTTCCGCGTCCGCCCAGATCAGCTAATAGGCCGGCCCAGCTGCTGAGCCCTTGGCTGGGCCACACACTGGACCATTTCTGTTTCGCATCAGTCGCCATATACTGTCCCGCATCACTCTCTCCCTCTCTCTCGCTGCTGCTGCTGAACCGAGACGGAGAAGAGCAAGAGCTGTGGCAGCGATGGCGGACTACCACTTCGTGTACAAGGAGACGTCCACCCAATGGGACGACATCCAGAGGCGACTGGGAAACCTCCTCCCGAAGCCGGAGCCGTTCAAGCCTCCCCCTTTCACCCCCTGTCCCGTCGACGACGCCAGGCCCGCTAAGACTGCGTCTTGGATCGATGAGCAGACCGAGGAGGAGCTCGAAGACGATCGCGGCCTCGACGACGACCTCTTCCTCGAGTACAGGTTGGTGGATCCCTTCCCCCTCCCTTGCTGAATTCCTATTATGTACGCTGGTCTTTAATTCCGTTTTGTAATCCCTGATCCTGTTGCTGTGGTGGTTGATCGACGTAAAGGAAGAAGAGGTTGGTGGAATTGAGGGAGCTAGCGAGGATCTCGAGGTTCGGCTCCGTGGTCCCGATCTCTGGGTCGGATTTTGTCCGGGAGGTCTCGCAGGCGCCGCCCGACGTTTGGGTCGTGGTGCTTCTTATTAGGATGGGTAAAGCTCGTACCTGATGTTCGTTTCCGTTTGTACTGTGATTCTTATGCTGGATTAACTTGTTTGAGACTTTAGATATATCTTACTTTCTGCAAAATTTGCTTCTTTTCTTTATAATTGCAGCTTGTATAGACCCTTCCGTATTCAGAGAGGAAGATCAGAATCTTTCTGTAGCACAAGTTTTTCCTTCCCACAGTTTTCTTTTGTCCTTGAGACAAAAAATGATATGATTAACAGAATGCAGAAAGCATGTTTCTTAAATTTGACTAGGATGAGGTCTGAGGTCTCAGGTTCAAAATTTCAAATCCCGTGGGGAGCAGGTTTATAAGGAACTTGGACAATGTAATAAGCTAGTTTTCCAACCAGAAAAATGTTTCTTAAATTTGACTTTAATGATCACAAATATTTGTGAAATATTTTAATTTGTCTTAGTGATAGCATGGTTGCCTTATGAAGATGGGTAATTGTGACTCTATGGCAGAATTGCAGAATGTAATGTGCTATTGTGTTGCCTGGAAGAGCTGGTTACTAGATACCCGGGGACCAAGTTTGTTAAGATAATCCCTACAGATTGCATACCAAACTATCCTGATCGGAACCTCCCAACAATCCTAGTCTACAACAATGGTGCTGTCAAAGGAACTTATGTGGGTTTGCATCCTTATGGTTCTCGGAAGTGCACTGCTGAAGGTATGACCTACCCAGCTAACATATTTTGTTTCTTTTGGTGTCCTGTTCTGTAATTTACTGGAGTCTTGTTTCAAGGTCTTCCTTTTCATATATTTTATAAATGAGTTTTGTGTTATATCTTTTATCTTTCTCATGTCTTTTGTTTCTAAGAAAAAGGAAAAATTTATTTGTACAACAGATATATCTCCCTGTCGAATCATGAAAAAGAGAACCATATGTGTTGCCCAATTTGCACTTGAAAGAGAGAGCCTGCATGACGGAGGATTCTTGAGGAGCTTGCTCTCATGTGTTTGTATGATGTGGCCCACATTTATGCTGGCCATGAACTCCCTTGCCAAAGAGTAAGGAGAGTTTTCCCAATGTAACAAAACCTGAGAGAAGAATATAAGGTCCTGAAACAATAAAGCTACTGCCAAGGTGGCATTTCTAAGGTGTACTTCACAAAAATATGCGTCCATTGGAATATGGAAAGTAGAGAAATGCTTAGTGCCCTCCAAGGAGGGCAATGAAAGTGATGTGAATTGCACTCCAAGCAACCCTATTGGTTGAAAATTTGACAATATTTTTTTCTCTTTCTTTTTTTCAACCAATAGAATTGCTTGGAGGGTAATCTACATCAAGGTTTAAAAACTAGGGGATCGGGGCCGGATCGGCCAGCCAAAAACCGATCCGATCGGCCGATCCTGGCTGAGCCAGAGGTGGCTGGATCGACCCCTTATACAGGTGTGAAGTGTATACTAATGTACAATATCTTATTTACCTGAATATCATTAAGTAAATGTTATTATTTGTAGTTTCATTTACTTAAGATATTACATGTAAATAAGGAAGTACCTGTTGACACGAGATTTTTTTTTCTTCTCTCACTCAATTTTGGTTCATTCATTTCATTTCATTTGTTCGGGTATTCATTTATTTCGCATGCTTTGATTCTTGTATTTGCGAGGTGTGCCAGCCTGTCTAATAGACAGAAGAAAGGGTCCGCGCAATGCGGAGGGATTACTTGGGGTGTCCATACAAGATGAACGGGGTGCGCCGGTTTTTTTTTAATCTGAACTTCCCGAATCCTGTGTCTATACTCATCAGGCAATTAGGGTAGCATGTGCTGGACCTCTGTCTCCATCGATCGGAATCGATGTTACGTTTACATCGAGTTAAAAATCTAATGTTATTCAACATTGATTTGAACTCGAATACCATTCATAGTAGAGATGAGAGAATGTACAAGATATAGAAAACCCTGATGTGATATTTTTCCTTGGACGAAGTGGACTTTTAATTTGAAAAGAAGGGTTTATTTCGTTTTCTTGAATATCTGCTTAGAAAAATTCCTCTTTCCTTTTGTGTATTCAGAAAAACATGGATCCCTCTTTGTGAGGTTTAGAGAAAGAAACAGGTATATACCGTGAATTGATTTTGGGTTTTGAATATGTTATTAACAAGCTTGTGATTATATGTTCCCCGGACCAATGGGGTATCCATATGAATGTCCGTGTTATGAGTGTATTTGGACAGGATTTCCCCATTGGGAAAGGCCTCTCATGGGATGCATACATGTCCATATGAACCTGACTTTATGATTGTGCGGGTATATTCTCTGAGATTATTTGTCCGAACGGAGTTCCTTCTTTTCTTTTTTTTTTTTAAAAAAATTTACTTGTATAAATATGACCCTTTTCATGAGTATGGGGAATCGTGGATACATGAATATATATATTTAGACGGGCTTTCCATCTGGGTAGAATCTCCCCAGAAAATATATGAATTTGTGATTATATGGATATATCCTTGAGCAGAACCTCTGTCTGGATAGGATTCCTTCCAAGGAACATATATTCATATAAGCATAAACTCGTAGTTTTACGGATATAACCTCGGAGGGAGTTCCTGTTTGCACAGAATTTCCTTTAAGAAAGGGGTCTCCACCGGGGGAGAATCACCTCCGAGGACTATATACATATAGACCCGAGTTTATGATTATGCGAGTATATTCTTGGGCAGAACCGATAGGATTCCTTCCAAAAAGACATATATTCATACAAACATAAACTTATAGTTTTATGGATATATCCTCAGAGAAAGTTCCTGTTTACACAGAATTTCCTTTAAGAAAGGGGTCTCCGCTAGGGGAGAATCACCTCCGAGGAGTATATACATATAGACCCAAGTTTATGATTATACGAGTATGTCTTTTGGGCAGAACGAATATTTATACAAGCATAAACTTTGAATTCTATGGATATATTCTCGAATGATGTCTCTGTTCGAGCATAGTCTCTTTCAAAGAAAGAAAGGGGTTCTCCATGGGGAAGAATCTCCTTCGAGAAGCATATACATATGAATTTAAGTTTATGTTTATACGAATATGTTCTCGGACGGAACCTCCACTTGGGCAGAGTCTCCTCTTAGAAACATATACATATAACACAAATCCGGTGATTATACGAATGTATTTCGGGCAAAAACTCCATTTAAGTAGGGTTCTCCCGAAGGTCATATATGAATATAAGCACAAATTTGTGGATCTATGGATGTGTCTTGGGCAGAGTCTCTACTTGGGCAGAGTTTCTGCTAAGAAGCACATACATAAGAACACAAATTTGTGATTTATGGCTATGTCCTTGGGCAGAACCTCCACTTGAGTAGGATTCTTCTCGAGGAACACATATAGATATAAGCACAAATTGTGGATCTATGGATGTGTTCTTGGGCAGAGTCTCCACTTGGACAGAGTTTCTGCTAAGAAGCACATACATAAGAACACAAATTGTGATTATATGGCTATGTCCTCGGGCAGAACCTCTACTTAGCAGAGTTTCTACTTGAAAACACATACATATAAACACAGTTCCCTTCACCCCGGAGACTTGCTCGACGGGAGGAAACAAAAACACAAGGGATTTGAATACCATGTATCCATAGAGACTCGCTCGATATGGAAAGTATTCAAACCCCTGCCCCCACAGAGACTTGCTCGATGTGAGGGGGAGAACCGGTATAGATATATATATATATATATATATTAGAAGCCTTCATGGCGATTATCTCAACATAAAGGGGGGAAACGTGGAGGAGATGTCGATGCCGCCGAGACGATCTCCACACTTTTCTCACTTATAGGGAAGCTCCACTCATCTTCACAGGCTAAAGAAGGACTTATACCTTCACACCAAGCACAAGGAGGAATGAAAGAGCAAAGGGGAAAAAGCTTTTTTCTATTTCCTGGGATTTTTGGACAGCACTCCGTGTATCTTTTTTTTGAAAGGGGGGAGCAGCTCGGCCGCCCTCTGAAAGGTTGGAGGGGGTGGCCTTTTATAGGGGAAGGTCCCCCCTTTACATGCATGGGCAAAGGGGATAAGGATCCCCTCTAACCGATGGAAGCTCCATCGGTTAGAGGGGGTAACCGATGGTGACATCTCATGATGTCACCATCGGTTAGGGTCCTCCCTAACCGATGGGTGCTCCATCGGTTAAGGGAGAAATCCCTTAACCGATGGTGACATCATGATTGATGTCACCATCGGTTAGGGGCCTCCCTTAACCGATGGGTGCTCCATCGGTTAAGGGAGAAATCCCTTAACGATGGTGACATCTTGGTGATGTCACCATCGGTTAAGGGAGAATTCCCTTAATCGATGGTGACATCCTAGTGATGTCACATCGGTTGAGGTCTCTTAACCGATGGGCCTTCCATCGGTTAAAGGGGAGGGGAATTTTGCCTATAAATAGGCACCCCCACCCTCATTTGACATTTGTCATGCTTGCTTGGCCCGTAGAAGTTCTATTTCTGCCTGGAGTTCCGTTGAACGGAAGTTTGAATTTGCAAGACTCCGGAGTTCTGCCCCGAGCTTGTTGTTGTGCTTGTATTTCGTACTTGGTCTTATAGACCTTGTGTTGTCGGATTTTTCCGTACTAGCTTGTCTTTGTACTTGTACTTTGCACGTGAGTATAGAACTCATACTGTCGGATTTTCCCATGCTATACCTGGCATGGGGAAGCATTCATCCTTGAACTTGAATTTAACTGGAGAGCTTAATGTCACCTGAGAGCCAGGGCTTCCTCATTTATCTGGCGGAAGATCCCTTTAATTGTCTTGCTATCCCGGTAACCGTGGGGTTACAAAATCATAACTCTACTGGCTTCTTGCCTTGGCTACCTGAATATTTACTGAACTCTGCACCCCCTTTAGTAACTACCCTCTGGGGGTCAGCAACCCTTATGAACAGACTGCCTAACTAGTTTACCCAGCCACGGTCAAATAGACCTCGACTAGTTAGTTCGTCGATGGATTAACAACATTTCTTCTGATGGATATCCATCGCGACTTTTTGGGGTTCAACAGTACCCCCCATTTGAATCCAATAAAAATATCAAAAAAAATCATATCTCTTACTAATAAAAAGTCAACTCTCCCATCGAAGAAGAAAATCGCGATTTCGGTGATTTTAGCGAAATGCTAACTTTTAATCTCTCATAATTTGCCTATCTAAAAATTGATAATTCAAATAAACTATAAGAAACACTAAAAATTTAAAGTTCGGTAAAAAAAGTCAAACGTATATATGACTTCTCAAGAGAGCAACTCTCCTACTGACATCACTTAGTCTTCTTGAGACCTCTCAGGATTTGATCTAACCTAAGTTATCATCACCTAATTCATGAGATTTTTCACTTTTTAATTGAAAAGAAACTAGAAAGTGACAATTCTCATGACTTTGGGTGATGATAGTTTAGGTTTGACCAATCTTGAGAGGTCTCAAGCAGACTAAGTGCTGTCAGTAGGAGAGTGGCTCCTTGGAGAAGTCATATGCACGTTTGACTTTTTTTACTGGACTTTGGTTTTTTAATGTTCCATATTGTTTATTTGAATTATCAAATTTTTAGATAGACCAAATTATGAGAGATTAGAAAGTTAGTATTTCGCTAAAATCACCGAAATCACGATTTTCTTCTTCGATGGGAGAGTTGACTTTATTGGTAAGAGATATGATTTTTTGATATTTTTATTGGATTCAAATGGGAGGTACTTCCTTATTTACAAGTAATATCTTAGTAAATGAAACTACAAATATAACATTTACTTGTAATAACATGACGAGACAAGAAGCCTTCCCCCTCCAGATGTGCATCTAAAGTTTGAGGGTTTTGCCTTAATCCATAAGAGAAATATCACCAAAGATTGTAATGACTCTTGTGTCCTCACATCTATGCAGTATATGCTACTTACTTATGGATGACTGTGCAAAGCAAGATTAAACTAGGGGATAAAGGCACATGTGACATTTGGTGATGCTTAAGAATTAAGACATCTCTAACACTTTCTAGTTTTGGCCAGATCATGTAAACTGGCTTCAGTTCAGTTCAGCACAAGCTCAATTCAGTACCCTCCACTGATGTGTTGGGTTAAGGTTCATCCAGACTGCACCAACCCAACTGAGTCACAGCCCTGTGGACCATACTTGTCAAGGTGCTCGCCTAAGCGGAACAGGAGGGTGCCCAATTGAGGGCTAGATGAGGGTCTGCCTTATATTGTCATTAAATGTTAAAATAATCCTAATTGTTCAATAACCATCTAAATGTATTATGCTTTTAAATTTTTCGTAGTGAATATTATGTTCTAATTTTAATTATAATGTCAATTTGACATTTTTATTGCATAATTGCATTTTGATTATTCATACATTAGTTTGGATATTAAATACCATATAGGAGGGAGATATCACATTGGGCACCACCTTGAATGCCTAAGTGCCACCTAGGTGGATGCCTACGCGCTTAGGCGCTCAAGGGACAATTATGCTGTGGACTTGCACCATAGCGTATTGACTAACAGGCTTGGAGTTGTGTATGGCAGATGTGCTGTCAAGAGAGCCTTTTAGGCAGTAGACACAATGGATAAACTTGAGGACCCTATCTTATAGAAAGTACATCCCAAAAGTAACACATCCTTTGTCAATTATCAAGTTTACAGCAAGAAACCCAAGTCTGTGAAAACCAAAAGGACAGATATTAGACATAAATGATGTTAATATCACAATGGCCACCATGTAAATCACATTAAAAAATAATTCTTTCTCTTAATCTATTCCTTTATGACAGAACTTGTGAAACTGTCATTTCTAGCTGCCACAGACCTGAAATGCTGTGGCAATTTATTGAATATATGGCTATTCGTTTGTCCCCGGATGCCATAAAACTGCAATCAGCAGCATATCCTGATTTTTCTTCTCTCTTGATTTCGTTTTTGTCTCGAAACTTAGAGAGGAATATGTAAGATTATGGAGCCTCTCTCTTCCGTTGTGTGTTTAAGGTGGTTATTATTGTTCTTTTGCATTTTTGTACTGCTCTGGTCTTTTTTACACCTTGTAATGAGTTTCATTTATTAGTTGAATTGGCCCTTATTTTGCTAGAGCCTGTCTTGGCAATAAACTACCTTTGAATTGGTCAGTCCAGAGCAGTGTTGGAGCTATAGCTTTATGGGCAACATAAGTTGCTCAGGGAAGACGTCATATTAGTTTCATTAATGCCTCGTCAACTATTAAGATCGTTGCATAAGAAATGCATCTTTTCTGAAGTTCTCTCTTTATGTTTCGTGATTGCTTCACTATTATAGGAATTATAATTAGGCCTTTTATTATGTTTAGACCCGCTAATTAATCTATTGCAATTAACTTTTCATCTCCGCAACCTTAAACCGAAGAAACTCAACCTTTGCTCGGAGTAGGTCCACAGGACCTACAAGTAAATTTACGTACCGAAAGGTCCCTGAAAATTAAGGTCTTGCTCTTAAGAAAAGTTATTTTAAATCAAATTTACATTCACTTTAAAACATATATTATTTTACTTTAAAAGTTAACTTAGTTATGTTTAAAGAAGAAAGAGAGAAAAGACATCTCAAGAGAGATAAGGCAAAATAAAAATTAAAAAAAGTGGCTCAAAGAGAGAGAGAGAGAAGACAAATGATATTTTAAAAATGTTATTAAATACTCTTTTCAAAAAATAAGAACTACAAAATAAATCTCCTCAAAAATAAAAACTGTCTTATATTTTTTTTTGATAAAGATTAAGAAATAAGTCCTCTCACATCCGACAAAAACTTCTAATGAATTGTGCTAAGCTGGCGGTGCAAAGACTCGTAAACACTTGGCTACTTGGAATCTTCACAGGTTGGAAAAGCGATTCCCCCCTGACAAGTGTACCCAAACACGGGTTTCCTCCTCGACTCATTGGCTTCCACGCGCACGCTGATGTCATCCTCCGAGAGCTATCACCGCCCTCCCCTCCCTTACGCCGCCGGCGACCCTGCCCGCGTCCTCCCCTCAGTCGCCGCCCCCGGTTTCTGCTGGAACTGCTTCCTAGAAGGCTCTCGCCGTCCACCACCCACGTCGCGCCCGTGGCACGCCATCGTCCTTCTACCTGCTGGTCCTGGAAGCTAGCGCCGACAGCCGGCGGGGGGTGGGGGTGGGAAGCGAAGGTGCAGTGACTGCCCTTGAATTTTGATTTCCTTTCTGCCGCCGCCGCTGCCGGTTCTTCTCGTTTCATTCGTTGCCTTTTGCTTCCAACCTTGTTTTGCTCCGGCAGTGTATTAAGCTGAGCTCTGGATAGAGTACCACTAGGGCTGCAAACGGGTCGGGTTCGGAACCGGAAACACAGATTCTGATTCCGATAACCGAAATATGATTCCGATTCCGATAAGAATGGTTAGTTCCGATTCCGATAACATTACCGGAACCGAAATTCCGATAAGGTAAGGTGTTTACCATAATTTTACTTTGAGTTTATGATAATTTATCGGAATAACCGATACCGATACCGATAAGCTATCGGTATCATATTCCGATTCCGAAACCGATAATTTTTATCGGAATCGGGTCGGAATATCGGGTTCCGTTTACACCCCTAAGTACCACTGTCAGTTTCTCTCGGGAAGTTGCTTGATTCTGTCATCAATGGGGTGGGCACAGAGGCCATGTGATGGCTTTGTGTTGTCTGTTCTGATAGTGAGATAAAAGCTTCCTTCTTTAAGTGCCGGGCATATGTATCAACTGGGATGAGGTGTCTAATAAGTTCCCTTCTTCCCATGAATGTTCTCATGGCGTAATGGATGTAGGCACCCTCTTGTTTTGATGGCCAAACTAGACTAGATAGAAGTCACAAGCATAAAGAAGAAGAGAAGAGAAAGAGTGAAGATGAGACTGGTGAATTGATTCCATTGTCATTTTTGTGAAGGAAACAGGGTTTGTAGAGTTAATTAGGCATGCTGAGTTCAGATAGAGCACAGTCTACAACTGCCTCAGCCAGTATTTCACAGAGATTTACCATGTTTAAATTTCAAGCTGGAACTTGCACCTTTAGTGACTCCCACATTTGAAATAAATATAGTGATGAACTACTTAAAGAGTCCAGAAACAATGTCCGTGTCATTTTTGCTGTGTCCTTTTTTCTATCTCCTCCCTAAGTCTTATCTTCAGTTACAGGCCAAAATATTTCTCAGCAGAGCTGTTGTAAACTTGGTTTTCATTTCGGAATTTAGTCTTACCAGGATATTCTTTTGTCCCTAACTGCAGACACCTCCGAGATATGTCTTAAGTGGGTCTTTTTCTCGGTTATCATCATTTGTGAACTCCCTTCACATTGCCCTTTTTCAGAAGAAATGCTATATACAGACTCATGTCATCAGCATCTGTAACCATTTTCTTGTGCATGGATTGGTTTCTTTCTCATGCCCGTCAAAGATGAAGTAACAATGTTCTGGTGCATAGATTGGTTACTTCCTCATGTCAATGGAAACAACAATTGCTTGTTTCAGTTATCTACATGTTATTTGTTGAAATAAGACACAGGCTTAATTTTTTTGCCCCTAAATTTTTCTTTCATATTTAGCATTTGACATTTACCATACAACAATGAGTCTTCCCTTGGTTTCTGATCTAGATTGATGTTCTTTTATCCATTTTTGTTAGTTTTCTATATATGCTCTGCACAAGTTGAATGAGAAACGTAAAGTACCTTTGAATAAAGCAGGCCTTTTGATTATGGACTCCCCTGTGGTGAAGAGCAAGAGGTTTGGACTCAAGACAGCAACACTAGTCCCACAGTAGTGCGTTACTCAATGCACTGAGGTAATAGCCATGCAGTCTAATTGTTTATCAACACTTTCAGCATGATTATCTTCTGATTGCAAAATTGGTAGTGGCTTTTGTGTGTATGCTGCCATTGCTTCTTGTCCTAAAGAGCACTTGCTGGTAAAATTTATGTTATCTTATTCTTAAAGTTGTAAAAGGAGTTCAATTTAGTAATCTAAGAAAACCTTTTGCCACAACAATTTTTCTTACTTCTGTGCTCTTTTGGGTAGACATTCCAGCATGCTGTCTCTCAGAATCTCGGATAACCCTGATCTCAGATGAAGCATGGCCAACACCTCAAAACTTTGACCTTGACTTTGAATAATAATTTGTTTGTATTAAAAAAAAGGATAGAGAATGAATTACCTCTAGATCCATGAAATTGCATCAAGCAACAATGACTTCCATTTGAAACACTTACCCTTTGAAACTTCCCTAGTGCTCGTTCTAGTCTTGATGTCCTTTCTTCTAATGGCAGTTTCTCCTCCTTTCAGTGTTTTCTTCAGCTAACATTCTATCTACAGACCTCCTCTCATCTTATAGCTCTTTCTTCTTCCTCCCTAACAGTTGGACCACAGTGCCTCCTGCCATCTCAACCTTTTCATTGCAGTGGCTCTCCTGTGCCATCTGACACCCTCATCTAAGGACTTTTCCTAACCTTCCTTTTGTTTGTACTTCAGATCCCAAATTGTTTATAGGGATCCAAGTTCTATTATAGGCTACATGCAGATCTAGTATTTGTCTTATTAATTTTGATAGGCCAACAATGTCAACTCGAAATGTTATCATTTTGCTGTTCTATGATGGGAAACTTAGACTAGAAGATGATGTCCCTACATACGAAGTTGGCATTCGAAGACCTATAAGAGTGCAACTGTCAAGTACTCTTGCCGAACGCAAGGAGACGATTTATGGTGTAACCAAATATAATCGTCTTGAATTCCAGTTGAAACTTGCATATAAATTTCCTGGCCATGATTCTTTTGTTGTTGAAGTGGTAGACGATGATATATGCTCAATAATGTTGGAGCAGTGTTGGAGGATCACTTAGTTTGTTGAAAAAGAACCAGTTACACCAACACGTGTGGAAGTTGCACCATCATCTAGAGATACTTCAGTGGCATGTGGTTCATATTCTTCGGAATTTATCTCAACAGCTCAACCTTCACAGCAAGATTTATCTCAAGAGAGCAGCCACCATCTGGATGGACATGAACCATCACGTAGTGAGCATCATTCTTTACGGCTAGATGTATGTATCACACTTTACATTTTAACTTGATTTTGTGTATTTTCAACTCCTTATATTATTTATTCTTGGTTATAGGAAGGAAATGTTTTGCATCTTTCATCTCATTTTAGGGTGATAGACAATTGGAAAGTTCAAGATTCACGAGCCATGCAGCACTTGTAGATAGCTGGTTTTGATGTTGGATCCGGCTAGACCCACAGTTTATTACGGCCTTGGTAGAGAGATGGCATCCTGAAACAAACACATTTCATTTGCCACAAGGGGAGATGACCATTACTCTACAGGATGTTGCCATGATACTTGGCCTTCGCGTGGATGGAGATGCTGTTATTGCATCTCCATGTGTACCTAGTGAGAGATGGATGAGTTGGAGGGCCTTATGCAAGGAGTTGCTTGGTGAGGCTACTGAACCACCCTACAATATGGGTCAATCTGGAACCTGTGTGCAACTTACATGGTTGCGAGACAGATTTGGTACACATGCAGAGGAGTTATCCAGGCAAGATGATAAAGCAGTAGTTTTTCATACTGGGCATACATTTTGTGCTTACTGGGAGCTGTATTGTTGCCAGATACTTCTGGCAATGAGGTACATTTACAGTACTTGCCACTGTTAGAGGATTTCTCGAAAAGCGGTAAGCTGTCATGGGGCGGTGCAGTATTGGCCTACATCTATCGGCAGCTTGGAAGAGGACCAAAGGATCTAGGAGTCGTTTAGGTGGTTGTCTACATCTGTTACAGGTACTTGTTTTTCTTTATTACAAATCTATTCTAACTAATTAGTTTTCTGATGTTGATGTGTATGATATTAATGTATCGCAATGATTTCATAATATAAAAAGTTATGGTCATGGGAGCACTTGCACGTAGGCGGCCATCATGTGTACCCTCTCTTAAGCCAACCCATCATGGGCCGTTAGGTTGCAGGTATTTTCATTATACTATCATTATCTTAATCACTGTGGTTCTTATTATCTGTTGTGTTGACATTCTTTTATTATATATAAAGGTGGAACATATGGTGGAAACATTCGATGCCAGCTCGTACTCTTCTCTTCTATAGAAATGAAATTGATTTACAGGACGAAAGTCAGGTAACATTGCTTCTCTTGTAATTGAAAAACTGAGAGAATTCTATGCATATATATATTTTATGTTTTACAGGTCATTTGGAAGCCATACACTAAAGAAGTAATGTCACGTGTGTCTGGTATTTGTATGGAGAGTCCAGATATATGGCTTGCCCATGTGCCATTGTTATGCACGTCTGTCATGGAGATGCATGTGCCACAGAGGGTTTTAAGGCAGTTTGGTAAGATTCAGTCTAAGCCACAACCTATGGAGCAATATAAACGAGTTGATGGGCGTGGGAGAGCGAATGTGAATTGGGCGGTATATTATACAGATTATGTAAGTAGGTGGAATGAACGGTCAACTGACATCATCAAACCAGTGGTTGAAGATGTTGATAATGAGGTAGCACTCAAAGATTATTATCAATGGTATAAGTCATGGACAGTTCCATACCTCATACGTCCACGGTGGGAGTTGCCAGCTGAATATCCTAGAGGACTTGTAGAGCATGGATTAGTAGTAAGCTCATAAGCCTTCATGCTCGTTGGTTTATGATCATCCCCTTTTTCTGACTATGAATTGTATTATCATACACAACTTGATATCACATATCGTACAAGGGAGTTGCTAACGAAGGAACTGAAGGTGATTTCACCTCCAAGAAAAGACAGATTCTACAGCTCCAGGAGGATATATTGAGACAGCTTCATATATATGTGCCTGATTACAGTCCTCCACATACAGCTAGTTCATCTATCATGACTCCAGGTACACAGCTAGTTTAGCCATCTACAAACATGGAGATAGCAGTTGAATGCCATTAATGCAATGATACCGCCATTTTGTGTAGGTCCATCTGTTGCTCAAGTTTCTACTTTGCCACCAGCCATGTACATGCAAAGCTTATGGACACACACCGGGAGGCCAACACCCCCACCACCTGCACCTGTTCCTGCTGAGCCACCATCATCATCGACATATCCATGACCAAAAAGCCAAAGAGCGAGGCATGGAGCTTAGGAGCATCTTTGGGGGGTATGCATTGTATCAATATTGTGTGCATAAGACTTTGATCATGACTATAATTTGACAATTGATGGTGACGAGTTACTAGTGATGTTTTGATTACTGGCTTTGTATCTATGATGTTGCTTAGATTGACGGCTATTCCAGCATTCACAAGTCATTTCCTTATCCATGGAGACAGGTGGATGCTGAAAGCTTAGAATAACAAGCTTTAGTATTCCAACCTGTGTTCTATAACTAGGAAAGAATGTAGGCAACTCTAGATATGCAGCAGCGGCAAGAGAAGAGTAGAAGATGAAGACAGAGAGGAAGGAGAAGTAAAGGAGAAGGGGCATGAGAAGGTGGAGGGGAAAGTTGAGAAGAGAGAAGTATAGAAGTACATGAAATAAGGGAGCATCTGGAGATAATAGAAAGGGATTTTTTATATCACCTCTGTAATCTTAATGTTTATAACTAGTTAATGTGTTAATCTTTAACGCCTTTACTAGTTAATGACTTAACACAAGCACATTAACTAGTCAGTATGTTAACTGATTAATGCCTCACTTGTTAACGCATTGATGCTTTAACTAGTGTTAAATGATTGCCCAATTGATGCATTAACACGTTTTAACAAACGTTAACACATTATAATGTGTCAAAGCCGGGTCGTAGCGCATTAACTTGTTAATCATTTAGGATGTTTTCATTAAATAATTAATATGCGAATGTGTACCAAAGTTCGCGCCGATCAATGTTTCAACGCATTAAGATAGTTGGTTAATGTGTTGACTGATTAATACATCACTAGCCAGTGCATGAACACATTAAATGCTTTGTGTTAATGTTTGAAGTGTTTAACCAGCTAACATGCTCATGTGTTTGACCAGTCTTAACACATAACCCATTAATCTTTAGAAACACCAACATTAAACAGTGAATGCACCACAACTTAAATTGTAATGGACTATGTAGTACTATGACCTGGCCTTAATGCAGTATTTGTGTGTAGGGCATGTATGTCCAAGGTCTTAATACACTGAGCTGATTAAGATCTTCTCTTCATACTTTTCTTTGAAAAAATGTAGATGCAACACACATTAAGAATATGCCAAGCCTTTCCTTCCTTAAATTTCCAAGCTGTATGGGTTGGAGCTGTGGAAATAGGTATATGGATCTCTTTAATAAACCCACTTTGACTCTTTTTAAAATTTCGGATCAAAGTATATCCATTAACCCAAGAAAAGGTCCATTATCACATATTAAATGAAATGAAACAATCTCGGACCCCTATACATAAACTATATTACATTGGTGGAAGAACATTCGTTAAACATTTAGGTGAGAAGTAAGTAATGACATGGTGAACTTATCTCCATGTGATTAATTCGTGCGTAAATAATAAGATACGAGATAAAATATGCGAACATATCTTTTTCTTTATTTCGCATCTTTGTCGCCTTTATGTGAATCAAAGACTTGGAAGTGCCGCTCGTTATGTTAACACTTATGCATATTTAAGTGTGCAATGAATATTACTCTAAACTTAATTCTATCAATCTCACTTGGACTTAAAATGGCAGCAAATAGGATACAAAACACTAGTAGTGGCAATAGATCTAAAACCCATATCATTTACCTAATAATCATGTGATCTCCCTGATTTGAGTCTGAAATGGAACTAGATACTTTCAAATGAGTTTAGCTTCAAAACCCATGTCACCTATTTTACATCTCTGTAGAAAGAGGAGCAATTTTTACATGTATGCATACATGAAAACTGCCATAAAAGTTAGGAACTTTTTGTCTTCTGTGTGAAAGAGAACTCAGCAAAGAGACAGAAGAGGGGGGTTGGGTTGGGGGTGCGGGTAGAGAGAACAAGAAGAGCATAATTTGGAAGTTGTACTTTTGCATGAACAACCTTATTATAGAAAGAGACTTTCAGTTTTGAACTCCTTATAGTTTTTCTCTCTTCTATTTCGGATATTTATTCATAGACCCCGCAGTTACATGCTAATTTGTTAAACACCCTTTCTAAGCGGTGTTCTTTTAAAAAACATTCCATGGATTTTTTTGGTAATGATATTGAGTAATTTTATTTTTGCTCGATATTTTCAAGACGCCAATATTATATAATTGATAAATACCAAGAGGTATAGGAATCGATTGCTAAAAAAAATCCCCAAATATAAACTCTTGGCGTCAATTCCCTCCTCGAATAGATAAAATCCCATCCCTTAAATAGAGATAAAGAAGAGAAAGTTAAAATAAAAATTCCCTCAAGAACATGTTAGGAGGAAATAAAACCATAGGAACATAGTTTACTGAACCGTTTTATATTGATATTGTTCCAACATATTGTATTGTGTCTGAACGATCGCAGTACTCAAACATAGTCGGTACAAAGGTCATTCGGATCATCATAAATTTAAGTTTTTTTTTTCTCTTTTTTATTTATATTAGTTTTAGTTATAAGATTGATGTAAAAATTTGTTGCAAGTGATTAAGAACCATATGTAACAAGTTTTAATATGAATTTAATATAATTGAAGCATAGTTGAACGTATCGAATTGACTGGTCTGGTATGCCCAAATTGTATTGGTATTGAGACCTTATGATCTTAGGCACAGTCGATATGATAATATTGTTTCTTTATTTGTTATTTGTTATTATTAGTATTTGAATAAAAATTAGACCAAATCTGATTGGACTAGATCGGTACGCTTCAGTTCATAAGATGTTTGGAGAATTTGATCTGATCTGGTTCATTGATCGGTCTGACTGTGAATTGAAGGTAGATCTAGTGATTGAAATTATATGTAGTTTCACTCATTATTTATATTAGGTCATGTTATATTATTTAATCATTAAATATTATTATCTTATAGTATGTATAAAACACAGTGAAATGAATTATAAAATCTCAAAACAACAAAAATTTTAAATCTGAAAAAGAAACAAAAAACTTTGTTTGAGCTGAACTTGTCCAAATCACTAGAATATAGTAGGGTATGACCCGACTAGTACTGTGATTAATATGGTTTAACGATAGGAGTACACATAATTCTAAATTAACTAAAACAGGTATATATGCAACTACAAGTTCAACATGGACTTCCACATAAATTTAACTTTTAACATTACATGCTTATAACTTACAAGGGTATTTAAGCAAAAAAAAATCTCCAGCATTAATAGCTGTAACAACTAACACCACCAGAGGTCCAGAAAGGGAAAGGGGGAGCCAAAGGAGGAGAGAGAAAGAGGTCCAAAGGTCGCCCTCTCTCTCTCTCTCTCTGTCTCGCGTATCTGCACAACAAAGCTTCCATCTTTCGCCAGTCTCGCTGGTTCTTCTCTCTGTAGAGGTGTCCTCCGCCCGGCCATCGTTCCTCGGGGGCGTCACCGACGCCATTCTTCGCTCAAGCTCGGCCTTCCTACGCCGGGCAATGTCGGACGTCGAAGACTACGCCACGAGCTGCGGCGAGTCCGACTGCGACAACAGCGATGGGGACTCGATCGACGCCTTCGAGAACGAGGACGTCGAGCCTGACGACCGCGGTGCCTCCTCGTCGGCACGCTCCTCCACTCAGGTTAGGGGTGGGGTGGGGGGGGGGGGCTCCTTTGTTACGTTTTTACTGTCTTTCGGAGGTCCACCGTTCGGCCGTGTTGTGCTCTGAGATTTCTCGTAGCCCCCCCGCTTTTTCGGCGATTCCACTGGTGCGAATAAGTTTTCTCGGCGTTGCAGGGTTTGGGAGTTGGGCGGTTTCTGTGTTGGTGGGGGGTGGTGAAATTCGAAGAGGGTTCCGAATCGGGGGTATCTGATGTTCGAATTTGATGGATTTGCAACCCTCCCCCCCACCCATCTTTTTGGGATTCTTCGGGTGTAGGTTTGTTGGTGTTGCAAGGTCTGGGAATTTGGCGGTCTCTGTGTTATGTGGGGTGGAATTCGGAGGGGAATTTGAGTCGGCCGTGTCTGATTTGTCTTTTTTGCTATGATTTTTTGGTACACACGATAGGAGTTTAGTGCATGATGACGGTTTGCCGCTGTTCTTTATGATTTTGCCAATTGCCATAGTTGGCTTCCCAAAAATACTAACTTTCTCTTTGCTTTGGGGTATATGCAAAAATGAACCGTATAAGCTCAGTAGGAGTGAGTTTCTGTTGACTTTATCGCTGATTTCCTTTGGGGTTTCTTTCCCTTGTTTTCAGGTGATTACGAAGGAATCTCTATTGGCTGCTCAGGTACATCTACTTTCCCTCTCTTTCTACTTGATTTTTTGATCCGGAAGCTGAAGTAATACGTCTCGTTGAAAGGTTCTGGTAATCATTGCTATTGTTTGAAAAATGAGTCTAATGAAAATTTTCCGCTGACTGTTGTTCCTTGTTTGAACCTTCTGCTTTTTCATGCTATTATGCTGATTAACATCATAACCAGGGATTTTTTTTCTTGAAACTGACAACCTAACAAAGCACCATTTTGGGGGCTTAAACATGGGAGGCTAATCTTCCTGTTGTTCTCAATTTTGTAGAGACAACACTTGCATACAGTCATGGAATTACTACAGGTGGCTGAGCAGCATGCCAGGACCCTGCTGATTTATCATCGTTGGGATGTTGATAGGATTTCTGCAATACTTGTAGAGAAGGGGAAGGACCGGTTATTTTCGGAAGCTGGAGTGACTGTATCAGACACTAGGGATCTTGAGTTGTCAATGTCCTCATCCCTGGTGACTTGTGATATATGTTTTGAGGATGTTGCCCCTGCTAAGACTACAACAATGGAATGTGGACATTGTTATTGTAATGATTGTAAGTTTTCTTATTTCAGTTATTTGTTTGATATTTCCCGTTCTGGTGCAATGCTATTTATCATTCATTATCATAAGCCGTGTCCCATTAGTTTGTGGTTAGATGAAGTTTCTGATCCAAGATACTATGGGATTTGATCATAAGTTAGCACAGTATGCAAAAGATGATGAGTTCTTGACAAGTTCTACGAAAGTGTCGACTTAAAACCTAATCTCCCCATGTTTCATGCCATAATTGGGTGGGAATACATATGTCCATGAGCCTTTAAAAATTTTCACTATGTGACTTTAGTCATCTCTCTACTTTCTTGTAAGTAATATTTGATGGTGATGGTATATTGGTTTATGTCCATAGATAGGATCTGGTACTATGGCCTACAGTAAGCCAAAATGGATAGATGGGGAAGAATTTGAGGCCTGGATCTGCTTGATTTTTATCTTTTAATGATTGATTTTTGGAATTTTCATAGATAATATCTTCTTCCTCTATGTGTTATCTTAATAAAATTGGTCAGAGAAACAAGAAGTTCATCAATGAACCGAAAAAGAAAAGATGCACAGGAAGTGCAACAGCTAAAAAGAATCATGTTTTCCTTAAAGGTGTATATCTAATACTAAGCCTCTACTATTTTTTCTTTCATTTAGTGTGGCTAAACGTCCAAATACGTGTGCTTCATTTGTAAGTCCTTTTGAACTAAGCTACAATATTCAACTTCATAGAACCAACATGCCTTATTATATTTATGCCTGCATTTATTGTTTATCAGTTTGTGGAACCAGCTAGTGTTTTTTTTAAAACTTGATGAACCTTTTACATTCTTTTGGGCAAAGGTTGGACAGAGCACTTCATAGTCAAGATTAATGATGGCCAAAGTCGTCGAATTAGGTGCATGGCTCCAAAGTGTAATGCCATCTGCGATGAAGCCATTGTCCGGAAGTTAATTAAGGTGAAGGATCCACATATGGCAGACCGCTTTGAGCGCTTCCTCCTAGAATCTTATATTGAGGACAACAACAAAGTTAATTGGTGCCCTAGTGTACCACATTGTGGAAATGCAATACGTGTTGATGGTGATGTTTATTGTGAGGTGGAATGTACTTGTGGTCTACAGTTTTGTTTTAGTTGCTTATCCGAAGCACATTCTCCTTGCTCATGTCAAATGTGGCAGCTTTGGGAAAAGAAATGCCGTGATGAATCAGAAACTGTCAATTGGATTACAGCTAATACAAAATCGTGCCCCAAATGCTTCAAGCATGTGGAAAAGAATGGCGGCTGCAACCTAGTCACATGTATTTGTGGGCAGGCATTCTGGTGAGTATTTATTATCTGCTGTTTATTTCTTTCCTTTTCTGGGCAATTGGTTAGGATCTTCATATATGTCCTACTACAGAATTTGATATCCTGAAAATACTTGTCTGATGCATAGCTGCTTTTGACTAGGTATTTTTATTTGATTTTCTAAATATGAGAATTTGCTACTGAAAGTTGGGGTTAATAGCATGAGAAGTCTAACATTTGTGAGAATGACATGGAAAATTATAGTGTTAATTGCCTGTATACCCCTAAAAGAATTCATGAATTACCTCCATACCCCTACCTTTATGGGAACTACCTGTATATCTCGAAGAACTCAAAACAACTTGTTTTTTATGCCTACTGTCGATGGCCTGTTACGGTTATTAATTGGGGTGCTAACTTGATGGTGGAAATGACTAACCTACCCCTAAACTATAGTTGGAGTAATGTGTGTTGGGTGTCCACGGCAGAGAAGGGAGGAGAGTCTGGCAACAGCAATTGGGTCACTAGCAGGGAGGCCAGCGGCAGCATCAGACAGGCCGCTGGGGAGGACGGCAGGTTATGCTGGCTGACGGGGGGTGAGGAGCAGAGGAGTTTGGGTGCCGGCGCTGGGAGTGGAGATGGATGGGCAGCTGGCAGCGGCAGTGCTGGTTTGTTGGTGGCTATGTCAGGTCAGTGCCAGTGGGGCCCCCTGCCATCTCTCTCTCTCCATCTGTGTTTGGATGGTTCGTTGGTGGCCGTGTGAGGATGGCGCTGGTTCCTTGAATGACATAGCAGGTTTTGCCATTTTCTTGGCAAGTTGACAGGGTGCATCTGGAATCCTGTTGTGTGGAAGAGGTATCATAATTACGCTTGGACCAATCGAACTGAAGTCCAAGTGTGGTCCAGCGCAGCTTCCGCAAGATGGAAAGTGCTGGAAAAGATTTGCAGGACCCTCCTTTGCTATTCTCAACAAAACGATGTCGAGGAGCATGGATATCTTTTGCTTCGGAGTCTTCGCAACCAAGACTTCGTTTTTCTGAATTGCATCAAAAAGGTCATGGATGTGGCCGTAGATTGCAGTGTGAGTGGTCCTGTTGGGTGGCTGAGGAAAGTCCATCAGGCTTTCCATCACCCAGTGGCATTGCTCCTCCATACCCAATCCTCTAGGAATGAAATAGAATCCATGGCGGTCCCAGAAGCAAAACATGGGAAGGTCAAAGGCTGGGCAGTCGGGCCGGGAGATCCCCCGCAGAAGCTCTTCTCCAAGGCTGTAACCATCAAGCAAGGTGGTGAAGTCGACCACGTCTGACAGATCCGTCGGCTGGACGCCACTTTGCTTCTGCCTGCCCCTGGCGGATGACCTGAGTGATGGTGCGGACTTGCAGAGCTTGTACACCTTCTTGGCCTTCCTGAAGGCAGTCCTCTTGTGGTCTCCTGCCCCCGGGTCGTCAGTGCCGGCGCCGTGCATCACCCAGTTGGTTGGCACTGTCACCGGCGGAGCCGCGGATTCCTGTGGTGGTGGTGGTCAGTGCGGGCTCTGGGCACTCTCCGGATGGGCAGTGTCGACTCGGAGAACTTGGTCTCAGTCCCCGCCCGACTCATTGCGGACGGCGGCATCCACTTCGGAGAGCAGTCCCTCTCCTCCCTCCCGACCTGTTCTTTGTATCTTGTTCTTTTGTTTTCACATTTAATTGGTGGTCAGAAGCCGACCACCATCCTCAACACCATGGAAGTAGACCCGCTGGTCCATCTTAATCACGCCCCCGCCGTCATGTATAGACTTTGTTGGCAGCAAGCGGGGATTTTCCCCTTCGACTCCGGTGCGTGCATGAGGGAGGAGGACGATGTGAAGAGAGAGAAAGAGAGAGCTGACCTTTGTTGTGTTGGAGAGAGAGGGGGAGAGAGGGATGAGGGGTAAAACTGTCCAAGTTACTTGGTCGTTAACTCTGTCAACACTGCGATTAACCTCACAATGTTGGTTAAGGACTTAAGGGTTTTTAGGGATATACAGATAATTTCCATAAAGGTAACGGTATGGAGGTAATTTGTGAATTTTTTTAGGGGTATACAGATAATTAACCCCAAAATTGTAGCACTATTTTATTCCTCAGTCTGTAACGTCCGTTTGAAAATAATAACATGTATAATACTATAATGGAGTGATGCAATTTAGACAGTTAAATAAAGCTGATGGGAACCTGCCTAAAGGCCTTTAATAGTGATCAATCTGAGGCGGGTAACATAAGAAAGAATGAGAAGGAGAATGCACACCTTAGCAAGGTTGGCAGTGCTGTGCGGATTGACCATGCCACATTCTCTGTGGCATGGTACGGTATCCGTACCGTACCGATCGGTTGACCTTTTTTCTTCTCTCATTGAAGACCAAATAGAGCATGGGATTTGGATGTCAACCTAACAGAAATCGGTCGACCGATTTTAGACTTTGATCTGTTGGGCGTCTGGGGGTGCTTACTAGAAGAAATCTTTCGACCGATTTTGCCGTACCATACTGACTGTGCCAAGGCTCACAAATACCCAGGCACTGTATGGCACGGAAAATCCTGCAACTTTGTTGGATTTATGCAGTTTTTACTTGCTTCCTTTTTCTTCTTCCCTATTGGATGTAATCAGACCTCTTTTGGGTTTGTGGTTCTGTTAGTCACATGACTACAGTTGATTGGACTGGTTTCTGCCTTTTAACAACCTCTTGTGCTTTCTTGATATTAGTTTAGCCCCTTCCCCTGCTTGGGTTAGATCATGTCAGTGTTTGCTTGTTTCTTGTTTAATCATTATACCAATATAACATGGAACAGCAGGATTCCGCTTTCAAAAAAAAAAAAAACATGGAACAGCAGAATTTTAGATGAACTCTCATCGGTATCCACATTCTCTACCAAGTGCTTGATCATTCCTAATGTTTCTTTAAGTGAACTTGAGGAGAGTTGTGAAAACTTCTCTGAGAGACATGGTTCAATATGGTGCATCCCATGACTGTTCTTGGGCAGCAATGTAGAGAATAGGTGGTTGATCGGGATAAAGTTTTGTAGCACATTTTATTTTTTATTTCTTTAGCCAGTGTGCTTATCTATTTCTTATTTTCCTTGACATATGTAAATAGAACATTGGGATTTTTTCATTTTGTGGAGTTGGATGCATTTGACAATGTGAAAATGGTTGTTTTTGGTTGATATAATTTCTCATTTTCTACTTAGGAAAAGGTAGACCATTTATGTCTATTGCACAATCAACCCGTCTGATCTTTGTCCTCGATTATTCTGCATTTCTGACCCCCTAAGTATGTCTCTCTTCCAGTCTTTTTCTAGCATCTACTAGTCACCACCCAGTGCTTTTGTTTTGTTGGTCATCCTGCTTTGGACTATATAAGGTTCTGGGACTTTGAAGTTTTTCCTTAGAATCTATGTCATGTAAATGTTTCTCTGGTACAACTTCACAAGTAGATATTTGTTCTGCTCTACAGTTGGCTGTGTGGTGCTGCCACTGGATATGAACATACGTGGTCAAGTATTGCTGGTCACAGCTGTGGACGCTACAAAGACCAAAAGGCAGAGCGAGCAAAGCGTGAGCTTCACCGATACATGCATTATCACAAATTTTACAAAGGGCACACAGATTCTTGCAAGGAGGAAAGCAAGCTTAAGGCATCAATCCAGGAAAGGATATCTATTTTAGAGTCAAAGGAGTCCACAATGAAAGACTATACTTGGGTAATGAATGGACTCTACAGACTCTTCAGGTCAAGACGTATTCTTTCATATTCATACCCATTCGCATTCTACATGTTTGGGGATGAACTTTTTAAGGATGAAATGACAACAGAAGAGGAAGAAATTAAACAAAATTTGTTTGAAGATCAGCAGCAACAACTTGAATGTAATGTTGAGAGACTTTCCAAGTCTCTTATGGAGCCTTTAGATGAGCTTTCTGAGGAAGAGATTCTGGCGACAAGGATGAACATCATCAATTTGTCTGTCCTTGTTGATCAGCTTTGCCATAAAATGTGAGATTTCATAACTTGGTTCATCCTATAATTATCTGCATACCACTAAAACAAGTCCTCTTGCAGGTATGAGTGCATTGAGAATGATTTGTTAGGTTCCCTGCAAAATACAACCCATCATATTGCTCCATATAAATCCAAGGGCATAGAGAGAGCTTCGGAGCTCAGTATTTGGTGGGATTCTGGAACAAGTTTGAGGAATATGAAGCCCATCGCTGATGACAGCCGCAGGCATGCAGCAAGAAATGCCACTGGTACAAGTTTTCCTCTAATTTCCCATCATCCTTTTGGAATAATTCTACCTACTCTACAGTCGTGTCAGGTGCAAAATTGGTTCTTAATTCCTTTGGAACATGAAGAGACTGATACATGCTTGTCAAAAAAAAAAAAAATCTAAGTCCACCATTATGGTATGTGAAGAATGTGGAACAAAAGTAAACAAAGCTTTTAAAATTTTAATAATTCATTATTGAGATTATTTATTTTTTCAACCAAGTCTTCTGCACATCCAAGAAAAGCCTCCTTCGGATGGAGCTATTCATATTTCTCTTTAAGTGCTTTATTTTCGTTCTCTTTCTCTCTGATGGTCTTGTACTCTTTAATCATGCTAATTTTTCAGTTTGTGTTAAAATTGGTTATTTGCCACTTTTCTGGGCAAGGATCTGGATGCCCAGCAAAGCTTCAGTTTGTGTGTTAGTTTTCTTCATTTTTTTTCTTATGAATTTCGGCCATCATTGTTTTCCCTGAGAGTCTCTGACTGAGGTCTTTTGGACAAGCTGATTAGACCCCTCCTCTCATCCCAAACCTTTCCTGCTTATATATGGCCCGTCCCTACTTGTGCAGTTTGTCTTCATAAAAATCAGTTTGTGATCTGATTGTGGCCTAACCAAATAAACTGTTTCCAGACAAAAGAAGTAGTTTTCTGATCTGCTGCCATGAGGAACATTGCCCTCTATGCTTGATCACATTGAGAGTTAGGAGTGTGGATATCAATAGGTCAAGATTCTGAAATTAACCTTGAGCTCTCCTGAGCCATAGCATTAAAGTTGCCTCCCTCACACCAAGTGGACATGAAATCTAGTCAAACAGAAGTAGTTCCTCAAAAAGACATTTCTTCCCTTCTCTGTTGTCGTACATAATGCTGGAAAATTTTCTTATAGAATCATCCTCCATGCTTTGAAAAGTGAGGAGATGATGTGATGACCCACCCACTTGAATTAAATCTTCTGTACCACGTGCTCATTCCATGAAACCATTATCCTTCCTGATGTTCCCTCTGCCAGGTACTGTAGTCTTCCAGCAGGCATCTTACCTGGAAAGGGATAATATGCATTAATAAAGTGTAATCTACTACAAACTATTTGCAACCAGTTTGTTTTGATCTAGCTCTATTTTACTCATCATCATACTTGGGGTTGGCTAATCTAGCTCTATTTTACTATGTTTTATTTCCACCAAAAGCAACTTCCACTCGAGGGCTTCTTTTTTTGCACATCTTAGGGCACACTGGATCAGTGTCCAAATAACATGCCAAAAGTCAAGTTTTTTTCGGTGTTTCAGATGATTTCCTTTGCTTGTAGCATGCCATTTTGTGAAATATAGTGATTTCAGGCTCCGTTCATTTTTCTTCTCACCAAATAGGTGGTTTGCATTTTATACATGAAGAGAGACCATGTGTATCTTGTCCTTGTAATATTCTACTGGAGAGTAACATTAAGAGCAAAGATTATGCTATGGAGAATTTTTGACTTTCGTGAGTTCTGAGAAAATTTATTTGGTATTTCCTGAAACATGTGGAGAGGAGAATTTTAAGATGGTTATTCTGTGTTTGCATAATTCTCCAGTATGACTTCCACATTCCTTTCAAGCTTGAAGTGTGATAGAAGAATTGGTCCTTCCTGTTGACAAAATGTCATTAGTCTCTCTTGGCTTTCAGCGAACTGTCACCGACCATTGAGAACCTGATCCTGCGTAACCTGACTGGTTCAAATCACGGTTTGCCGAATCGGGGAGAATCGGCCCGATTCTCCCGAATCGGTGCGAATCAGGAGAAACCTGATTCGCCTTCCGATTCCGATTCAGCAAACCATGGTTCAAATGAACAGCTCATTTTGAACAGAAGATTTTTCTAGAAGTTATTTTACCTGAAGTAAAGCTAGGCTTAACATGAATGCCAGGTCAGGGATGATAAAGTTGTTATGACTTTGGATAGAGTCAGAATTAGCTAAAACTGTTTAAACTGACCCTGTGTTCCCTTCTCCGGTCACCAAACTCTGAATTACCCATTATCCTGACAGCGGTAATGGTATTTTTGCACATTTTTTGGATAGAAGCAAAGGAACTATGTATTTATAAAACATCTCTGTGACATAAGGGTGATTTTGCTTGTGCGAGTTCTATTAAGTGCTTTTGATATGTAGTAGATATTTTCTTTGGAGTGGGAATACACTGAAACACTCTTTATTTCTCATTCATCATTGTTCCTTTGAGTTAATTTGGATGGACATTAAAAATCGATAAGAGCATCTGTCATTGGCCACTTACAGAAACTTTTTGGAAATGCAATGCAGGAGTATCTGAGCCTGCCAGATCTCTCTCTTCCCGGTTCTTGAATGGCTCCTCATGTGTAGATGATGATGGGTGCTCTGCAAGAAAGCGTTCCAAGAAGGAAGCCTTTGGGGATGGCCTATTTGATCTTAACATGCCCCCGGATGTGGCTGAGAAGAGGCTGAAGATCTGAATGTCTCACTTCAATCAGGTCACAACTGTACAGATAAAACCCCGAAATAGTGGTTTGTGCAGAAATTTGTTCCGTTGCCTGATATATTTTTGACCTTATTTCATATCTGCAGTGCCCATTTTCAGAAATCTAAAAATGGGAGTTATAAATCTGTGATTTCTTCTGTCTCTTTGTTCCTGTATATCCCTTCTCATCATTTGGTGAGCTTCTGTATAGCTTGCTCCAGCCTTTATTAGCCTTTGATCTCGTAGAACTGCAGGAGTTTGGACCTCTATGCTGTAACTGGTGGACTAACTGTGAGCTTCCCCAGCAGGTAGGAACACAAACATCACCTTAAACTCAGTCTCTGTATCATGGCTTATATCAGGCCAACTATAATATAAGCAGATGACAAAAGACTGCATTTTGGTGCTGCACATATTTCTCATGGCACAGGTTATTCTTTGCATCCATCCAGTTGTGTTCTAAATGAAAGTTATATCATCAGTTTCTCGGTTAGAGTGTGATCATCGACTAGGTATTTCCATAAATTTCGTTGGTTGAGAAATTGCTATCCATGTTTGCAGAGTATTTCACTTTTTTCGTACGGTCCATTTCTTTTCATCCCCTCCCATGAAGGGAATTAACTTAAAACAGGATGTTACCCCACATGTCCCAACTCTTCTCATGTGTAAACCGATGTTTTTATCTTCCGACCTCTTTGGAAATTTGTAAGCACCTGTTTTTTCTTGGTGTGCTATTTCTGACGATTCTTTGCATTTTCAGGAGGCTACTGAAATCTTCATTTCCGTAAAGAGTTCTGAGAAAGCAAACTTCTTAACGGAGTGAAAGTTGCCACCATTGTTACCTTTCATGTCATTTCTTCGACTTGTTTGTTAATATCAAATGGCAGCAGCGTCATCCCTTACCTGCAATTAGTATACATGATTCACCTTAAAGGAAGTCATAATTTGTGTTTGTTCTTTTTTCCCTAGTTTTTTCAGGTGATGCATTAAACACTGTCTACTTGAGAGAAATGTGAAAAGTTACCTTGCACTCGAACTGGTCCTGAGTTGAAACTTTGGCAAGTGCCTGCGCTTGTTACTAGCTGTTGGACCTAAATTTGTATTAGCAAATAGCTGTAGAAGAAAATACACTAGTCTTCCAATATGGCATTAGCCTAAAGGTGAGTGGATGGAGCGTTTATCATATTAAAAACACTTTTGCATGCCAGCGTGTGCCATGTGGCACATGATCAGCGCTGTCATTGGCTAACGTGCACTTTGGGTACAGTGCAGCGCGCAGCCATGAGAGCACCGTGCAATAAGTGTTCTCTCGTCAGATATGCACCTAATCAGAACTGGAACTGGCGGCCAAAGCCTCATTCCTCGTGAATTAGGAACCAAGAAAAGAACAGAAACCTGCTGATTAAAACCAATCTTTGACACCCAATTTTGACGACAGCAAGTTACAAGTATGTCATGACACCAAACACGGGGGTTGGCGCTTGATAAAGAAGGGGGTTGTCCGTGTGTCACATTTATAGTCTTAAAACTTGGTGCTGAAGAACCAATTTAATTTATCTAAAGAAAGAATGCCCGAGATGGGATCTATGTTGGTCAATGGCATCAATTCCCGAACGGACTGTTTTAACCCAAGAGTTGCCTTGATCTAACACATCAAACGGCGCATAACTATGCATGAACACGAGAGAAATAGAGATGAGCAACACTTTTTTACCCATGAAACAGGTAAAAAAAAGTTGCTCGGCTAATGTGCCACAACAGTAAGATGCGGGGCTCAGTAAGGTGCGGGGTCCAATGCTCGACTAATTAGGTGCGGCATTGGCAAATTTTTTTTAATCTATTTTCACGGGTAAAAAATGTGCTGACGAAAACTTTTTCTTCACAATTTCTTTAATTCCTTCACCATGAGCAGGTTACGTAAGTCATGCAAATTCTCTCCTTTTTGGCTTTTTTGGACGATGGGTTTGGATGAATTAGTTCACTTTATTCGCGTTGAATCCAAATCTAACACTAGATGAAAATATTCTTTGGGAACCATTTTATCCCTTGGATATGTGGGTATCAATACAAGGTTCATATTTAATTTGACTTTGACATGGTGATATAGACTAACCAGAGACATAGACAGTTTTCTAAATGTACGTTGCTATCCGACCCCAATAGACGAGATAACGTTACCCTTAGATAACAAAGTGTACTCTCTATTTTACCTCTAGATAGCAAAAGGTACTATCTATTTCGTTTAAAAATAATTTAGGTGAAAAAATAGGTTAAACTACATTTCAACATCTTAACCCAAGAATATATAATCTGCTACCGAAGCAGGCAAATGTAGTGCAGTACAACTTACCAGTACCTTATATAATAATAAAGGAGTGAGATATACCACTAATCTCTTGTAAGCTTGGCGTCATCGAGCCAAAAGTTTAATCTAAAAACTTCCCAGCGAGTGTCCAACATCTAAAACCCTGGGGCCGTCTTGGCGACATGAAACACCATAAAATACTGTATTTCGTGTCTCACAGAAATGGGTGTTTGGGCAATTCAGGAGCAAGCGTTAAAATGGTTTTGTAACACATCATTAATACGGTTCTTGACACAATGGTCCTAACAAAGTTGAGAAGTTGCACGTCCATCCAGAAGTTAAGAAAACCAGTTATATAATACTTGAGCAAAAGAGGGGGACATACGATGCCATATCTTAACACAAACATACAAACTTAATTTTATAGGAATCGAAGACATAACTTACATCAGGCTGCTTGAGCCAACATATTCCCTGGCCATTTGATGCTTCGATACAGTGCGATAGACATTGTAGAAAGTATAATGCATGCTCAAACTTAATTTTACAGGCATCAAAGACAACTTACATCAGGCTACTTGAGCCAACATATTCCCTGGTCATTTGATGCTTCGATACAGTGCAATAGACATTGTAGAAAGTATAATGCATGCTCATAATAATCTGTTCAGATTGACGGACCACAAAAGACATGCATTTTTTTTCCCTCCTCAACCAACTTCCCTACACTTGTTTCCCCAACCACATAAGATATACTATTGATCATATGGCATGATTAAAAAGGAACATTACAACCGGTTGTAATTGAGTAACTTCATGTACTCTCATTAGCAATCTAGAGAGCACTAGAATCAGATCAGTCATAGCTCATGCCCATGAGGGAACCATCTTTATTTGTCCACCAGACTTTTGTTTCCTGTGATTTGGCTGAGGGTCTATGTGCTCGATCTTCAAGAGGAGAGACCAAATGTGATGCTCTGAAATCCATGCACCGTGGGGCATGACCAGGATGACTGGAAGCAGACATCATAAGCCAGAATGCATCCCTGGAAGATGCAAAACACCACCCTTGTGCGCCCAAGCGATGCAAGGTTTTGAACGCTGCTCACATCTAGTATTAGTCCTCACTTAACAAGAGTTCTAGCTCGTCATCAAAGTCATCAGCAGCCACAATCTCATTACCACACACCATCCCGACCTGTTTGCGGAAGTCTTCTTTCTGATCATCCCAACTCTCAACAAGCACCTTTAACTTTTCACCAACTTGATCTCTACTCTCTACTATGCGCTTTATATCTCCTATGTCCACCGTCTCTGCCGCCTCTTTTGATGGTAGAAGGAAAAAGGAAATGCCAAAACTCAGTACCTTTTCAAAGTGATTACTAAACCAAAGGGAAGATAAAGAAGGTACCTTTGACTGCAAGTTCCTTCGCTCTTGCATATTCACTTTTCATCTTCTTGAACCCTTCAATATTCAATTCTGCACCCTGTCAATTAAAACAATATCACGCTTGTTATGCTCCAAGATCCTAATAATTAGAAGAATTGGTTGAATCTTTGGCATGGGAGGTAGAATCGGCCGATCTGGATCGGGAGCAGCCGATTCCAGATCCAAGGGGGTAACCCCCTTAGTCAAAATCCCGACTGAATCGGCCAGAATTGGCCTGGATCATTCTGGATCGGCTGATTATAGGTCGATTCTGCCATACATTTTTTTAATTATATATATAAATCAATGATAAAAAAGTCTTCTTTTTGGTTTGTTTCTTTGTTGAACAGGGTGGGGTGGCCTATGTCCTATGATGCATGGATTAGTAACTTATTCCTCTGAATATCATTTAAGTAAATGAAACTATTTCATTTACTTAAGATATTACATGTAAATAAGGAAGTACCCCCCATTTAAATCTAATAAAAAAATCAGAAAAAACATCTCTTATCTAGAAAAGGTCAACTCTCCAATCGAAGAAGAAAATCATAATTTTGGAGATTCCATCAAAATGCCGACTTTTTAATCCCTCATAATTTAGTCTAACTAAAAATTTTATAATTCAAATAAACCACATAGAATGCTAAAATTTCAAAGTCCGGTGAAATAAATCAAACGTACATGTGACTTCTCCAAGAGATTCACTCTCCTATTGAGTCACTGACGACATTTAATCTCTTGCAGAAGTCACATATATATTTGACTTATTTTTGAACGTTGAATTTTTACTATTCCACGTGGTTTATTCAAATTATGAAAATTTTATTTAGGTCAAATTTTGTAAGAATATTAACACACACATACATTAATATATGGTTGATATACATATTAATGATATTTATACCATGGTTTGTCATGGCGGGGCGAATCGGCCCGATTCCCCGAATCGGAGCGGATCAGGGGAAACCGATCCCTGATTCGCCTGATTCGCCCCGATTCCTTTATATATAATATAAATATATATATAATATATATCATATATGTAATACATATAATATTCTGCAATATATATATATCATATTATATTATATTATATATAATTACCCATGCGAATCGGTCCGATTCGGACCGATTCGGGGGGAATCGGAGCGAATCAGGAGCAACCCGATTCGCCTTCCGATTCCGACTCGGCAAACCATGATTTATACATTGATATATGTACATTAACTGATTAACATATGATTATATGATTGATATGCATATTAATTATCTTTGTACATTATATATGCATATATATATGTGCATATTGTTATTATATTTATATTAGTACATGATTCGTTGTACATTAACACACACAACATTTTAATGTGATTTTTAAAAAATGCAAAGTTCTTGAATTTTCTGATTTTCCTGCAATTTTTCTGATTTTTATGACATTTTGTAAAAAGATATTTTTTTAATCTGGCCAATCCAGGATCGGCCAGATTTCCTAAGGATTGGCCGATCCGCCAATCTGACCCCAATCGAGATCGGTCCGGACTGATTCACGGTTCCGATCCGATCCTACCTTCTATGATCTCTGGAGCACATAGGTAATATTCAAATTTTTTGGAAAACAAAAAAACTTAAAGGTCCAAGGAAATATTTCTGATGACACTTAGGAAAGTCACTTAAAACTTGGAAAACAACAAAATCATTCAACACTCATTCAAGAACCCAATCCACTCTTTGAAGGAATCTTAACAAGAGGTACTTTCCCAGATGAAAGACATAATTAAAATAGGTCTTTCCCAATTTTTTCCACCTTCAAAGATGGGTTGCAAGACTTTAGCTGCTTTCTATGCCAATTCATATTTCTGGAATTCAGGCAGCAATATCTAAATAAGTTAACAAGACAAGAAAAGAGATAACAGTGATTATGGTCATGAAAAACTTGATTAACACTGTTCTTTTATTAACCTCAAACTGTATTTCAAGATATAGTCATATGAGTTGTATCAACAAACAAAATCTGGAAACATTTTGATTATTCTTGTCAGGTAAATATGTAAACTGAAGAATAGATCATGTCAGCCAATGTAATTTTTCAAAGTCTGGTTATTGAAAAGTGTTTTCCCATGTAAATCATAACCCCTGTTGAAGGTACATCACTTACAATGTCCATATGCAGATAATCCTCAATCCGACTGTTGGCCAATAACCTGCATGTGTGTTCAAAGAGAAGAGAGGTAGAAACACATAATGCAATGTATCATGCACGTGTGTGAAGAGAGTGAGATAGAGAGATGCATACTTCTCATATGCCATTTGCACAAGTTTGCTCTGCAGTGTTTTGGCTTCTTCAACTCTCTGGTTTAAAGAACCATCAACACTATCAACAGATCCAAATAAGAACATACACCTATCTAGCATTCTCTTAACCAAAGCAACCACTACATCTACAGTATCCTTTTTAGCATCAATAACCAGCTCTTTGAGACGCTTCAGTTCTCCTGCAAAATAAAAGAAGAGCAAAAGACAAGAGAAAAAATACCAACAAATTAGCCATATAGTTTAATTGCCACAACATTAACAGAAAACAAGAAGCAAACGAAATTCAGTTACAACCCACTTGAATTTTTAGATACAGAAACAAAACCATAAAGAAGTAAACTGAAGATGATGTGTGTGGGTTGAGAAGATGAACCATGAATACTGCAGCTGAACAGGTCTTGCAAATGCATTTCCTTTTTCTAATAGGATGCTTCAACATCTATTCACAGAGTATAGTGGATGCTCCAATGCATTCATCATTCCTTATCTTTGTTGGGAGGGTGGGATCCAGGAGTTGGCAAAAGATGAATAGCACCACACGTTTTTGTAGAAGAGAAATGAATCATGGATGTATGTTGTCCATAAGCCCTTAAGCACCCTCTATACAAGTGAGACACAGCAGCTCATATGAAAGTGATTCCGATCACCTACTAGCCAAGGGACTAAACATGTGAGAATAATGTTACATCAGAATTCAGCCAGTTCAAACCCTAGTGCAAGTGAAAAATATCCTCTACAGAGACTTGTTTTCCTTAAAAATTCGTACCATTTTCCTCTAGACAAGTGACCCAAAGAATAGCATGTAAAATCAGTTGTCAAACCAGGGTGATTTCCCTCCATGATAGAGGAAGAAAGATCTTGATTGGTATTATGAGGTTAGTGCAGAAGTTATCTTCCCAGATGATATGCTTGAACATCTTGAAATTCATTGAACATCTTCTTTTTCACTTGTCAATGAATAAAATTTGGTCTGAATTTGGAGGATGTACATTGTTAGCAGCAGAAATGTTCTCACCAAACTGCAGAGACTCAAAACTCAATTGTCTCCAAGGAAAAATTGTCAACTCAATTTACAAAACTAAAGATTTCCTTTTGGATTTCTTCCAACTTTGAGCAGCTGGACCCTGGTATTCTCATGGCATTTCACATTATCATTTGTGCACTTTATGGAACTACCAGTAAATGAACACTTGCCTCTTTGTTGGCTCAGTAATAAAGTTACCCTAGAAGTTGTGGTGCTTATATCCTCATAAAATCTGTATTTGTTAGATTCTTAGCTAGGGTGCTTCTTATGGATTTTATTCCAGAAAATAAAAGGGATGGTTTTACCACCGCCATACAGAATGAAGAACAAGCCTTTCACGCAGCCACCATTTATATGAATGGTTCAGATAAATTGGCCTTTTGTACATTAGACATGATCAGTATTTCTCTAAAAAGAAACTATTTCTGTAAGGCTATTGTTGATCTTGGATGATTTGTTCATTTCCTTCCTTATGGTTATTTATGGGAGAAGATTGTATCAAATACTGACTCGCATTTAAGGCTGATGCAACCCTTGGTCACTTACTTCATACCTTTAACTACATAGGTGTCTATCGTATTAATAGTATCTGAGTATTTTTCAAATATGCTAGAGGAGCCAGCAGAGTTTCTCAGATGTTCCAGCGAACCGGCACCAGAGGTAGGTTGTTCCCCCTACCATCAGATTGTGACAATACCACACCCCCCCCACCCCCCTTTCTTTTTTTTTTCATTGAAGAACTGGACATCAAGGTAGGAGATTCATAAGATGAGCTGGGAGTATGTGATCCGAATTAGATACATGCTATATGAGCATAAGCATTAGATCTTATGAAAATGTACTACAAAAATGAAGAACAGATTGAACTCATAGCTAAATTGCTAATGCAACATTCCTTGAGTAAAGAAAGACATACGGAGAAAAAGATAAATCTTGAAGCCAGGCTTGAATGGTTGTGTCTCATAAAGGCAGTATAAACCCCCCAATTGTTCTGACAAGGTGCCTGTGGAAATCATATATCCTGCAGAATGCCATCATTTACTGTCACACAAGCATTCAAAGACGTGTCATACTCCTAGTTGTAACAGGAAAACCATTTATTTGCATCACAAAAAAGAAATTCCTAACATTGGTTGTGAAATATAAACTGATCCAACGACTTCAACATTAAAGGAAACATCACTGATTGTGGTGATTAGATTGCATCTATTCTTGTCACTTTTACAAAGTGTCAACTCAAATTCAACTAAACCTATAGAAAGACAAGTGTCCAGATGTACAACAACCAAGCTAAAAGAATGTCAGAGATATTCCACTAGTTGACAGTACTAAAATTATGTAGAAAAAAAGTGTAAACACCATGGAGGAGGAAGAGAAACAAATAAAGCTTCTTTCTTGGGAGAAGAGGATGCAGGGAAAGCACAAAACTCAAAGTAATGAGATTTCTTACTTGAAGGAGGGAAGGCAGGTGATAACCAACCACCTACTCCTGCTAGCTCTTCAACTGTTCCCATTAAATGTTTGCTGGGACACAACTCTGACTAGAGGAATTTCAACCCTAGCTACACAGTTATGATTTCCAAGCAGCCATAAGTTGAACTGGAACTCCTCTTTAAGCAGACTGCTTTCTTCTTCTTGACAAAAATATTGCTTTCATGATGGCAAAGTCCAACTCCCAGAAAATTGGAATTTTAAACTTTACTAAGATATTCATTATTCAGCTAAATCAAACATGGCACAATCTGACAAAAAGTTTAGTGAATAAAATAACATATAAGTGCTGTGCGAATTCAAGGCTTAAAAGAGAAATGGAGGAGTACTACATTTATCTGTTAGTTTTTAATAACATGAATTTTCTTTTATTTCAATCATGATCCTCTTGCACATTCATGCAAAAGTTTTTCAGCCTTTCCATGGGTTGCCAGGTGGTAATGTGCCAGATGATATCAACCAGGTGTGGCATGCAACCAAACCTGTGCGACTCAGTCACAGCATCGAATCAGATTATTCAAGATGAATCTGGTCAGGCTCAGGTCAAATGATTTAACTATTCCAGAAGGAAAAAAATAACAGGTCAGAGCAGTCAAATTCGGACTTATATTGTAGTTTACCTTCGCATGGTCCATCAGTCAACGACAATACCTTATCCAAATTTGAGACATGTTCTTAAAAAAGGAACAAAAAAAGGAGAAAAGACTACTTTCAAACTTGCATGGGGCACCTTCTCTTAAGAATTCAAGATGCAACAGCATCTCATATGCTAGGTTGATGAGGAATGCCTTGGTGTTATTTCCATATACCTCATCTGCTTAAGCTCAATTTCTATTCATGCTTTGTTTAGGGTAAGTAACAATGATACATTAGATTGCTGAAATTTTGAAAACATGCAAAAGAAGTCATCTGATATCTGGAAAAAAACCATTAAACTGATAGACACCAGAACCATGAAGGGAAGAACAGACAGCTTAAACAAGGTGTACGTACCAATACAGTGGGCATAAAGCCCCTGCATAAAGACAGAAGAATTGGTTGTAGGCCGACCCTCGTAGATGTAGGAGAACTTCCGAGATAGCCATACTTTCTTGAAGGCGGCAAAAAAAATTGACCCACACTGTGGCTAACACAAGATTTTAGCAAAAATCAGAAAAAAAAAGTGAAGATAATTGAACTAACGCAGCAAACATGGAGAAAAACAATTACCTGGGCAAATTCACATAAGAGTTCGTCTACATCCCTCTTGAAAGCCCTCTGGTACAATGTGCCCACCATCACTGACAGAAGCAATTTCAAGATTGAGTCCTTGTGATTATTCTGTTCCACGTAGGAGAAAGATAACAGGATAAGAGTAGTCTCAGGGGAAATTTATGCCTAAAAAACTTGACCATGACGTTTGTTTTGGAAAATGAGCCTATAGGAAACATAGTCTAGATGACATATTTTCGTTTCTAACCAAAAAACACAATCAATTACGCATGAAAAGAGTTGGATAGCAAACAGCTGCTCTAGAAGACAAATGATCGAACAGTACGAGGGCAAGAACTTCTCAGCAGACCGAGAGCCCATCAAAAAGTCGATCTTCCATAAGTGACAACAAAACAGAGCTAAAACAGATTGTGAGGTAGAAGACATTAGTTCGCATGAAAACTATCACGCCTCCAAGATCCCATCTTTTTTTTTCCCCCAACAAGATGGCCACAACAGCCGCCTAGACCAGAAGAAGTAGGTGGAAAGCGAGAAAGAGAACGCGGCCGAAAAGCCATACCACGACGTCGCCTCCGCCCCTTTCTGCAGTAGCCTGCCGTGCAGCCTCCCCAAGGCCACCACCAAGGTTAAGCAGCGGTTGTGCACTCCTGCTAGACAACGCCGGCGAGAACCCGCACAGCTTCGAGGTCTCCGGAAAGGCCGTCCGTAACCCCGACGTCCGGCGGCTCCGAAGGTCAATAAAACAAGCATCCAGTATGGTATCAGAAACGGAAACGGGTTTCTGGCATTTATCGGTAACGAAAACGGGAACGGAAACAGTCATTTCCACATTCATTTTTCCGCTTCCATTTTCAAAAATATATATTATATGTATATTAAATTATTTAAAATAAATTAATTAAGAGTCTTTGATTGTAATATAAAGGTCCTTAATGTAAAAAAATTTAACGTGTACTCTAACATGTGATAACACTTACTGCAATGAGTTACAACACTGTCAAAGACCAAAAAATAAGTCAAATATATTATAGAAAATTTTAATTAATTTATCTAATTATTATAAAAATTAAAAACCTAATCCCACACAGCCAAATCTATAAAGCACGAGAGTGACTTGTAGTCTTGTTCGGGTTGTTACTCATGTGATATCTATCCTCACGTATCGGTGGATTTCAATTCGTCGAGTATTACCACTCGCATAGTTAAGCAGTTCTCTTAAATCACAAGAAGAGGGCTAGATAAAATCAAGAGTACATTCAAAAAAGAAAATTATCTCCGAAAGAAGACTGTTTACATAATATATTAGTAATGAGATGAAGAGGGTGTAAAATTATACAGCTATTCTATAACCTTAATGAAGAAAAACTGGTCATAACATGATAGGTTAAGTTTACCACTGAAAGTAGGTCTAAAGACAAGAAGGGAACCAAAAAAAAAAAAAACTCATGTTTACCATTGTTGGAAAAGAAGGAAAACCAAACCACAAGAACAAAGCTAGGATGACCTCAAACAATTTCGTGAGAGTATATGACTGAAAAAATCTTTAAACAATAGCTAGAATAGAACCACAAGAATAAGTACATGGATATATCCAAAACCAAGTTGACTTTGTAATCAAAACTTTAACCAGGAAGCAAGAAGAGGGCAGCTAAAAAGAATTCAGTTTATAAGGAGGCAGTAAGTAGAACAATAGGTAGAATAGAACCACAAGAACAACTACATGGAAACACCAAATTTCATTTGTAATCGAATCTTTAACCAGGAAGGCATAAAAGCAGGTTTCTGAACATGATATTATCAACCAAAGAATAAGTTTATAAGGAGGCAGTAAGTAGAACAATAGCTAGAATAGAACTACAAGAACAACTACATGGAAACACCAAATTTCATTTGTAATCAAATCTTTAACCAGGAAGGCATAAAAGCAAGTTTCTGAAGACGATATTATCAAGCATAGAATTCAGTTTATCAGGAGGCAGTAAGTAGAACAATAGGTAGAATAGAACTACAAGAACAACTACATGGAAACACCAAATCTCATTAGTAATCAAATCTTTAACCAGGAAGGCATAAAAGCATGTTTCAGAAGATGATATTATCAAGCATAGAATTCAGTTTATAAAGAGGCAGTAAGTAGAACAATAGGTAGAATAGAACCACAAGAACAACAATAGATGTGCAGGCAAACATAAGTAATCACAAGAACAGAATATGAAACAAAAAAATTGCAGGCAAACATAAGGAATCATCCAAACATGGTTATAGCAGTGATTAGGAAAAAAATTGCAGCGCTTCTATCAGTCCTCAAAGTAGAGAAAGGAACCACAATAATCTATACATAGGGCAAACGGAGGGAGTACAATAAATCTAACCTTCCTTCTGATGAAAGTTCAGAAAAATCTGGAGAATCCTCCCATGATCATTAACGCAATGACATATATAAAACACAACCCTTCATTAGTCACAAATTGGATGAGTAAAAAAAAAAAATTGGTAAAGAACTCACCTCAACAACAGGTTGAACTGAAGAACACCACTTTCGCAAGAGGGTGACAAATAGACACGGTCGGGGTTTTATAGACAATCCGTCGAAACCAGAGTCAAGAAAGGGGCAAGGAAGGGTGCAGTCACGGGTGCACAGGGCATCGCCAGAGTTCAAACTTACCAGGGTGAAGGAATGGCCAACGAACAGTACAGTCAAAGCCGGAGGACGATTCTTCACACGGCCTCAGATAGGAAGGACGGGAAAAGGGAAAGCTTCTGACAAGGAATCCAAATCACGGGCAAAAGGGAACATATTTGCGCGTCGATGGTGGACAGCTTCCCACCTGTTCTATTCTTCTGGAACGGCGGGCGGAAACAGGAGGGCAGCGATGGCGGTCCCGTTCGGGGAGGAAGCCTGGTCTGCGAAGGCGGGAGGTAGCAGGTCTGGGGAACGACGACGGAGAAGGCTAGAGCAAGCCTCATCTGCGACGGCCGGCGGTAGCAGGACCGGGGAGCGATGGCGGAGAGCAAGCCTCGTCTGCGATGGCGGAGGTAGCAGGTCGGGGAGGGGAGCGATGGCGGGGATTTCACGAGAGGAAGACGAGTCACATCGCCCATATGCCGTGCCAGACACGTACGGGGAGGGGTAAATGGGGTAGCTACATGGGGTTAACTCCAGTCGTGGGATCGGGGTGGGTTAGGTATAGGTTGGTTAACTCAGAGTTAACTCTGCTTTAACCACCTTAGATGTAGGTTAATTTTAACACACATCCAAAGCACTTTTTGAGTTAACTAAGAGTTAACTAATTAACTCTGAGTTAACTCACATCTAAAGCGGCGCTTAAACCCCGACCACAACATGCCGGGTGCAAGATTAGACTTAGAGACTTTTGGTAAAGAAATTGATGATGAAGTTGAACGTTGTCACCGACGTCTGGACTTCGTCCACAAATTGCTCTAAGACACATTTTTTTTTTGGGATCGACTATCTACGGATATCTAGCTGGTCTTTTACTTTTTCTCTTGCGATGGTCCGTTTAAATGGTTAATACCTCCTTTTTTTTTTGACCGGAAGATAATAATTATATTAAACTAGTCGGACACATACAAAACAGAGAAAGAAAAGACACAAAGCCACATCTGCCCTTCCCCTGCACTCAAGCAGGTAAGGTGGCAGCAGACCTCCCATACCAGCAGCCCATACCCAAAGTACAAATAACGAAGAAATTTCCAACTGGGGAAGAAAAAAAAGGGGGCACCGGATAACTAGCATAACATCTCTGGGACGAAGATGGAGATCAAGATCAACCAAACAAAGTAAAGGGCAGAGAGAAGACATCATCAAGTCACGGGAATCGCCAACTCCAATAGAAAGTAGCTGCATCTCATATGTGCAGCAAACAGGATGCTCGGATGACGCACTCACGAACAGGATGTGCGGATGAAGCCACAAACACGAGCAAATCCAAAGTCTTCGAAGTCCCAAACAAGGGAAAGAGTAAGCCACAAACACGAACAGGTTAATACCTCCTGAGTTGGCTTCTTCCCGACTCTTTTATATTTCTATATGAATAAATGGCCTTTCATCGGCCTTTACCCAAAAGGGAAAAAAAAACGGGACAAGGAGGAGCGAGATGGGGGAGAGTTATACATGGGTTGATCACAAGGCTTCAAAGAGAGAAGAAGGTTAATTACTAACTAATTAGTTACGAGGGTGGTAATAGACATACACAGTGTAGAAGGTCTGAACGACGGTGAGGGCAAGCAGCACGCCGGCAGCAACAACGGAAATGGTAGTCCACGGGTTGCCGAAGTAATCGCGCATCAGCCTCGCTCGCCACCGGTGTAGATCAGAATCGCAGTACCTATTCACGTCTTTCAAGAGTTGAGCAAAGCAACTGCTTGGGAGATCGATGTGGGCTCCTTGGCAGACCTTGGCGAAGAACGTGGCGACTTGTGCGGGGTTGCCCACGATGGAGATGATCCCATGCTCTTGCAGGACGCCCACATCCTCCTCCGTGCCCACCAGGTGCGCCATGAGGAGGCAGTAGCATCCGTAGGAGTGTCCGCCGACGTCGGGGAGGTCGCCGCAACATTGCTCAAAGGCGATGAGATTCCGGAATTCGTTGTTGGAGCCGCCGTGCAGAAAGAGGAAGGGGATCTCAAAGACCCCTCGGTGAAAACCCAACTTTCAAGAAGTGACATGACTCCTCAGTTGGGAACTGCCTCCTCCGGAACCTGACGCCGGCATCTTTCAACTTGGTCACACTTGGGATGGTGGACGACATTAATGGCGAACTTTGAGAAGGAAATAAAGATGGTTTAGTAACATCATTTGTTAACCCACCTCCTCTGGACGTGCAGCACATTATGAGAAGGAAAGGAAAACAGATTATTTGCATAACCAAATCGCGGAGGCGGAGTCCGACTCTCCCCAAAAAACCAAAAAATTCGGGGAGGCGAAGCCGGTGAACTAGCCAGGGAACCAAGCTCAGCGGTACCCTGACAGATGCACGACGCGGCACCATACAGTACACAAACGTATGCGACAAGGAAGGGGGGTCGATCTCTCTTTTTTTGTCGTCCTTATTCCTGCACTGCAACACATTGCATAGGTGGTGAAAATGGAGCAAGTGGTACAAGTGATGATCCGATGTGTTTGCTGGTGGTGCCGCCCTCCCTGTGGAATTGGGGTGCCTAGCGACGAAGCAGTGGAATAAGAGCTCCGGAAGCGTGAATTCTGAAGGGGGAGGGGTCAGGGCTTCATACAGGGTCTCCAAAACGGAAAAAGGGATCTGGTTCTCTAATAGGAACAAGTCGTTCACTGCATGCGGCAACAGCCACGCCCCGCCTGGTGATAAAACTTTGCTCATCTCCTCAAACTTCACTTTGCACATGAACTCGAGGATGAAGCAGCCGTCGACCACCATCATCTGCACGAAATCTCCGTCGGCGATACCCGGGAACTCCTCCGAGTACTGCCCTCTGATATCCTTCACTTGCTCAGCGATCACTCGGGTGGGTTCGCCCAGGTTGGTCCCCGGACACCGGCTGAGCAGGTCGTGAAGGAAGCGCCACTTGAGCTCCACCGTGCCTCGCACCTCTGGCTTATCTTTGTGGAATGGGCCGATGGAGATGGTCATGGGCTCGTAGGAGGCGGCGTCTGCCTCGCGGACGGCTGGCAAGGCACGGCAAATGGTGGGCCGCCTCGGGCGTTCTCCGTCCAAGGCCCCGAGCTTGCCCTTCATCGATGTGATCACCTGCTCCACGTACACGGCGGCGTGCTGGGGCGCCGCCGCTGCTTCCTGGTTTTGGGCTTTACCGACCTCCATTTGAACAAATGTTGTGAGGACGAGTTGAGCTATGCGAGTCTCTGCCTTTAGCAGAGAAGAGATCGGTGAAGCAGGAACGACGAGAAGGGCAAGGGCTATATAAGGTCTAAAAATATATAGAGAAATGTTATACTCTCAGCAAGTCGGGAGCATAGAGATGGGTTAAGGAGGAGCTCGTCATGTGGAGGAGCACGACTTCAACGTATTAATATGTCTGTTATTTTTTTTTTTCACCCTCAATATATACACAAATAATTTTATAGCGCATACAAATATCTATTTATACACAAATACCGATAGTACACCAAATAATATAAGATTGCACACAATATCTATCTGTGCACACAAATACTTATATAGTATACACAAATATCTATCTTGTGCACATAAATACTTATTTTGTGCACATAAATATATTTGTAGTGCACACAAATATCACAAAAGTACACACAAATAATATAAGAATGCACACAAATATATCTATTTGTGTGCGTTCTTATAATATGTATTTATGTGCACTACATAAATATTTGTGTGCACAAAATAAATATTTATGTGCACTATAGATATTTGTAAGGCTCACACCAATACACCATTACCATGTAATTGTAATTGTTGTCATGTCCTTAACTTATATGCAAGGCTCACACCAATACACCATTACCATTAGGGCCTGCTTCCCAACATGAGCTTTTTTTTTCCCCCTAAATTAACGAACTGTCCCGATTATAAAAATTTTTATTTAGCAAGTAAAATTCGGTGATAAAAGATGATATAGTTTATTAAAATTTATGATATTCATTAGAGATAAAATCTTGATAAGTTATCTCCCTTACCGCACCACCTTTTGAATTAAATGGTTTGATAATTACAAGTTATTGGATTATTAAAAACACCTTAACGTTTTAATAAAGACAAAGAATAGGGGTGTCAATTGGACCGGACTGGCCCGGAGGCCCGCAAGCCCGGCCCGGTTTTAATCGGGCTTGGGCCGGAAAATAAGCCCGTTAAAGTTTTTTGGCCCGGCCCCGCTTGGCTCGAAAAAAAATAGGGTCGGGCTTGGGCTTTGTGAGGCCTGGCTCGGTCGGTCTGCTGGCCCGAAAAATATAAATATAATTTATATTAAGTATGAATTTATATTTAGAAAGAGAATTTATATTTTTTCTACAATAAATCTACTCAAAAACATAATTTTTACAAGTTAAATGTTAATATAGATATAAGTAAAATATATATTATTTTTTATAAATATATTATAGTAGATATATTAAAATTATATATTATATAAATAAAAATAATATTTTTTCCGGGCTTTCGAGCCGGGCCGGGCTTTTCCAAACTTTTCCTGGGCCGGGCCGAGCCACCCATACCGACCTAACCCCGGGCCTGAGTCGGACCCGGACCGACTTTTAAAAAACGGACCTGGGCCGGACCTAGCGGCCTATTGACACCCCTAATAAAGAACCAATATATACCATTTGCTGCGTGCCCATATTTGACGGATGTGTTTCCATCATCAAGCATCAGCATCGATCTCTTCTCGGCCACTTGGGAAGCGGTTTAATGGTGAAGTTCTTTATTAGAGGTCTTAAATAATCGGAATTTCCTTGAGGTCAAACGTAGGAGAAATTTGAAAGCACATATTTAAGTATATTAATTTGTTCTTTAGAGTATATATTTTTTTTTTTTAGTAGCGAGAAACCTTCATCTCGTGTGATTTTGTGGGTTTAGAAATTGATGTTCGTGAATTCTAAAATCAAGATCTGACAATCTCTATTTTTGTGTATCTATATCTCACGTGATCGAAAAAATCTTGAGTTCTTTAGAGTAAAAATTATCCGAGAATTCTGTCGCCACATGGAACATATATTTCTTATCTATTCTCCCTGAACTATTTATTGGGGAAAATGGTTGACTAATTAAGTTATCTTATGACATCAAACTTGACACTGCTAATAATTAACCCCTCTTTAACCCCACTTTTTTAAAAATTAACCCGGTAAACTTACCCCTCTCGCCAAACTAGCATGAAAGGCTGATTTGGGGCAATTTTTTGGAGCAATAGAATTTTGGAGTTTTACCTCCTTCCCTCTAGTGTGCATGTTTTTCTTTGTCTCCCTCGGAACCCTATAGTAGAGGCTGCATCAATTTTTCACATCAACATGTAAGAGTAAGTACATCTTGAGCTCTTTAACGGGCACCATAAAATTACCGTCAAGTAAAAAAAAAAGATTTTGGTGCATGTTCATGTTAAAAAATAGAGTAAAAAATGAAGAATTATTAAATCATGTTTTTGCATTAGGCGCTAGTCATATATGAATGCCTGAATGACTTGTTGCCTGGCCTCAGAATTGGCCTCGAAATGGCAATAGGTCAACTCACTTGTGCCTGATGTAGATTAAGGGACAGACGTCCACGACTTGTGGAAAGAGTTTCTCTATGAATGCGATAACAACCTCAAAAACTCGACCCAGGGCTCCCACCAAGGACCCTATTTCTGACGTCGCCACCTATAGATCTGAGGATCCAGAAGGGTTGAAAGATTAGTCTAACAAGGTATGTTAAGAAAATAAATAATAACTATAGTTTTAAAAATGTACAAGCAAGTGAAAGTAAACACAAGGTACGCAATACAGGTTTGGTACAAGTCTTAAACATAATAGTTCAAGTAAAAAGGGAAAGACATAACCCTTAAGGGGCATGTCCCGAGGGTGAAGTACTGAGCACAAAGGGGACACTACTAAGGACGACGTCGACTACTACGGCCCCATCTCCTCCGCCCATTGCTCAAGCTGGAAAGAAGAGAGTGAAGCTCACGAAGAAACCCAATAGGGATTACCAATCACCCACTGGTTCTAACAAGCAGAATACATATATATATATATAAAATTAAATGACTAACAATAATAGCAATCTATTCTACCAAAGGAAAGTGCAATGGACGGGCTACTACACGAACACCAGTCGGAATAATATAACCTCGTGTAAACAACTCACTGTGATTACCACACGGCTATAAATACAGACGGATGAAGGTCCATCTGGACAACAACACTAGCAACAGCAACCAACTATCACTAGTCAATAGGTTAGGAGCACCATCGGCATCTTATCCTCGATCACACGTCCAGACCTACCGTCCTCTCATTGAAGTGAGGCCGTAGAACTCAAAGGACCACAAGAACTAGGGTGTTCATCGGTCCAATTCGGTCCAAGTTGGCCATTTTTGGTCAACCCGAACAGAACCGAATTAGAGGCCAACCCGTAACCAAACCGAACTGAAGTTATTTTGGTTCGGTTAGGTTCAACATAAATTTTTAAATGTAATTAAATATAATTAAATTTATTAATATTTATATATTGAAAGTAAGAATGAAATTTGAATATATATATATATATAAATTTAGTCATACAATTAATTTTTAAATACTTATAATATGTTCATTACATATAAATCACTATAATTATATTTAAAAATAGTTTATTTGGTTTGCACGGTTTGGTTTGGTTTCACATTTGTGAAATCAAACTGAACCGAAGTGAGATCTAAATCGAACAGAACCATCCAATTTGGTTTGGTCCGATTCAGTTTTTTGGTTTGGACTAAACTTTGAACATCCCTAACAACAATTTTTGTAGTCTGGCCGAACTACGGTCCCACGCCTGGCCCCTCTATTAGTTCCGATACTACGTAGAGTGAGGCAATGATTGGTATGCATTGGAAGAACAATCCAAAGACCACCTCAATCGGCGTCCCAAACCAACTATGAAAGCTATGCTAATGGCTCAACGTCGTTGTCCACACTGTTTTGCCCTCGGCTCAGAGACTCGAACTCGAGCATGCTTGTAGCTTGGAGTACAATCACCATAGGCTCATGAGGACGAGGGTCCCAGGAAATGGTGACAACCCACATAACGGGACAAGCGCACAAGTGTCGAACACTGGGCAAACCGACTAGTGTAGTATCGTGCTAGGAATAGCACATATGCCACAAGAAAGGAGAATTCAAAATCGAAGGAAGCATGGCTCCGAACATATGGGAGCATTCAGTGCTCTATCCGAGAAGGCGACGGTCAACCCGTCATTGTCACAGAGAATGCGATGTAAAGATTGTCGCTATCAGAAGGCGACAACAAACCTGGCGCATTTACGAGCACAAGATGACACCCACACTGTTGCGACCAGAATACAACAATGTGATCGACACGATTTGAAGATGCAGAATGTGATGGGGAAGGCGTTGCAACCAAGGACACGACCGCCAACGTGTCGCAACCTTAGTTTGAGGATTGACTACCATGGTCGAGCCCTCAAGAACTTCCTAAAAAACACACAAATGTCACAAATCGAGGGATGGGAGCATGGAGAAGACTAGAACCACATGTAAAGAGCTCAAACCACCCTCATTCACACCCATACATGGCAAGGAAAGCTAGTAACTCTCATGAAAAGCTCACATGCATTCACAAAATAACACACACCCCACCCACAAGCATGAAGCAAGAAGCATGAAATTAACATTATCCATTAGGCTTCTACAAAGTGAGGTAAGTCCCTAAGACAAGATAGAACTTGGAGAGGGGGGGGGGGGAGTTAGATTCCCTACCTCAAATAGTAGAACCAACCCGTTGGGGTCTTTTTGTGAGGACCGGGAGCGGAGGGGGAGATGGTCCCCCCTTTCCCCATGCACATCATGTGCACAGGCTCTGAAAAAAGGCCGCATAGCCATTTACGGCAAGGGTGTAGGCTCTCCTACCCCCCCCTCCTCTCTTTCCCCTCTCTACGCCGCCCTCCTCTTCCCCCCTTCTCTTCCTCTTCTTCATGTTCTTCCTCCTCCCCCACCTCTACAACTCTCGCTCTCTCTCACTCTATCTATCTCTGTTGTTCTCTCTCTCTCTTGCGCTCTCTCTCTCTTGCTCGCCGTAGTTGTCGCCGTTGGTGGCCTTGGAGGACTAGTTCTTTGGGAGGAGCCTTGCCACTTGCCTTCCCGTCGCCGCTGTCACCTTCTTCCTCCCCTGCTCGGCGCTTGGAGGAGGAGGCCGCCGCCACGGTTTGCCGCTGTTGTGGCCGATGTCGGCGGGTCCCACCGTCGAGGTAAGGACCCCTCTACCCTCTCCGGCGTAGGCCGGAGCCCCTTTCCCCCTTGTGTAGTGTGGACCCCCCCTCTCAGACCTTGCTCCCATTCCCTCTCTCTCTCTCTCTCTCCCTCCCCCTTTCTCTATCTTGGTTGGAGACCAGTGGTGGGTGGGGAGGACCGGCGGTGGCCGGTTCCCTCCCTCACCATCGGCGGCGGCCGGAGGCTAGCCGCCGATGGGGCGCCCTGTAAGACCCTCGAATTTGGTCCTTATTATTTTATTGTGTGCAATTTTATGCTTGCGTATGTCTATGCATTATCATGTAAGTATTATGTACCTTATCTTGGTGCACTTATGAATGTACGTATATACTTAGTTGTATATATCGGTTGATTTCATGACATAATGAGTGTGTACATTACACCCTATGTGTTGCATGTATATACTTAGGAGGAATTAGGGTTTTTCATGGTTTTGGGTTCTGGCCCAGGGTTAGTCGACGTCAACATGAATGGACGTTCACTTATTGTTAACGTCCATATAAGTGGACGTTGATTTGTAAGTAGACGGCCATATCGGTGGACGTCTACTTCCTGACAGGCCAGTCCGCAGCAGCATGGTGTGTCATGCTTGATGGGGCGTGGCAACCACTCCCCCAACGGCTCCTTGGCCTTCCAACCGACCTCTTGCGTGGGGTGAGAGGGTCCTCTCTTAAGAGAGCCCTTGTTGCAACCCCAAAGAGCTCTCTTGGCTCTTTGCAAGGAGAAAAACAAAACCCTAGAAGTTGTGAGAAGACCTGAGGTTTGAGAGCTTTGATCCGGCGATCCAAGGCTCTTCCTGGCGATCTACTTCGACAAGGAGGGAGACAACACATCCGGCTACACATCCCCGGCCCTGGATTGCGGAGGGGAGCATCACCGAAGCCGGAGTGGAGTCATCTTGGAGGCTTCTTGGGACTGCCCAAGGAGAGCTTCTCCGACCATTTTGATCCCTTTAGGAGTTTTTCCAAAGGCAAGTAACCCTTGCACCTTGTCCATGTATGTGTCTAGAAGGTTTCTACCATTTTTATGGATTTTCCTCGTGTCCTGGATCCCCTACATTCACCATTCTTTGAAGCTCGGACTGTGTTTTGCACAGGCCCGAACTTGACGGCAAGATTCCTCGCCGTCAAGATCTTCAGTTGACGGCCAACGATATTGCCGTTTACTTTGTTTGACGGCCAGACTATGCCGTTGAGTTCTTCTTGACAGAACAATGAACTGTTCTGCCCTATATCTTTAATTTCCGGACTTTGGCGCATGAGGATATAATGTAAATTTTATATGTTATGTAAAATAGATAATGTGATGTGTGTGAAATTTCCTGTATTTTTCTGTGGATGGCAATAATTATTAGAATTATTGAAAGGCATGTGTAGGAAAGAGACTATGCATGTTTAATTTTGTTCCCATGATTTATGAGGAATTAAATGCTGTAGAATTTTATGAAACATGTCTATATGTATCAGTCCATGCCCTGCAAATTTGAGAATTTTTACATGGCTATGTGAATTACTGAATTTTCTGTAATGGGAATAGAAGCATGAGTAGTTAATGAATAATTCATAGTAAATTCTATGTCATGCAATAAATCTGGGAAAATTTCTTGTGCCAATAGGTGATGTGTGTTCATGACTGTGCATGAGCAAATCTGAAATCCATGTCATGTTCTATGTAACTTAGTTTATGAATGGCATGAAACTGGATGTTTCAATTTCTATAAATACATGTGAATTCAGAAAAATGTGAAAATTTGCATGTGTGTTCTTATACCCGAAAACAGCATGTGGTTAAATTTTTAGGAAAATTGGATAACATAGCCTACACTATGAGATTTCCATGTGAAAATGAGTTATAAATACATGTACCATGATTAAGGTTAATGATGTGCGTTCCAATTAACCCATGAGAACTACTAAATGCTTGATTTCTGTTATTAGTGGCATCATGCTAGGGAAGAACAGAACCATGTGCATAAATAGAAGAGTGTGAGTATCATATGTAAAACGTGTGTAATCGGAATGTGTAATGTTAAAATGTGCCGTGTGTGACACTGCTTCCATAGAGGGCTGTGGAACTGTACCATGGAAAAGTCCCCATGAGAAGGTTCAATGTGTTAAGATATCCTAAGGGCATTAGGATGAAATCCTAGAGGTGGACAAGTACCGCTGGTTAGGGTGTGAGACGTGTTCTCCCGGTCTGCGCAGTGCCAAGAGTCATCACTGAATTGCCTAGGTGATGTGCTATGTGTTATGTGTTATGTGATGTGTCCTTCTAGTGGTGGTTTGGACTATGTGTCACGGCAAATAATATGTAAAATGTGAATGTGAACAAGTGTAAAATGTGTATATGTGAACATGTGTAAAATGTGTATATGTGAACATGTGTAAAATGTGTATATGGAAACATGTGAATGTGAAATGTGAAATCATGTGAACTATTTATGAGTGTGAATGAATATGTGTACATGTGCAATTTTGAAAAATGAACCATGTGTGAAATATGGGAATGTGTAACCATGTGAAGTGAATGTGTTAGAGTATGAGACGATAATTCATGCTAATGATCTCTAGTTCCATGTAAATTGCTATCATGTTATAGTCAAATTAGGAGTGTAGCCTTCATGTGATTAAATGAGTAGAAACATGTGATAGGAAGTGTCATTTGAACATCTTTAAACCATGTACCATGTGTTTGAATTGGTAGAATTACCATTATAGGTTTTCTCTCTTATTAATGTTCAAGCATGTTGTATTGTGCCTTGCAAATAATTAGTGGAACCTACTGTGATGTATGTATGCATGAATTATGTATTTATTTGGTGAGTCTTTTAGACTCACTCCTTGCTTGCGGCGTACAGGTTTAGTTTGTGACCCGGTACCTTTGGAGGAGACGGAGAGTGACTCCGAGCGCGAGAGATTAGTTGCGGAGCCTTCGTTGCGCCCCTTTTTGTTTCATAATATGTAAATTGTGACTTGTATTAGAGTTATCATTTTGTAATTGTGGACAAATTATGTATTAAAATGTAGAACTTAATCTTGTGGACAATGTTTTTTTTTTTTGGTTTAAATCATTAATGAAAATGTTCAGTCTTTAATTTGCATATGGATCATGTATGTAAAATGTGGATGATGAAATGTGATGACAGTTAGTCCTTACTTCTGCGACTCTGTATCTATATTTGTGTACATCTCAATCAATTGTTAGTGTCGGGTCAATGTCCCGCTGTGTGATCTCCGTCGTGCCGACGTGGGTTGGTACAACCGTACCGGCATAACGTGGGTCGTCACAGAGATTGGTATCAGAGAGACCGATTGAGATCGTACATGAATATACATAAGTCATCGTCTCCATTACATGCTAAATCTTTATAAATTGTCCACATGTGTAGAATTGATTAATAATGAGCAAAAGATAGATAAGAAAATGGTTTGGGAGTTAATTAACGAGCCCTAATTGATGGCTGAATTTTATTGCAGCCATGACTTCGCGTGGTAGGCGTGGAGGTGTTCCTACTCGTGAGGCGAGCAGAGAGGCGAGGAGCGGGCTGAGCAGCAGGTCCCGGCACCTCAGGGTCCTGTGCTTCCCCCACCACCGCCTGTGGACTATGGGGTGTTCATGCAAGGGTTAGTGCAGGCCATGCAGACGCATGCCCACACCCAGGCAGCACTCCAGGCTCAGTTGGAGGCTCAGGTTAGTATACTCTGTTAAAGAGTAGTCTGTTTGATTTAATTGCATGATGTGATGTTAATTATGCAATGCTTGTTGGTTGTTGTAGCAGGCTCGAGTTCCAGCTCAGGACCATGGTGGCCCTTCCCATGGAGAGATTTAAGAGGATGTTGCCACCCTCTTTTAAGGGGGAGAGCGACCGCTACTAGCTGAGAGCTGGATGAGGGAGATAGAGAAAGTCTTCCGAGCTATGAGGTGTGCGGATGAGGACAAGGTTACCCTAGCCACCTACATGCTACAGGTATGCGTTGGTTTTGTATGCTTGTGTGTCTATTAAGTTAGAGTGGTTAGTTAGTGCTTATGAAGGGTATATTGCAGGAAAGAGCTGATGTATGGTGGGCTTCATTACTGCGTACCCGATTCGGATGGAGCTGTGGAAGTTGCTTGGGATGAGTTCGTGAGGCTCTTTCGGCCAAGTTCGTCCCCGAGCATGTTCAGGATCGCATGGAGCAGAGTTCCTCTCTTTAACTCAAGGCTCCATGACTGTGCTCGAGTATGAGGCCAGGTTTGCAGAACTATCTAAGTATGCACCTCATATTGTGGCAGATGAGCGCAGGAAGGCAAAGAAGTTCGTGATGGGCCTTAAGCCATCACTGAGGACGAGGCTCGTAGCGTTTGACCATCGCACCTTGGACGAGGCCCTTAGCGCAGCGTGCAGACAGGAGAGCGAGATGGAGCAGTACCTTGAAGAAAAGAAGGCTTCTCAGAAGAGGCCCGCGGCTCCGTTTCAGCGGCAGGACAAGAGGAAGCAGCATACCAGTCGCCACAAGCGCCCTGTGGTAGTCAGCAACACTCAGGTACCTTCTGTACGTTCCTATGGTGACAAGAAGGAGTGCCCTCATTGTGGAAGGGCACATGGTGGTACGGAATGTTGGAAGATAGCGGGCAAATGCCTAAAGTGTGGGAGTAGCGACCACAAGATCAAGGATTGCCCCAGACTTCAGCAGGGAGTCCAGCGGGGGCCAGCCCCAGTAGTAGCAGCAGCAGCGCCAGCGACAGGACGACCAGGAAGGCCTCGAGCCCCGGCTCGAGTGTTTGCTTTAGCACGAGAGGACGCCGAGCAGGCAGAGCATGTCACGGAAGGTACGATTCTTTTCATGGGTGTGTACGCTCGGGTTTTGTTTGATACGGGTGCCACTCACTCGTTCATTTCCGAGCGTTTTGCTAGGCAGTTAGCTGTAGAGTCAGGCATAGAGGCTGAGGAGTTAGAGGTCCCTTTGTCTGTGCACACCCCTGCGGGTACGGTATCGACTAGGAAGTGTATCCCGTCGCTACCTGTGTGCATTGAAGATAGGATTTTAGATGGGTGCTTCTACTTGCTAAAGATGAAAGACTATGATGCTATTCTTGGTCTGGATTGGCTAGGGGAGCACTATGCATTAGTAGACTGCCGTGGGAAGAGGATTGTTTTCCGCATCCCTGGTGAGGACGAGTTCTCTCATCCCTTGCCAAGGAACTGGGCGGGAAAGTCGGTTATCTCTGCCATGAAGGCGATGCGCATGGTAAACAAGGGTTGTGACGCGTTTCTGGCTAGCATGGTGTTAGTACCTGAGGCTAGTGAGTCACCTACTCTTGCAGAGATTGATGTGGTGCAGGATTTTCCGGACGTCTTTCCCGATGATTTGTCTGGATTGCCACCGAGTAGGGAGATAGAGTTTACTATAGAGTTGCTTCCTGGCACCTCTCCTATCTCGAAGTTCCATATCGGATGGCACCTGCGGAGTTAGCCGAGTTGAGGAGGCAGTTGCAAGAATTGCTAGATAAGGGATTTATACGCCCTAGTGTTTCACCTTGGGGCGCACCTGTATTGTTCGTGAAGAAGAAGGACGGATCACTTAGGTTGTGCATCGATTATAGGAAGCTAAACCAAGTGACTGTGAAGAACATGTATCCCTTGCCTCGTATTGATGATCTGTTTGACCAGCTGCAGAATGCTTCAGTCTTTTCCAAGATTGATTTGCGTTCTGGCTATCATCAGTTGAGGATTAGGAGTGAGGAGGTGTCCAAGACGGCCTTTAGGACTCGTTATGGACATTATTTCTTGGTCCTTCCTTTTGGGTTGACCAATGCCCCTGCAGCGTTCATGGATCTCATGAACAGGGTATTCCGACCTTATCTAGATAGCTTTGGGTGGTTTTTATAGATGACGTGTTGGTCTACTCTCCGGATGAGGCCACACACCGTCAGCATTTGAGGGTAGTGTTAGAGGTTCTTTGTGAGCACAAGCTGTATGCTAAATTTGGCAAGTGTGATTTCTGGTTGCGTGAGGTTCATTTCCTCGGGCATGTGATCTCCGGGCTGGTGTAGCAGTTGATCCAGCGAAGGTCCAGACAGTTATGGATTGGGAGGTCCCCAGACCCTTCGGAGATTCATAGTTTCGTTGGTTTGGCTGGTTACTATCGCGATTCATTAAGGGATTTTCATCCATCGCCGCCCCATTGACTCAGCTGACCCGGAGGGAGTGAAGTTTGTGTGGTCCGAGAAATGTGAGAGTAGTTTTCAGTTATTGAAGACTAAACTCACTCAGCTCCGGTGTTGGTCTTGCCGAGTGGTGTAGAGGGTTTTGCTATCTACACGGATGCGTCACTGATTGGCCTTGGTTGTGTATTGATGCAGCATGAAAGGGTAGTGGCTTATGCTTCTCGTCAATTGAAGGAGCATGAGAGGAACTATCCGACTCATGATTTGAGCTTGCGGCCGTGGTTCACGCACTAAAGATCTGGAGGCACTATCTTTACGGTGTCAGATTTGAGGTGTCCTGACCATAAGAGCTTGAGGTATCTTTTCTCCCAAAAGGAATTAAACCTGAGGCAGAGGGATATGGATTGATTTCCTCAAGGACTATGACTTTGACCTTCAGTATCACCCTGGGAAGGCGAATGTCGTAGCGGATGCTCTTAGCAGGAGGAGGTCTTCGCTCCAGCAGGATTGGAAGATGTTGGAGGATGCGTCGTGTGCGATGACCGAGTTAGAGCCCTTATGTCAGGCTTTTGTGGCTCAGTTGTCCATTAGGTCCTCTGTTTTGGATGAGGTGATCGAGCAACAGAAAGCCGACCCTAGACTCCTAGAGTTAGTGGGCAAGGCAGGCATTGCTCGTGATGAGGACGGCGTGATTAGGTTCCATCACCGTGGTGTGTGTTCCTGACATTGTTGGATGTCCGTGAGCATGTATTAGCAGAGGCTCATAGGTCGAGATTCTCTATTCATCCGGGTAACACTAAGATGTACCAGGATCTGAAGAGATCTTTTTGGTGGTCTGGCATGAAGAAGGATGTAGCGGATTATGTGTCTAGGTGTTTAGTATGCCAGCAAGTGAAAGCCGAGCGGCAGCGACCATCTGGCCTCATGCAGAGATGGATATCCCAGTATGGAAGTGGGAAGCTGTCACTATGGATTTTGTTTCGGGATTGCCTCGATCTAGACGGGGTAATGACTCGATTTGGGTAGTCGTAGATAGGTTCTCGAAGACTGCGCATTTCTTACCTATGAGGAAGAAGCAGTCGGTTGGGAGTTTAGCTAGACTGTATGTTAGTAGTGTCATTAGGTTGTATGGTGTGCCGAAGTCGATCATTTCGGATCGAGATCCAAGATTTACTTCGAGGTTGTGGAAAGGTCTTCAGGATGCTTTAGGTTCGGAGCTGAAGCTCAGTTCGGCGTTTCATCCCCAGACCGATGGACAGTCTGAAAGGACTATCCAGACGCTCGAGGATGTGTTGAGAGCGTGTGTGCTGGATTGGAAGGATGATTGGGAGCGCCATTTACCTCTTGTGGAGTTCGCTTATAACAACAGCTTTCATGCGAGTATTGGTATGGCTCCGTTTGAGGCGTTGTACGGTAGGCCTTGCAGATCTCCTTTATGTTGGGAGGAGACTGGCGATAGACAGCTGAGTTGTCCGGTTAGTTCAGGAGACTTCGGATAAGATCCAGTTGATTAGGAGGAGGCTTGTTGCGGCACAGGATAGACAGAAGAGCTATGCCGACAACAGGAGGAAGGATCTAGAGTTCGAGGTAGGTGATCACGTCTTCTTGAAGATATCGCCTACGCGTGGTGTCGTCAGGTTTGGCAGGCATAGTAAGTTGAGCCCTAGATTCATTGGCCCGTATGAGATTCTCAGACGATTGGGCAACGTGGCTTATGAGCTAGCTTTACCCCCAGCTTTGGCTAGTGTTCACCCCGTTTTCCACGTATCTATGCTCAGGAAGTATGTCCGAGATCCATCTCATATTATTAGTCACGAGCCAGTGGAGATCCAGCCAGATCTGTCGTATGTGGAGCAACCAGTAGCTATTCTTGACCGGAAGGTTCAGCACCTCCGGAACAAGAGTATTGCGTCGGTGAAAGTTCTATGGCGTAACTTCTCGCGGGAGGAGGCTACTTGGGAGCTTGAGGATGCGATGAAGAAGAAGTATCCCCTTTTGTTGAGTAGTGTTGTCCTAACTTCGAGGACGAAGTTTCTTAAGGGGGAGAGGGTGTAAGACCCTCGAATTTGTCCTTATTATTTTATTGTGTGCAATTTTATGCTTGCGTATGTCTATGCATTATCATGTAAGTATTATGTATACATTATCTTGGTGCACTTATGAATGTACGTATATACTTAGTTGTATATATCGTTTGATTTCATGACATAATGAGTGTGTACATTACACCCTATGTGTTGCATGTATAACTTAGGAGGAATTAGGGTTTTTCATGGTTTTGGGTTCTGGCCGCAGGGTTAGTCGACGTCAACATGAATGGACGTTCACTTATTGTTAACGTCCATATAGGTGGACGTCGATTTGTAAGTAGACGGCCATATCGGTGGACGTCTACTTCCTGACAGGCCAGTCCGCAGCAGCGGTGTGCCATGCTTGATGGGGCGTGGCAACCACTCCCCCAACGGCTCCTTGGCCTTCCAACCGACCTCTTGCGTGGGGTGAGAGGGTCCTCTCTTAGAGAGCCCTTGTTGCAACCCCAAAGAGCTCTCTTGGCTCTTTGCAAGGAGAAAAACAAAACCCTAGAAGTTGTGAGAAACCTGAGTTTGAGAGCTTTGATCCGGCGATCCAAGGCTCTTCCTGGCGATCTACTTCGACAAGGAGGGAGACACACATCCGGCTACACATCCCCGGCCCTGATTGCGGAGGGAGCATCATCACCGAAGCCGGAGTGGAGTCATCTTGGAGGCTTCTTGGGACTGCCCAAGGAGAGCTTCTCCGCCCATTTTGATCCCTTTAGGAGTTTTTCCAAAGGCAAGTAACCCTTGCACCTTGTCCATGTATTGTCTAGAAGGTTTCTACCATTTTTATGGATTTTCCTCGTGTCCTGGATCCCCTACATTCACCATTCTTTGAAGCTCGGACTGTGTTTTGCACACAGGCCCGAACTTGACGGCAAGATTCCTCGCCGTCAGATCTTCAGTTGACGGCCAACGATATTGCCGTTTACTTTGTTTGACGGCCAGACTATGCCGTTGAGTTCTTCTTGACAGAACAATGAACTGTTCTGCCCTATATCTTTAATTTCCGGACTTTGGCGCATGAGGATAATGTAAATTTTATATGTTATGTAAAATAGATAATGTGATGTGTGTGAAATTTCCTGTATTTTTCTGTGGATGGCAATAATTATTAGAATTATTGAAAGGCATGTGTAGGAAAGAGACTATGCATGTTTAATTTTGTTCCCATGATTTATGAGGAATTAAATGCTGTAGAATTTTATGAAACATGTCTATATGTATCAGTCCATGCCCTGCAAATTTGAGAATTTTTACATGGCTACATGAATTACTGAATTTTCTGTAATGGGAATAGAAGCATGAGTAGGTTAATGAATAATCATAGTAATTCTATGTCATGCAATAAATCTGGGAAAATTTCTTGTGCCAATATGTATGTGTGATTCATGACTGTGCATGATCAAATCTGAAATCCATGTCATGTTCTATGTTAACTTAGTTTATGAATGGCATGAAACTGGATGTTTCAATTTCTATAAATACATGTGAATTCAGAAAAATGTGAAAATTTGCATGTGTGTTCTTATACCCGAAAACAGCATGTGGTTAAATTTTCAGGAAAATTGATAACAGTAGCCTACACTATGAGATTTCCATGTGAAAATGAGTTATAAATACATGTACCATGATTAAGGTTAAATGAGTGCGTTCCAATTAACCCATGAGAACTACTAAATGCTTGATTTCTGTATTAGTGGCATCATGCTAGGGAAGAACAGAACCATGTGCATAAATAAGAAAGTGTGATATCATATGTAAAACGTGTGTTAATCGGAATGTGTAATGTGTAAATGCCGTGTGTGACACTGCTTCCATAGAGGGCTGTGGAACTGTACCATGGAAAAGTCCCCATGGGAAGTTCATGTGTTAAGATATCGTAAGGCATTAGGATGAAATCCTGGAGGTGGACAAGTACCGCTGGTTAGGGTGGAGACGTGTTCTCCCGGTCTACGCAGTGCCAAGAGTCATCACTGAATTGCCTAGGTGATATGCTATGTGTTATGTGTTATGTGATGTGTCCTTCTAGTGGTGGTTTGGACTATGTGTCACGGCAAATAATATGTAAAATGTGAATGTGAACAAGTGTAAAATGTGTATATGTGAACATGTGTAAAATGTGTATATGTGAACATGTGAATGTGAAATGTGAAATCATGTGAACTATTTAGTTAGAATGTGAATATGTTACATGTGCAATGTTTGAAAAATGAACCATGTGAAATATGGAATGTGTAACCATGTGAAGTGAATGTGTTAGAGTATGAGACGATAATTCATGCTATGATATCTCTAGTTCCATGTAAATTGCTATCATGTTATAGTCAAATTAGGAGTGTAGCCTTCATGTGATTAAATGAGTAGAAAGCATGTGATAGAAGTGTCATTTGAAACATCTTAAACCATGTACCATGTGTTTGGAATTGGTAGAATTACCATGATAGGTTGTCTCTTATTAATGTTCAAGCATGTTGTATGTGCCTTGCAAATTGAATTAGTGGAACCTACTGTGATGTATGCATGAATAATGTGTATGGAGTTATTTGCTGAGTCTTTTAGACTCACTCCTTGCTTCGGCGTACAGGTTTAGTTGGTGACCCGGTACCTTTGGAGGAGACCAGGAGAGTGACTCCGAGCGCGGAGATTAGTTGGCGGAGCCTTCGTTGCGCCCCTTTTTGTTTCATAATATGTAAATTGTGACTTGTATTAGAGTTATCATTTTGTAATTGTGGACAAATTATGTATTAAAATGTAGAACTTTAATCTTGTGGACAATGTTTTTTTTTTTTGGTTTAAATTCAATTATGAAAATTCAGTCTTTTAATTTGCATATGGATCATGTATGTTAATGTGGATGATGAAATGTGAGACAGTTAGTCCTTACTTCTGCGACTCTGTATTATATTTGTGTACATCTCAATCAATTGTTAGTGTCGGGTCAATGTCCCGCTGTGGTATCTCCGTCGTGCCGACGTGGGTTGGTACAACCGTACCGGCATAACGTGGGTCGTCACAGAGATTGGTATCAGAGAGACCGATTGAGATCGTACATGCAATATACATAAGTCATCGTCTCCATTACATGCTAAATCTTTATAGAATTGTCCACATGTGTAGAATTGATTAATAATGAGCAAAAGATAGATAAGAAAATGGGTTGGGAGTTAATTAACGAGCCCTAATTGATGGCTGAATTTTATTGCAGCCATGACTTCGCGTGGTAGGCGTGGAGGTGTCCTACTCGTGAGGGCGGCAGAGAGAGAGGAGCGGGCTGAGCAGCAGGTCCCGGCACCTCAGGGTCCTGTGCTTCCCCCACCACCGCCTGTGGACTATGGGGTGTTCATGCAAGGGTTAGTGAAGGCCATGCAGACGCATGCCCACACCCAGGCAGCACTCCAGGCTCAGTTGGGGCTCAGGTTAGTATACTCTGTTAAAGAGTAGTCTGTTTGATTTAATGCATGATGTGATGTTAATTATGCAATGCTTGTTGTTGTTGTAGCAGGCTCGAGTTCCAGCTCAGGACCATGGTGGCCCTTCCACCATGGAGAGATTTAAGAGGATGTTGCCACCCTCTTTTAAGGGGAGAGCGACCCCTACTAGCTGAGAGCTGGATGAGGGAGATAGAGAAAGTCTTCCGAGCTATGAGGTGCGGAGATGAGGACAAGGTTAACCTAGCCACCTACATGCTACAGGTATGCGTTGTTGTTTTATGCTTGTGTTCTATTAAGTTAGAGTGGTTAGTTAGTGCTTATGAAGGGTATATGCAGGAAAGAGCTGATGTATGGTGGGCTTCATTACTGCGTACCCGATTCGAGGATGGAGCTGTGAAGAAGTTGTTGCTTGGGATGAGTTCGTGAGGCTCTTTCGGCCAAGTTCGTCCCCGAGCATGTTCAGGATCGCATGGAGCCAGAGTTCCTCTCTTTAACTCAAGGCTCCATGACTGTGCTCGAGTATGAGGCCAGGTTTGCAGAACTATCTAAGTATGCACCTCATATTGTGGCAGATGGCGCAGGAAGGCAAAGAAGTTCGTGATGGGCCTTAAGCCATCAATGAGGACGAGGCTCGTAGCGTTTGACCATCGCACCTTGGACGAGGCCTTAGCGCAGCGTGCAGACAGGAGAGCGAGATGGAGCAGTACCTTGAAGAAAGAAGGCTTCTCAGAAGAGGCCGCGGCTCCGTTTCAGCGGCGGACAAGAGGAAAGCAGCATACCAGTCGCCACAGCCCCTGTGGTAGTCAGCAACACTCAGGTTACCTTCTGTACGTTCCTATGGTGACAAGAAGGAGTGCCCTCATTGTGGAAGGGCACATGGTGGTACGGAATGTTGGAAGATAGCGGGCAAATGCCTAAAGTGTGGGAGTAGCGACCACAAGATCAAGGATTGCCCCAGACTTCAGCAGGGAGTCCAGCGGGGGCAGCCCCAGTAGTAGCAGCAGCAGCGCCAGCGACAGGACGACCAGGAAGGCCTCGAGCCCCGGCTCGAGTGTTGGCTTAGCACGAGAGGACGCCGAGCAGGCAGAGCATGTCACGGAAGGTACGATTCTTTTCATGGGTGTGTACGCTCGGGTTTTGTTTGATACGGGTGCCACTCACTCGTTCATTTCCGAGCGGTTTGCTAGGCAAGTTAGCTGTAGAGTCAGGCATAGAGGCTGAGGAGTTAGAGGTCCATGTCTGTGCACACCCCTGCGGGTACGGTACGACTAGGAAGTGTATCCGTCGCTACCTGTGTGCCTTGAAGATAGGATTTTAGATGGGTGCTTGACTTGCTAAAGATGAAAGATATGATTGCTATTTCTTGGTCTGGATTGGCTAGGGGAGCACTATGCATTAGTAGACTGCCGTGGGAAGAGGATTGTTTCGCATCCCTGGTGAGGACGAGTTCTATCATCCCTTGCCAAGGAACTGGGCGGGAAAGTCGGTTATCTCTGCCATGAAGGCGATGCGCATGGTAAACAAGGGTTGTGAGCGTTTCTGGCTAGCATGGTGTTAGTACCTGAGGCTAGTGAGTCACCTACTCTTGCAGAGATTGATGTGGTGCAGGATTTTCCGGACGTCTTTCCCGATGATTTGTCTGGATTGCCACCGAGTAGGGAGATAGAGTTTACTATAGAGTTGCTCCTGGCACCTCTCCTATCTCGAAGGTTCCATATCGGATGGCCACCTGCGGAGTTAGCCGAGTTGAGGAGGCAGTTGCAAGAATTGCTAGATAAGGGATTTATACGCCCTAGTGTTTCACCTTGGGGCGCACCTGTATGTTCGTGAAGAAGAAGGACGGATCACTTAGGTTGTGCATCGATTATAGGAAGCTAAACCAAGTGACTGTGAAGAACATGTATCCCTTGCCTCGTATTGATGATCTGTTGACCAGCTGCAGAATGCTTCAGTCTTTTCCAAGATTGATTGCGTTCTGGCTATCATCAGTTGAGGATTAGGAGTGAGGATGTGTCCAAGACGGCCTTTAGGACTCGTTATGGACATTATGAGTTCTTGGTCCTTCCTTTTGGGTTGACCAATGCCCCTGCAGCGTTCATGGATCTCATGAACAGGGATTCCGACCTTATCTAGATAGCTTTGTGGTGGTTTTTATAGATGACGTGTTGGTCTACTCTCCGGATGAGGCCACACACCGTCAGCATTTGAGGGTAGTGTTAGAGGTTCTTTGTGAGCACAAGCTGTATGCTAAATTTGGCAAGTGTGATTTCTGGTTGCGTGAGGTTCATTTCCTCGGGCATGTGATCTCCGGTGCTGGTGTAGCAGTTGATCCAGCGAAGGTCCAGACAGTGTTATGGATTGGGAGGTTCCCCAGACTCCTTCGGAGATTCATAGTTCGTTGGTTGGCTGGTTTTACTATCGGCGATTCATTAAGGGATTTTCATCCATCGCCGCCCCATTGACTCAGCTGACCCGGAGGGAGTGAAGTTTGTGTGGTCCGAGAAATGTGAGAGTAGTTTTCAGTTATTGAAGACTAAACTCACGTCAGCTCCGGTGTTGGTCTTGCCGAGTGGTGTAGAGGGTTTTGCTATCTACACGGTATGCGTCACTGATTGGCCTTGGTTGTGTATTGATGCAGCATGAAAGGGTAGTGCTTATGCTTCTCGTCAATTGAAGGAGCATGAGAGGAACTATCCGACTCATGATTTAGAGCTTGCGGCCGTGGTTCACGCACTAAGATCTGGAGGCACTATCTTTACGGTGTCAGATTTGAGGTGTCACTGACCATAAGAGCTTGAGGTATCTTTTCTCCCAAAAGGAATTAAACCTGAGGCAGAGGAGATGGATTGAGTTCCTCAAGGACTATGACTTTGACCTTCAGTATCACCCTGGGAAGGCGAATGTCGTAGCGGATGCTCTTAGCAGGAGGAGGTCTTCGCTCCAGCAGGATTGGAAGATGTTGGAGTGCGTCGTGTGCGATGACCGAGTTAGAGCCCTTATGTCAGGCTTTTGTGGCTCAGTTGTCCATTAGGTCCTCTGTTTTGGATGAGGTGATCGAGCACAGAAAGCCGACCCTAGACTCCTAGAGTTAGTGGGCAAGGCAGGCATTGCTCTGATGAGGACGGCGTGATTAGGTTCCATCACCGTGTGTGTGTTCCTGACATTGTGGATGTCCGTGAGCATGTATTAGCAGAGGCTCATAGGTCGAGATTCTCTATTCATCCGGTAAACACTAAGATGTACCAGGATCTGAAGAGATCTTTTTGGTGGTCTGGCATGAAGAAGGATGTAGCGGATTATGTGTCTAGGTGTTAGTATGCCAGCAAGTGAAAGCCGAGCGGCAGCGCCATCTGGCCTCGCAGAAGATGGATATCCCAGTATGGAAGTGGGAAGCTGTCACTATGGATTTTGTTTCGGGATTGCCTCGATCTAGACGGGGTAATGACTCGATTGGGTAGTCGTAGATAGGTTCTCGAAGACTGCGCATTTCTTACCTATGAGAAGAAGCAGTCGGTTGGGAGTTTAGCTAGACGTATGTTAGTAGTGTCTAGGTTGTATGGTGTGCCGAAGTCGATCATTTCGGATCGAGATCCAAGATTTACTTCGAGGTTGTGAAAGGTCTTCAGGATGCTTTAGGTTCGGAGCTGAGCTCAGTTCGGCGTTTCATCCCCAGACCGATGGACAGTCTGAAAGGACTATCCAGACGCTCGAGGATATGTTGAGAGCGTGTGCTGGATTGGAAGGATGATTGGGAGCGCCATTTACCTCTTGTGGAGTTCGCTTATAACAACAGCTTTCATGCGAGTATTGGTATGGCTCCGTTTGAGGCGTTGTAACGGTAGGCCTTGCAGATCTCCTTTATGTTGGGAGGAGACTGGCGATAGACAGCTGATTGGTCCGGAGTTAGTTCAGGAGACTTCGGATAAGATCCAGTTGATTAGGAGGAGGCTTGTTGCGGCACAGGATAGACAGAAGAGCTATGCCGACAACAGGAGGAAGGATCTAGAGTTCGAGGTAGGTAGGTGATCACGTCTTCTTGAAGATATCGCCTACGCGTTGGTGTCGTCAGGTTGGCAGGCATAGTAAGTTGAGCCCTAGATTCATTGGCCCGTATGAGATTCTCAGACGATGGGCAACGTGCTTATGAGCTAGCTTTTACCCCAGCTTTGGCTAGTGTTCACCCCGTTTTCCACGTCTCTATGCTCAGGAAGTATGTCCGAGATCCATCTCATATTATTGTCACGAGCCAGTGGAGATACAGCCAGATCTGTCGTATGTGGAGCAACCAGTAGCTATTCTTGACCGGAAGGTTCAGCACCTCCGGAACAAGAGTATTGCGTCGGTGAAAGTTCTATGGCGTAACTTCTCGCGGGAGGAGGTACTTGGGAGCTTGAGGATGCGATGAAGAAGAAGTATCCCCTTTTGTTTGAGTAGTGTTGTCCTAACTCGAGGACGAAGTTTCTTAAGGGGGAGAGGGTGTAAGACCCTCGAATTTGGTCCTTATTATTTTATTGTGTGCAATTTTATGCTTGCGTATGTCTATGCTTATCATGTAAGTATTATGTATACATATATCTGGTGCACTTAGAATGTACGTATATACTTAGTTGTATATATCGGTTGATTTCATGACATAATGAGTGTGTACATTACACCCTATGTGTTGCATGTATATACTTAGGAGGAATTAGGGTTTTTCATGGTTTTGGGTTCTGGCCGCAGGGTTAGTCGACGTCAACATGAATGGACGTTCACTTATTGTTAACGTCCATATAGGTGGACGTCGATTTTAAGTAGACGGCCATATCGGTGGACGTCTACTTCCTGACAGGCCAGTCCGCAGCAGCATGGTGTGCCATGCTTGATGGGGCGTGGCAACCACTCCCCCACGGCTCCTTGGCCTTCCAACCGACCTCTTGCGTGGGGTGAGAGGGTCCTCTCTTAGAGAGCCCTTGTTGCAACCCCAAAGAGCTCTCTTGGCTCTTTGCAAGGAGAAAAACAAAACCCTAGAAGTTGTGAGAAGACCTGAGGTTTTGAGGCTTTGATCCGGCGATCCAAGGCTCTTCCTGGCGATCTACTTCGACAAGGAGGGAGACAACACATCGGGCTACACATCCCCGGCCCTGGATTGCGGAGGGGAGCGCATCACCGAAGCCGGAGTGGAGTCATCTTGGAGGCTTCTTTGGACTGCCCAAGGAGAGCTTCTCCGACCATTTTGATCCCTTTAGGAGTTTTTCCAAAGGCAAGTAACCCTTGCACCTTGTCCATGTATGTGTTAGAAAGGTTTCTACCATTTTTATGGATTTTCCTCGTGTCCTGGATCCCCTACATTCACCATTCTTTGAAGCTCGGACTGTGTTTTGCACAGGCCCGAACTGACGGCAAGATTCCCGCCGTCAAGATCTTCAGTTGACGGCCAACGATATTGCCGTTTACTTTGTTTGACGGCCAGACTATGCCGTTGAGTTCTTCTGACAGAACAATGAACTGTTCTGCCCTATATCTTTAATTTCCGGACTTGGCGCATGAGGATATAATGTAAATTTTATATGTTATGTAAAATAATAATGTGATGTGTGTGAAATTTCCTGTATTTTTCTGTGGATGGCAATAATTATTAGAATTATTGAAAGGCATGTGTAGGAAAGAGACTATGCATGTTTAATTTTGTCCCATGATTTATGAGGAATTAAATGCTGTAGAATTTTATGAAACATGTCTATATGTATCAGTCCATGCCCTGCAAATTTGAGAATTTTTACATGGCTATGTGAATTACTGAATTTTCTGTAATGGGAATAGAAGCATGAGTAGGTTAATGAATAATTCATAGTAAATTCTATGTCATGCAATAAATCTGGGAAAATTTCTTGTGCCAATATGTATGTGTGATTCATGACTGTGCATGAGCAAATCTGAAATCCTGTCATGTTCTATGTTAACTTAGTTTGAATGGCATGAAACTGGATGTTTCAATTCTATAAATACATGTGAATTCAGAAAAATGTGAAAATTTGCATTGTGTGTTCTTATACCCGAAAACAGCATGGGTTAAATTTTTAGGAAAATTGGATAACAGTAGCTACACTATATGAGATTTCATGTGAAAATGAGTTATAAATACAGTACCATGATTAAGGTTAAATGAGTGCGTTCCAATTAACCCATGAGAAATACTAAATGCTTGATTTCTGTATTAGTGGCATCATGCTAGGGAAGAACAGAACCATGTGCATAAATAAGAAAGTGTGAGTATCATATGTAAAACGTGTGTAATCGGAATGTGTAATGTGTACAATGTGCCGTGTGTGACACTGCTTCCATAGAGGGCTGTGGAACTGTACCATGGAAAAGTCCCCATGGGAAGTTCCATGTGTTAAGATATCGTAGGGCATTAGGATGAAATCCTGGAGGTGGACAAGTACCGCTGGTTAGGGTGGAGACGTGTTCTCCCGGTCTACGCAGTGCCAAGAGTCATCACTGAATTGCCTAGGTGATATGCTATGTGTTATGTGTTATGTGATTTGTGTCCTTCTAGTGGTGGTTTGGACTATGTGTCACGGCAAATAATATGTAAAATGTGAATGTGAACAAGTGTAAAATGTGTATATGTGAACATGTGTAAAATGTGTATATGTGAACATGTGAATGTGAAATGTGAAATCATGTGAACTATTTAGTTAGAATGTGAATATGTGTACATGTGCAATGTTTGAAAAATGAACCATGTGAAATATGGGAATGTGTAACCATGTGAAGTGAATGTGTTAGAGTATGAGACGATAATTCATGCTATGATATCTCTAGTTCCATGTAAATTGCTATCATGTTATAGTCAAATTAGGAGTGTAGCCTTCATGTGATTAAATGAGTAGAAAGCATGTGATAGGAAGTGTCATTTGAACATCTTAAACCATGTACCATGTGTTTTGAATTGGTAGAATTACCATGATAGGTTGTCTCTTATTAATGTCAAGCATGTTGTGTATGTTGCCTTGCAAATTGAATTAGTGGAACCTACTGATGATGCATGAATAATGTGTATGGAGTTATTGCTGAGTCTTTTAGACTCACTCCTTGCTTCGGCGTACAGGTTAGTGGTGACCCGGTACCTTTGGAGGAGGACGTGGAGATGACTCCGAGCGCGGAGATTAGTTGGCGGAGCCTTCGTTGCGCCCCTTTTTGTTTCATAATATGTAAATTGTGACTTGTATTAGAGTTATCATTTTGTAATTGTGGACAAATTATGTATTAAAATGTAGAACTTTAATCTTGTGGACAATGTATTTTTTTTTTTGGTTTAAATTCAATTATGAAAGTTCAGTCTTTTAATTTGCTATATGGATCATGTATGTTAAATGTGGATGATGAAATGTGATGACAGTTAGTCCTTTACTTACTTCCGCGACTCTGTATCTATATTTGTGTACATCTCAATCAATTGTTAGTGTCGGGTCAATGTCCCGCTGTGGTGATCTCCGTCGTGCCGACGTGGGTTGGTACAACCGTACCGGCATAACGTGGGTCGTCACACGCCCCCTTCCCTTCCCTTCCCTTCCTCCTCCCCCTGTCGCAGAACAGGGGGTTGTGTTGGGGATGGGATGGGGCGCTGGCGCAGTGTGCCAGGCCACTGCCCGGCTGGCGCATTACGCCAACTGTGTCCTGCCCGACGCAGTGTGCCAGTGCCTGGACAGCCTAGGGTAGCGGTGCACTGAGCTGGCAGGGTTTTTGGCCCCTTTTTGGGCCCTTCAGAGTATGTTTTTCACGTCGTTTTCGGCGTTGGGGTCGTCTCGGCTGCGCCAATTGACCAGCCTGGGGTCGATGACCACTATGTTGGGTTCCTCGATTTTTGGGTCTACCCAAGTCGGCTCCAACCGGACCGACGGGGCCATTTGATCGCTTGACCCGGATAGTCACGATGGGGTTTTCGGCACCCGTGGGGTGAGAAAAGAAGACCGTGTTACTCTATATTGAATACACTCATGACAGAGCCGTGTTTTAATAGGTACAAAATTATAATGATTGAGCACTCAAAAATATGTTCATCAACATATTTACTTTTATATCAGATTCAGATAAGCCCAAATTAAAAAAATGGCCAATAGCATGCTAAGATCGAAAAGAGAGTTGCAATTTAGAACCTATAAAAAGATTTTGATTCAAAGATCTGTTATTTCTATAATGTGCATATATTTAATGAGAAAACACTCAATGATTTTATCATGCAAATAGATTATAATTCCTCTGGTTTCAAACTGTATAGGGTTTATACAAATTAATGCTTAAACTAGGAATGGGAACCTACTGACAATAATGCATTCTGCTTACAGTATTCTGACTCGATAATGGAATAGAACTCTATAAGCTCTAGAGCGCCTGCCTAGAAGAAAGAAAATAGATAGGTTTGAGAAAGATAGAAAAATATGAAACAAAAAAGGAAAAAAAAGCTTAATTGCTCAAGATACTAATAAAGTCATGTTCTTCAATTTTTTTGATCTTCTTCATGCCAATGAAAAAGTCATAATCACAAAATTAATTTATACTAACACCACAGCATAAACCTGTGAGAATAAAAGTAAAAGGGAATTAGGTTGAACACAATATGAACACCAAATGGGGTCAAATAAATGTCTTTTGAATGGTGGTGGGGTGAGTTCGACGGCCATGTGGTTGTTGTCTATGGGAAGCGACAACGACTGGCGGAGGGGTGGAGTGCGAGTATGGGCGATGCCCGTTGGACAGAAGATCTGATGCTGGCTGGACTAAAAGAACAAAGGACCACGAGGACGATGCTGGCCGGATAGAAGGTCCGATGCTGCCTCCAGTTTTGATGAAGGGAAGAAATAAGGTGAATAGGGCGACGTGGAAGGAGAATGTGCTACCCCTAGGATGATGAGTCGACGGAGTAGGCTCCAGGAGAATAGGGAGAACATGTTGAATAGGAGGTTCGAGAGGGAGGGAGTGTGAAAAATACCTGACATGGTACCGGACTCGAGCAGGTGGAAACGACGATGGAGATCGGGCTTCCCCTCGTGAGGAAGAAGAAGCTGCGAGGAAGAGCAGAAGCAGAAACTGCGAGGAAGAGGACTTGAGCAAGTGGATTTGGCGATGGAGATTGAGCTTCCCCTCGTGAGGAAGCAGAAGCAGCCAGGAAGAGCCGGAGCATGAAGTGTCCCCCAAAAGCCATGTTCATTTGACGAAAATGGAAGGCGAAGGATCGCCGGCCCTTCAACTTCTCTTCTCTTCGGGAACTGAAATGGTAGGACAGATTGAAAAAAGGCACAGATGGAGGAGAGATAGAGAGAGAGAAAGGGGAGGAAGGCCACTTCTCGAAGATAAAAAGTGAAAAGTCTTATATTAATGCCACGTGTCCTAAGTTTAGTTTGGACGGGAAATAGAAAACTCTATTTTAGTAGTATAGTATAGATAGTATTACGAGAAAAGGTATGAGAGAAGAGATTAAACTTAACTTTTGCCATCCATTAATAATTATATGCTTAGACAAATTTACCATGAAGTTAAGTAGGAGAAATTTTAAACTCGGTGGGTGTGCAGGGTTTCGGGCGTAGTGATAGGAAATTTCAACTTGGGATTCTTTGACACTCCTACTAGTTTGGTTAAGCAATATCTATTATATTTTTCTCTCTATAATATGGCCAATAAATTATCAATATATTGCACACAAGAAGGGGATCGATTGATTGGACAGTCTTCGTGTTTTTGGAGATTAAGAGTTCTACTTTCAATGATAGTAAATTTATAAGAATTTTAAAAAAATTACGAATATTATTAAAAATTTAACCACTACAATTGTAATAGATTAGTATTTAATAAGTAAAATTAAAAAAATATTTACCAATATATTCTACCAACACAATAAAATGCCTCCGTGTGATTTACAAGTCATCAGTTTGAATCTCGAAACAGTGTCTCTAACTTATCGAATAAGATTACCTTCCAAGACGGTGTGTTGGTATCCTGTCTATGTTTGGTATTTGAATAGACTGGGGATAGAGTGGGGTTATCCTCAAAATTTTAAGGATAACCTCATTATTTTGAGGATAACCCCACTCTATCCCCAACCTATCCAAATACCAAACATAGAGATATTGAATATACCCTTTGTCCCCGCTCAATAAAACAAGGCCAAAACTAAGTGCATTAGAAAAAAAAATACAAATAAGTATTTCTCAGCTGATCCATGGGAGATAAAAAACATTTGGCGCACATCTTTTGGTTTGCACCAAGTATGATACACTCAATAAAAATGTGCCACCAACTCTTAGGGTTGGAAAATTAAGCTCTTGACATGGCACACCCTCATAGGGTGTATCATGCTTGGTGGAGATTGGGGTATTCCTTGCTACAGAGGAAAATGAATTAAATACGTTGTCCCTTACTCTTCCCTTCACTTCCCATTTTCGTCCCGCCTCCTTTGTTTTGCTTTCTTCTTCTTAGGGTCATATCCACTCTCAAGAGAGAAAGATTTGAGAAAAATTTATTGCACTTGTGCAAAGTGCACAAGTGCAATCCACATGAGTTTTTTACCCATGTGGCACCACGTACGGTCACACGATGGGAGACGTACGTGACCCAAATTAAGTGCGAATCGTTTATACTTGGATGGGCAAGGGACGACGTCCGGCCGTCATGCTCACATGAACGATGGATAATGGTCTTGTCCATGCTGGCAGAAGTTGAAGATCACCCCTATATATTTCTGGACATGGTCTGAAATTAAGATCAATATTCCGCCTTTAGACCGGAGAATATTGTTTTGCAAGGAGAAGTTGCGTGCATGTAGGGAAGCTTGTCTCTTTAGAAAATCATAAAAAGGAGAAAAGGAAGAAGGAATTGGAAGCATGGAATATTTGGGGAAGAGGAAAAATCGCCGACGCATCTAATTCTCTTCCCCAACGTCGACAAGGCAAAGGTATTTCTTCCTGTAGGATCGATGCATCTGATCACTTCCCCATCGACAAAGGCAAAGGCAAAGGCAAAGGCGGAGGCATTCTTCAAAGAACACATGGTCTTGCTACGCTTCAAAGAGAGAAGTTCTTCGCAGTACCGGGTTGGAGGAACGCTGCAGTTCTTCTCGGTCTCACCATCGCCCAAACCTTCTGTATATAGTACTATCTATGACCCTAGTTACTACCATCCTCGTTAGCTCTAATTTTTCTTAATTTTCTTTACAGAGGGTCTTATTATTGTAAATACGTATTTCAAACCCATACGCCTTATCGTTATACTTCCAGCTGATCTCAGGCTGCAGTCAGAGATGCTTACTAAATGTTGGTATAGCGTGGATGAACAGTATAAGCGTTCACATATGTCTGGTTCATCTTGGCTTCTATTGGCAGAAATTGACCCGTGGATTAAATTGTTCGTCGATCGTTAGAGCAAACCACATCACACGAAGAAAATTGCCTTTTCCAACTCTAACGGCGCCGACCGGATCGGGTTCTGTGCTTCGAGTGCACATCATCTAAAGTACTGAACTAGCTGACGCCCACGCGCGCCCAAGGGATAACTTATGCCAGTGAATAGTAGTTACTTGGACAACTTTTGTGAAGATAACGAAAACCTAAATCTTTGTCCTTTTGTTTAGGCGGTTAACTTTTGGTTAAAAGTAGTCAAGACTATATATAGAGAAATGCTATTTGTACGTGTTGCTGCAAGAGCAAGAGGGTCGATCGGAGCCGAGCGGAGTGGGCCCCAAGGGAGTGGCAGTGACGCATTGTCGTTGGCAAGGAGGGCCCGACCTGCAAAGAACCACCGAGACTCCTCGGTGGTCGGACACTCCGACGATCAAGTTAGAATACCAGAGATTGAACTAGGAGGTTTTGGTGCTATGAATAGCGTACCTTCCCTGTATGGGGTGTCTCTACCTTTTATAAGGACCCGGTGGTCTGAATCTCCAGTGGGGAAGGGAGGATGTGTCCTCCTTTTGCGCCTCAAATCTTGCTAGGCAGGGTAGAAAGAGGCAACTGCGGCCATCATTACGCATCTCACAGCTAGGATTCCGAAGACTTGCCAATATAGGGACTTCCCTATATGTGAGCATGACAGCTGCGGCGTGCGTGACCGCAATCCTCGGAATCAGCATGGCGGGTAAGTCCAGCTTGGCACCAACCGGGTGTGCCTGTATCGCGTGCCCGACCCCGCGGGCCTTTGTCGGGGACAAAGCCGCTAGGCCGAGGATTCAGGTCATCGTCGGCTACTACAGACGATCTTCGGTCGTCGGCCGAAGGAATGTCCGACGTCTCTAGGTCGTCGCTAGGTCGGCTAGTGACGAACAACACCATTAGCCCCCCTGGGTTCTTCTTGGGGCGAGCTCTCGGCTCGAGGAGAAGCCACTTTGCCTCGTCACCAGCTCGTTCTGACATTCACTCTTGGAATCTGGACCGGTGCGCGCCGCTTCGCCGGATTCTAGACGTACCCCCTTGTGTCAGAGCCATTTCGAATGACGTTCCCGCCATTATGGAGACCACGACCTCCGGCCATTATGTCAGTACGGGTGGCGCCAGCTGTCGCATAACTGCCTCGATTCCCTCGCTCATGATGGTTTCGTTTGATGGCGGCATGCGTTACGAATCCGGGTGAACAGCCCCAGGTCGTCATCCTTCTGACACGTGGCGGAATCGGGGTCGTTCGTGGGTTACTAACAGTCCGATCGGGTTGGCCTTGCGGTCCTATAAATAGCCAGGGTCAGTGCTAAACGGAGCACCCTTCATTCGCGCGTGTACCTTCTGATTATCGAGCCAACATCCCTCCGACGACCAACGCCTCCTCGCCGACCTTGGAACAGTGCTTCTTTTCGCTTGCTTCCTTCTGAGGTAAGCGATGAGTCACTCTTTCTTAACCTCCTCGACCGAGGGTCCGTCGTCCATCTCTTCCCCCATTAGGTCCGTCAGTGAGAACCCCAATGCCCCTGGTGAGGTTCCCGATCATGTTTCCGAGGGCCCCGAGACCGATATCAAAATCATGGACACCCTGGTGTCGGGTCCCGTTGAGGACTCTTTCGTCCTTGAAGTTAGTCCTGGTACATACGTTCCGCGGGCGCCTTCGGCCCATACCTCCGGAGCCCGTCTCCGAGCCGACAATGTGGCGGATGCGCGGTGCGACATCTCCTTCGATACCTTCAAATGGATGCGTACTCACCCTTGGCTCACTTTCCCGGCCGGCGCCGTTATGTTTGCTAACCGAGGGTTTCGAGCACATCATGTCATGAAGGGGGGATTTTCCATCTACTCTGAGGCGGTCCGGGCCGGCTTTTGTTTTCCTCTTCATCCTTTCACTGTTATCCTTCTCTTGGAGCTCGGGATCGCTGTCACGCCCCGATATTTAGCAGCGGAATAAATATCGGGGGACGTGAATGATACAAGTAGACGTATCACAGTTGAATAGCGCAGAGTCACAATTGAGCATAACAACACATTTGAGACTATAATATGGTCACCAAAAGTATACTTTATTGCATTCCAATTCACTAGTTACAACCTTACATAAGAAGAACTGTCCAAAAAGGTTCATTATTCAAATGAAAATGTCTCACTATTACATAAACCACTCAAATGTCTATTTCCTAATCTTTCAACTCCTCATCTGGCGGGTGCTCATCACTCTTGCCCTGCCCCATCCGACTCCACTGGTTCCTCATCACTTCCTGAGAAAAAGGGTAGGATGATAGGGCGAGCGAACTAGCTCAGTAGGATTTTATATCTCAATATTGTGCGGGCACTAATATACATGATTAACAGTTTTAAACAGGTAGATATGCACATGAACATGATGACAATGTATGCTTTCTAACAAGTGAATAGCTGAACAGGACGACTAGCATATCAGATCAAATGCCGAATTTCATATACGTATGACTGAGTCAAACTCTTTGTAATGAAAATGCAACACAACCTCTAAGTTCTGCGATTTGCAAACAAATGAGTACGGCTAAAATGGGCCCAAGCTTCGCCATCGGCAGGATGACTGATTTCACCATCATCATGACAGACTCTTTCCGTATGTCAAGTTATATGTCCAGCTGTCTTCGAGGACATGAACAATTACTGCAATATAGGTGTGATCGGAAAGTACCATAGTGACTTATATGGGACATTCTTCTGCTTTGACTTGTCTCCTATCTTAGGCTTCAATCTATCATGCTTACAGATACAACATGATGTCTTATTTACATCATCTTTGTAGTATAACATACAATGATTAGGACATACATCAATTTTCATAAATTCAAGCCCCATATCATTCACTATCTTCTTCGCACGGCAAAAATCATTGGGCAACCTCTCCGATTGAGAAAGCATACTCTTGACGAGTAAGAGAAGTTGATCAAAACAACTCTCGGTCATATGAAATTTAGACTTCAAATTCAGTAGCTATGACACTGCAGACAATCGTGTATGCTTTTCACAACCATCCCATAATGGCTCATCAACATCTCAAAGTAACTGATAAAATCTCTAAGCTATATTATTCGACACTTCTTCATTTGTTTGGTCATTATGAATATTGAACTCCGGTCTATCAGCATCGACAACCATGTCTATGTATGTACTTGTGGAGGCAAAGTTGGCCAATTCATACGATTGGATATTAAACTCACCATGAGACGACCATAACTCAATGTGCAACAAATCCTCTCGTATACAAATGATGCTACACATCCCATGTCGATATCCACTTTCTGTTCTTACAAGTAGAATAAGGACATCAGATGTTACCCATCAGATCAACTGCTATTGATGAATTTCTCAATACAAACCAAATAAAACTGTCAACTCCATCTTTAAACTGCTCTGTCACAACTCCATGACCGATTCTCAAATGACATTTTTCCGACACAGATTAAATGTCATCTCACGAATTAAAACCCAACTGACCCTCACATCATTCGAGTAAGTCAAAATGAATAGGTAGGGCATATTAATTAGATTATCACTTTTTACCCATCCATGAATATTTGATCGCACTCAAATGGTCATTTACTATATGTTTGTATATTTTGCTAAAAATTTCGGCAGCATCTCCCCACACCTCTCTTATATACCAAAAATATTTATTGATTATGAAATTTTCTTAAACACTTATTTCTAAGTGACTAAGAAAATATTCAAAATTAATAAATGTATACCAGAGAGGAGTGAGAAGACGCAACTAAATTTTTCAACAACTGTACAAACAAATATAGTAAATAACCACCTAACTGCGATCAAACATTCACAGATTGTTCAAAGTGAGATAATTCAAGACTTTGAGTTAGATATAAACGTTCTCATCATTAAAAATAAGATTAGTGCACATCAATCCCAGAGTTTTGAATGGGAAGGTTCATTGACACGGGCTTAACACGCTCTCGTGAGGTGTGTGCAGTGATAAATTGCTATACATACATAGATCAAATTAAAAACCATATAAACATGAAAGGAAAATGAAAACAAAATATTTTATGTGAATAAGTGCAATATTAAAATAAATTCACACATACATGTAAATCAATTACATTAAAGTAAGAAGTGTAATACTAATCAATAAACTGAAAATAAATAATTAAAAATAATCTCTATAATAGTGCTCTATTGAATTAAGTTCAATTGAAGGATCTAATGTCTAGAAAGAAAAGTTTGTACTAATTTTTTTTTCTCTAAATTGGATATATATCTCATTAGTGTTAAAGGTCCGTTTGCTTTAAAGCAGGAGGTCTCAGGCTTGAGGTCCCAAAGCACAATACCTCCTTAAACAAATCTCTTGCACACCTCAATGGCGGTACCCCTTAAGTCAAAATTCTCACCTGGCATTCTTGTGGGCGCAGGGGAGGGTTTGGAAGAAGGGAAAACCTTAAATCCCCTGCATTGGCATTGGCCCGGGACATGTTCTTTGTTAGTCATATTTTTTAGTTGATAAAATAGCTCTCTAGCTTCTCTTAAAAAGGTAAAATACATTCTTAAGTTCGGATGCCTTGAACACTTCAACTCCAATGCAAATAAGATAGATGTTGGTTGCTTGTCCTTATGTTTATACTTGTGTTCATAATTAGTTTTTAGTGCACATGCATCCCCTTCAATTCATGAATTGAGTGTCAGTGGGGAAATGTTTAACATGAACTTTAGTATTTTCAAAATAGTTTATGGTCCATGTGTTGGTAAAATTTAAAAGTGAATGTTCACCTACTTTACATCCTTTAAAGAAAACTTATGTTCAAATGGGTAGGTGGGTTCTTCATTTTTTAGTAACTTCATATGGGGGAGGGGTAGTCTTGCATTCTATGATTTTTTATTGCCTTAACTTGTTTATAATCTTTGTTGATTCATAGTCATGCCATATATATATATATTATATATATATATATATATATATATATATATATATATATATATATATATATATATATATTATATATATATATATATATATAGATGCTGGGTACGGCGGTGCGGCCCTGCCGTACCTCAGTCGCTGCCGCTGGATCACCATCTAGCGGCAGCGCTGCCGCCCCATTTTTTTTATTTTTTTAATTTTTAGCAGCCGCTGGATCACCATCCGACGGCTGCGCTGGGGTGCGGCGGGGCCGCACCGCCGCACCCCAGCATTTACCTATATATATATATATAATAGTGATATTATAATACGACGGTGCAGTCCCGTCGTAAATACATTTGCAGTGCGCACATAGCACATTGCGACGGAGTTGTATCGTCGCATCTTAATTTTTTTTTCTCTCTCTCTCTATATATATATTTGATGTCAATTCGGATCAAACGATTACCCCAAACTCTTTTATTTGACCTCATCATATCCAACCCCTTTACCAATTATCATCTCTAGCTTATAAAACTAATGTAATTCCCAAATATATGGGTGGGCCAAATATTTTGGGATCAACCAGCGTCCAATTTAAATTGTATTTGCTGTTTATTCGAGATCAAATATTAGTGACATGACTCCAATCCAAGATCAAATATACGGGTTGCACAATTAGGAGAATTCAACAATGTCACATTTAACTAATTTTGGGTTTTATTGAATGATTGAGTTGGTTCTTGTCCTATCTAATGAATGAGAAACATTTTATACTTGGTTGGGGTGTCCGTGCTCACTGACACAAGCCAGTGTGGATATATGACAGTTGGGTCTATCCACTTGTATCTGAGGATAGATGTGCGGACACTTCCGCATGCTGTTATACAAAGTGTTACTCCTAATGAATTGATCAATAAAGGCTAGGATTGAAGGGCCTTCCCCGTCCAACTTCTGGTCTAGTTAAAAAGTAATAGCTTTATAGTTCGAAATTTACTATTCACCCCAATTTTTGACCATGAGGGATCTGCTTTAAGATAGATCTTTCTTCGAACTAGCTATGCATCTTTCCATTACAAAGCTACAATGCACACCAGGCAAGGATCCACATGCTGACATATGACATCATGGTCATATGTAGTTCATTTGGCAACTATTTGATCTTGCATCTTTACTTGACGCTACTCCAAGTGTGGACAAAACTATTTCATCTTACTCATCTACATATCAATCCCAAGTCCACTAACTTAAACATATTAACCCAAGTCCATTAAACACCCTTAAATAAATAGTGGTGGGTGTTACACTAGCACATTACCCAAGGGAGCCAGCCACTAAAGTGAACTTAAGTGTTAAAGTGAGGTTTTTGTTTATTAGTGAGTTGAGTCCAAGAGAGACCCACACTTTGGACTTCTCCATAGTTGAGGCCAGGAGACACTATAAGGAAAAGCACATTTAGAGACCGACATTTTCGGTCTCTATTCGGTCACTAAAATTACTAGAGGCCGAATATTGATCGAATAGAGACCGAAAATGTCGGTGAAGAATTTCTGGTCACAAATCTATGACTGAAGTGTTTCGGTCACTAATCAGTCACTAAATAGTGACCGATTAGTGACCAAAATCCTTCAGTTGCTGAGGGTAGTTATCAACGACCGAAAAAATCGGTCACTATTTCGGTCACTAAATAGTCACCGATTAGTGACCGATTTTCAGTCACTAATTTAGTGACCGAATTAGTGACTGAATTAAATCAGTCACTATTAGTGACCGAAATAACTCAGTCACTGTTCGGTCCCTAAAATAGCGACTGATTTGCAACCGATCCATGTCGGTCTCTGATAGCGACAGACTTGTCCCAGTCACAAATCGGTCGCTGTTTTAGGGACCGAATAGTGACCGAATTAATTCGGTCACTAATCGGTCTCTATTTTTTTAAAATTATTTTTTAAATTTATATACATTTTTAGCAAAATAACCTGTTTAAATACAACAATGTTCACAACAATACAAAATGTCTACAAGACAACAATAATAAAAATGTCTACAACACAATAATAAAAAATGTTCACAAGACAACAATAATAAAATATCCACGATAATAAAAAAAATATCTACAACACAACAATAATAAAATGTCCACAACAATAATAAAAATATCCACAACGCCACAATAATAAAATGTCAACACAATACTAAATGTCCACAAGACAACAATAATAAAATGTCCACAACACAACAATAATAAAAATGTCCGCAAGACAACAATAATAAAAATCCACGATAATAAAAAAAATATCTACAACACAACAATAATAAAAAGTCCACAACAATAATAAAAATATTCACAACGCCAAAATAATAAAATGTCAACAACAATAATAAAAATGTCCACAACAATAATAATAAAAAATAAAAATCTCATGAATCATCGTCCTCATGCTCATCTTCGTGCTCGTCTCCTCCCACGCCACCCGATGAAGGAACCTACAATACATATATATAATAATAAGTTAAATTAACTATTATAAGTAATAAATTATTTAAATTTATAGATTTTTATTCACTCGCTTTTGGTCACTATTTTGGTCACACTTAAGATGAATTTGAGCGTTGAGCTCAAACCGGGAGTCCGAATTGAACTCTGTCAGTTTCCACAAGTCACGACCATAACTCTGGTCGTGCTGGAAAAAATCAGAGTCCAATCGAATTAGTATTTCGAATTTTGGACCCCCAAACCTAGCTCTTCATTTTTAAACTAAACTAAATTGCTTAATATAAATTTGAGCGTCGAGCTCAAAGAGGGAGTCGGAATTGAACTCTTTCAGTTTCCACAAGTTACGACCATCACCCTGGCCATGCTGGAAAAAATCAGAGTCCAATCGAATTAGTATTTCGAATTTTGGACCCCCAAACTTATGTTCTTCATTTTTAAACTAAACTAACTTGCTTAATGTAAATTTGAGCGTCGAGCTCAAACCGGGAGTCTAAATTGAACTCCGTCAGTTTCCACAAGTCACAGCCATCACCCTGGTTGTGCTGGAAAAAATCAGAGGCCAATCGGATGAGTATTTCGAATTTTGGACCCTCAAACCTAAGCTCTTCATTTTTAAACTAAACTAACTTGCTTAATGTAAAATTGAGCGTCGAGCTCAAACTGGGAGTCTAAATTGAACTCCGTCAGTTTTTACAAGTCACAACCATTGCCTTAGTCGTGCTAGAAAAAACCGAAGCCCAATTGTATTAGTTGTTGCCCAGTTGACGAGCCCAGAGGGGGGGGGGGTGAATGGGTCTTTTTCAAAATTATATTTGATTAGTACATGTACTTAAAACATTCATACAAAGATATTCTTCGATGAAGGTTAGAGAAGATTAGTATAAAAGAAAAACACCCAATAAGCAATCACACAACACAAGGAATTATCCTGGTTCAGACCTCCTCTCCTTAGGAGTCCTACGTCCAGTCCCTGAGCAACAACTCAGGATTCCACTAACTAGGGTACAGTCCCCCTATGAGCAATACAACACCCAGCTCAGCTGGTCTTCCTTCACACGAAGGGAACTACAACACCCTGGATCCCTCACCAAGTCTTCCTTCACAACAGAAGGAACACAACACCCTGGCTCCCCACTAGGTCTTCCTTCACAACAGAAGGGAACTATAATACAAAAAGAATAAACAGGAATTCAAGCCCCTAGATCAAGCTTTAGCAAGTCAAGATCTGAAGCTACTAGCACTGAGAGCAAATAATCTAAACAAGGCACTCTCTCAGAACTACATTGGCTCTCTTAGGATTTCTATTACAGCACAGAGAGCAAAGAGCTAAAGACACACTAGAATTGAATTCTTGGCTCTCGGATTCTTTCAGAAGATCTGCAATGCTTGTGTTTTTCGATGGTAAGTCTCTCTCTTCTGTGTGTCTTCTGGAGCTGTTATCTTGTATTTATATCTCCAATTTTGAAATGTAGTCGTTGAAGTAACCGTTGTCTCTTAGTTTGGTAGACGTTAGACTGCTTGACACTTGGAAGCTTCTAGTCAACAATCTTTTATCCATTTGAGCACGCAAAGAGATAGGATCTTTTGGCGTCTATATGGTCCAACGTTGTATGACAAAATGTCTTTAGGGCCCTGCATACATTAAATGCTAGAACAGTAGACAGCTAGGCTGTCTCTTGTTGTCAGTAAACGTTGATGTGAATATTCACCAAAATAGTAATGCCATTTTGCTATATCTAATAGATGCATACAAGGTACGCAGGATAATGGATGATATCGTCTGCATGCATGCAGAGATGCGTTTTGTCTTCATTAAATGCATAGCAGTCAGACAGATATGTGAAGACTTTGACTATTCAACGCTTTCAGAAATAAGATAAATATCAAGTCGATATAAAACATAAAGTCGATGCCTATATGACTTATGAAATCGTTATGATCAAGTGTTTACTGAAGAAATCGTTATGAGCACTTAACAAGTCGTTATAGAAAGCAAATCGTTATATTCATTAAAGGAGTCATTATGAATACTGAAGAAATCGTTATAGAAAACAAATCGTTGTATTCATTAAAGGAATCGTTATGAATACTGAAGAAATCGTTATAGAGAGCAAATCGTTATGAGCGCTAAAGAAATCGTTACACGAAGCAAATTGTTATGATGACTGAAGGAATCGTTGCGATGAGCAAATCGTTACGATGACTGAAGGAATTGTTGCGATGAGCAAATCGTTACGATGACTGAAGGAATCGTTGCGATGAGCAAATCGTTACGATGACTGAAGGAATCGTTGCGATGAGCAATCGTTACGATGACTAAAGAAATCGTTGCGATGAGCAAATCGTTACGATGACTAAAGAAAGCAAATCATTACGATGACTAAAGAAATCGTTGCGATGAGCAAATCGTTACGATGACTAAAGGAATCGTTGTGATGAGCAAATCGTTACGATGACTAAAGAAATCGTTGCGATGAGCAAATCGTTACGATGACTAAAGGAATCGTTGTGATGAGCAAATCGTTACGATGACTAAAGAAATCGTTGCGATGAGCAAATCGTTATGATGACTAAAGGAATCATTGCGATGAGCAAATCGTTACGATGACTAAAGGAATCGTTGCGATGAGCAAATCGTTACAATGACTAAAGAAATCATTACGGAACGATTTGATGGTAACCACATGATGTTTCAGTCTTATAAAGAAATCGTTAAGATACTTGTGAAACCGTTATGATATCAAATCGTTATAGCTCTATTAAAATCGATATACATGAAGGAAATCATTGTGACTTTCAACAGAAGTCGATGTGGACTTAGAGAAATATCATCTTGACTTTGTTAATGCTTCAGAAGGGTAATACTTACCAATATTGGCTTGTTTGTCCTTGGTGTATTTCATGTACTTGGACTTCATAGAATATGTGTTAGAGAACTTTTGATAGGGTTTTGTTAATCACCAAAATAAATATGTAATTAATTAAAATTATATAGAGATGGACTGATCATCATTAGTATTTCGAATTTTGGACCCACAAACCTAAGTTCTTCAATTTTAAACTAAACTAACTTGCTTAATGTAATTTTAGCGTCGAGCTCAAATCGGGAATCGGAATTGAACTCCGTCAGTTTCCACAAGTCATGACCATCACCCTAGCCGTGCTGGAAAAATTAGAGTCCATTCGGATGAGTATATCAAGTTTTGGACCCCCAAATTTAAGTTCTTCATTTTAAAACAAAACTAACTTGCTTAATGTAACTTTGAGCGTCGAGCTCCAATCGGGAGTCTAAATTGAACTCTGGCCGTGCTGGAAAAAACCGGAGGCCAATCGGATGAGTATTTCGAATTTTGGACCCCTAAACCTAAGTTCTTCATTTTTAAACTAAACTAACTAGCTTAATGTAAATTTGAGTGTCGAGCTCAAACCGGGAGTCTAAATTGAACTCTATCAGTTTCCACAAGTCACAACCATTGCCCTGACCGTGCTGAAAAAACCCGGAGGCCAATCGGATTAGTATTTCAAATTTTGGACCCCCAAACCTAAGTTCTTCAATTTTAAACTAAACTAACTTGCTTAATGTAAATTTGAGCATCGAGCTCAAACCGGGAGTCGGAATTGAACTCCGTCAGTTTCTACAAGTCACAACCATCACCCTGGCCGTGCTGGGAAAAATCAGAGGCCAATCGGATGAGTATTTCAAATTTTGGACCCCCAAACCTAAGTTCTTCATTTTTAAACTAAACTAACTTGCTTAATGTAAATTTGAGCGTTGAGCTCAAACAGGGAGTCAGAATTGAACTCCGTCAATTTCCACAAGTCACAACCATTGCCCTGGCTATACTGGAAAAAATCGGAGGCCAATCGGATTAGTATTTCGAATTTTGGACCCTCAAACCTAAGTTCTTCATTTTTAAGCTAAACTAACTTACTTAATGTAAATTTGAGCATCGAGCTCAAACTGGGAGTCGGAATTGAACTCCGTCAGTTTTCACAAGTCACAACCATCACCCTGGCCGTGCTGGAAAAAACTGGAGGGCAATCGGAAGAGTATTTCGAATTTTGGACCCCCAAACCTAAGTTCTTCATTTTTAAACTAACTAACTTAATGTAAATTTGAGCGTCGAGCTCAAACCGAGAGTCTAAATTGAACTCCGTCAGTTTTCACAAGTCACAACCATTGCCCTAGCCATGCTGGACAAAACCGGAGGCAATCAGATTAGTATTTTGAATTTTGGACCCCCAAACCTAAGTTCTTTTTTTTTTAAAACCAAACTAACTTGCTTAATGTAAATTTGAGCGTCGAGCTCAAACCGGAGTCAGAATTGAACTCCATCAGTTTCCACAAGTCACGACCATCACCTGGCCATGCTGAAAAAGCCGAAGTCCAATCGGATGAGTATTTCAAAATTTTGGACCCCAAACCTAAGTTCTTCATTTTTAAACTAAACTAACTTGCTTAATGTAAATTTGAGCGTCGAGCTCAAACCGGGAGTCTAAATGAACTCTATCAGTTTCCACAAGTCACAACCATTGCCCTGACCGTGCTGAAAAAACCCGGAGGCCAATCGGATTAGTATTTCAAATTTTGGACCCCCAAACCTAAGTTCTTCAATTTTAAACTAACTAACTTGCTTAATGTAAATTTGAGCATCGAGCTCAAACCGGGAGTCGGAATTGAACTCCGTCAGTTTCTACAAGTCACAACCATCACCCTGGCCGTGCTGGGAAAAATCAGAGGCCAATCGGATGAGTATTTCAATTTTGGACCCCCAAACCTAAGTTCTTCATTTTTAAAACTAAACTAACTTGCTTAATGTAAATTTGAGCGTTGAGCTCAAACAGGGAGTCAGAATTGAACTCCGTCATTTCCACAAGTCACAACCATTGCCCTGGCTATACTGGAAAAAATCGGAGGCCAATCGGATTAGTATTTCGAATTTTGGACCCTCAAACCTAAGTTCTTCATTTTTAAGCTAAACTAACTTACTTAATGTAAATTTGAGCATCGAGCTCAAACTGGGAGTCGGAATTGAACTCCGTCAGTTTTCACAAGTCACAACCATCACCCTGGCCGTGCTGGAAAAAACTGGAGGGCAATCGGAAGAGTATTTCGAATTTTGGACCCCCAAACCTAAGTTCTTCATTTTTAAACTAAACTAACTTAATGTAAATTTGAGCGTCGAGCTCAAACCGAGAGTCTAAATTGAACTCCGTCAGTTTTCACAAGTCACAACCATTGCCCTAGCCATGCTGGACAAAACCGGAGGCAATCAGATTAGTATTTTGAATTTTGGACCCCCAAACCTAAGTTCTTTTTTTTTTAAAACCAAACTAACTTGCTTAATGTAAATTTGAGCGTCGAGCTCAAACCCGGAGTCAGAATTGAACTCCATCAGTTTCCACAAGTCACGACCATCACCTGGCCATGCTGAAAAAGCCGAAGTCCAATCGATGAGTATTTCAAATTTTGGACCCCCAAACCTAAGTTCTTCATTTTTATACTAAACTAACTTGCTTAATGTAAATTTGAGCGTCGAGCTCAAACCGGGAGTCTAAATTGAACTCTGTCAGTTTCCACAAGCCACAACCATTGCCCTGGCTATACTGGAAAAAACCGGAGGCCAATCAGATTAGTATTTCGAATTTTGGACCCCCAAACCTAAGTTCTTTATTTTTAAACTAAACTAACTTGCTTAATGTAAATTTGAGCATCGAGCTCAAACCCGGAGTCGGAATTGAACTCTGTCAGTTTCCACAAGTCACGACCATCACCTGACCATGCTGAAAAAAGCCAGAGTCCAATCGGATGAGTATTTCGAATTTTGGACCCCCAAACCTAAGTTTTTCATTTTTAAACTAAATTAACTTACTTAATGTAAATTTGAGCGTCGAGCTCAAACCGGGAGTCTAAATTGAACTCCGTAAGTTTCCACAAGTGACAACCATCACCCTGGCCGTGCTAGAAAAAATCGGAGGCCAATCGAATGAGTATTTCAAAATTTGGACCCCCAAACCTAAGTTCTTCATTTTTAAACTAACTAACTTGCATAATGTAAATTTGAGCGTCGAGCTCAAACCCGGATTTGGAATTGAACTCCGTCAGTTTCCACAAGTCACGACCATCACCTGGCCATGCTGAAAAAAGCCAGAGTCCAATCGGATGGGTATTTCGAATTTTGGACCCCCAACCTAAGTTCTTCATTTTTAAACTAAACTAACTTGCTTAATGTAAATTTGAGCGTCGAGCTCAAACGGGAATCTAAATTGAACTCTGTCAGTTTCCACAAGTGACAACCATCACCCTGGCCGTGCTAGAAAAAATCGGAGGCCAATCGGATGAGTATTTCAAATTTTGGACCCCCAAACCTAAGTTCTTCATTTTAAACTAAACTAACTTGCTTAATATAATTTGAGCGTCGAGCTCAAATCGGGTGTCGGAATTGAACTCCGTCAATTTTCACAAGTCACAACCATCACCTTGGCCATGCTAGAAAAAATCAGAGGGCAATCGGATGAGTATTTCAAATTTTGGACCCACAAACCTAAGTTCTTCATTTTTAAACTAAACTAACTTCCTTAATGTAAATTTGAGCGTCGAGCTCAAACCGAGAGTCGGAATTGAACTCTGTCAGTTTCTACAGTCGAAGTTTGGACCCCCAATCCTAGCTAAGTTCTTCCTTTTTAAAGAAACAAAACTAAAATTGACTGCTAAAATAAAAAAAGCTAAAATAAAATCAATTTACTCATATGAGGAGCTCGTGCTGATGTCGATGGTGCTGCCTGAGAAGGAATGCTGACCTGGGAGAGGGCCTGGGAGATAGCCTGGAAGAGGGCCTGGGAGAGCTGGGCCTGGACAGTGCCTAGACAAGACTCCATCGTCTGGGCCAGACGAGACTCCAAACCAGAGATCTCATCTTGAATGAAGCCCCTCATCTCACTGGGAGAAGTACCAGGAGCACCAACTGTAGTGAATGCACTCGTATGTGAGGCTGAACTCGAGGTGCTAGAGAACACCCTGCTTGTGTCCATATTGTGTCCAAAACCATACACATGGCCTTTCTTTGGGGCACCAGAGGCCGCAACCCATACCTTAGGATCTAACTGCGGCTGCTCCTCCTCCCTGGCGTACTTCTCTGTCATCTGTTGGCTATATGACTCCTGTAAAAAATACAATTGACAATGTAATATTAATCCGTAACGAGAAAAAATAAATAGTGAATAGACTGTAAATACTTACCGCAACCTCTTGGGCTCTATCGCTAATGTACTGATCCGTCGCCTTTTTCTTATGTGTCTTATCAAACACCTCCTAAATGTCGGAGGCCGTTTTAACTCCTTTTCCTATTTCACAGAAAAAACATGACATAAATGAGTACCTCTATGAATAAAATATATCACAAATGGACATATGACTTACCAATCTAGACTGATGGGTCGCAAAGGAGACTAACCCACTTGTATGCATGTTGGCCTCTGGATTGGCCGCCCGATTCACTTTCATTGTTGTGGAGGTTTGTTGCCATCTCTCTGCGGCCCATATGTTGCACAAATTTTCCCAGTAGTCTCTCCTCATCCACGTCGGTGCGCGCTCCCTCCAAAGAGTCGGGTTTGCACTCTGACAAACTTTCTTTGCATTTTTTCTCGCATTATACAATAAATGCTTAAAATTTGATCGGGCGGTGGTCGTCAATACTAATTGAGACCGCGCCTCGTCCGAACGATGCGTGAATCGATGATTGCTCTGTACAAATAAGAGTTAGTTAACTGAATGTAGATAAGAAAACAAATAAATTATAATAATAAATTACATACCATGAACATCTGATACAACAACTCCTGGACCTCCATCGGGAAATCATTGAATCTATGAATAGGCCCAAGAAAGTGTGCCTGAATTATTCTTATGATGAATTGAGATGCTTGGGCTGGCTCTATTTTATCACTGTAATTATGTAACTTGTTAATATGAATTTATGAACTAAATATACATCCTTAATAAAAGATACATATAAGTTTATTACATACCCATTGATCCACACCTCCCGCGGAGTGCTGTCATAAAAACTGCCTCCCCCTCCTGGAGACTATCAACATCCTCTGGCATCGGACCTGGACAAAAATGCACGACGACATAAGTAATGAACAAAAATACAAATAATGACTATACAAATACTTACAACTTTGAATATACATACCTCCGACTGTGTGAGAAGAAGGTGTAGACTGACCCAAGCCTGTAACATTTTAATGGCATAAGAATAAATGCACGATGATAGTAGAACTTTAAATATACATACCTGCTGCTACTGGAGGAGACAGAGAAGAAGGACCAGCAGCTGTAACAAGAATATATGGCATAAATAATGAAGTTGTGTAAACTCACCCGAACCTGTAAAAATTTTATGGCATAAGGATCAATGCACAATGAAAGTAGAACTTTAAATATACATACCTACTGCTACAGGAGGAGACAAAGAGGAAGGACAAGCAGCTGTAACAATTTTAATGGCATTAATAATTTGTATAAATAATGACTATACAAATACTTTCAAATTGAAATATATAAACATGGTACTGTAGAATGAGGAGGTGTAAAATCAACCAAACTTGTAAGAATTTTATGGCATAAAGATCAATGCACAATGAAAATAGAACTTTAATATACATATCTACTGGTAGAGGAGGAGGGACAGACGAAGAACTAGAAGCTATAACAATTTAAATGACATTAATAATATGTATAAATAATAAAGAAAGAAAAATACAATAGAAAAATATACATACCTGATGCCTGGAACAAACCCCTCCCATGGCTGCTCCTCCCACCACTAGAACCCGATCGTGCTCCATGCACCATATCTTCATAAGGAACATAAAAATTTAATGTTCACTAGTCAATTACTTATATTGAAAGTGGGCTACTTTAAATATACTAAACAGATGTGAAAAAATTCTACCTATTTTTAAATGATATCTATTTCCTCCTCGTCAGATGATGATATATCTAATTTAGCCCCATCTTCATCATCATCTTCACATTCATCACTCGTATATTCTTCCTCCTCATCAGAACTTTCACATTCAACATCTGTTCACCTTCCACTACTCCCTTTTATCTCACGTGGATCAACTTCTTTGACCTCATTTCCTTGAGACAAGGAAATTGGCGCTTCAGATTCGTCTTCTCCAATATGAGCTGTCAACTCTACATTTTCAACCAAGTCTTCTTGAAAGAATTCTACGTTGACCTCTTCAGGTGTCTGATCAGTCATGTCCAATTCATAATCAGAGAATAGTCTTGACTTAACTCTACAAACTACCCACCAATCATTTCATTCTTTGTTTGTAGATGATGGATAGCTTGTATAATACACCTGATGGGCTTGCGGGGCTAAAATGAATGGCTCATACGTATTCAACTTTGACTTATGTTAGAACAATCCCATGTGTTGTGCGCGACGAGTGCCTCTGAGTGCCGATTCCGAATTGTGGTCTTCTAAGTGATTTCGATAATCGAACGAAAAGTTATGCCTATTTGAGCGAAGGTGTGTCTGTATTTGATCATATCGGGAGCCTGCGACCATGCCCCAGAGAGGAATTTGAGTGCCGGACCGGAAATCTCTGAATCCAACCTTGTGTCAACAAGGTATAAGTGTCGATTCCGAATTGGGGCCTCGCGGGCAATTCTGATCGTCGAACGAAGAAATATCTGCGTCCTACCGAAGGGGTGCAACAATTAGTATACTAGTACATATACTCCGCGATGGAATTTCGGCCTTGAAATGGAATTTCGCGAAACAATCGTCCTATCGACCGTCTCGGAGTGGCGATTCTAAATTGTGGTCACATAAGTGGATCCGATATCCAAGTGGAAAGTTATGTCCAGTTCTTTAACTAAAGGGGTGAGAATAATCCGAAAGGGGTGAATATATCGGCGATGTCCGTGCACCCATATTTACAACCTTGAAAAAAATCTCTCGTCGAGATGGCCATAATTTCTGATTGTCGGGCGAAGAATTATCTGTGTCTTACTGAAGGGGTGTGATAATCGGTGTTATCCTTCTGAGCAGTTAGAAGAGAAAATAGTTGAACCAGAAGTGTAGCCTGAAGAGCAGTCCTCCCAGGCTATAGAGGCTCAGCCAATGGTTGAGACCTTCAGGAGAAGAGTCAGAAGGAAGTTAGTAAGATCTGGTTCTGTTATCTATCCTTCCTCTGAACCTACATCCTTACCTCAAGTTTCCTCTGATCCTCTTCCCCCTTCTACTTCCCAGCAAGAGGAATAACCTCCTTCTCCACTAATCACTTCTTTTGCCTCATCTCCTACAGTGTATGCCTACACTCCTACACTTGTAAACACTCCAATTCTTAACACCTTAGCTCCTCATTTCTTCTCATCTCTTCCAACATAATCTACTCCTTCTTCGGCTCAGCCTACTCACCCTCTTGCTTAAATAGTTCCTAGTGTGGCACTTCCATCTCAAGTGGGGCCGAAGATGAAAAATAAACCTAGCTCCTTACTTCCTCCTTTTTGGTATGCTTTTATTTATCATTCTGAACGCAATTTTGTTCTTTTCCAAGAACTTTTGCAAATCAAAGTTTTTCTTGAAGTTCATGGATTACCAGGCTACAAATTTAAAGATTGGCTCCTTCTCTTGGTTAAAACCTAGGAAGTTCCTCTATCTAATCTAAATCTCATCACTCAGAAAAAGTCATAGCCTTTCTCCTGAGGAATTTTTGTCTCTTTCCTTGGAGAAGCAGTGAAGTACAGAGAACCTAGAAGTAGGAACAATTTTTTGAATGTTTCATTTCATTTGGATCTTAGATTCTTTGATCTTTTTGGAAACTTCATAAAAGAGCAGCAAACCAATTTCGACAGAATGAAGAAATTTAATGAAGACTGTTTCAGATTAAATCTAGCTGAAGTCAATAGGGATCAATGGGCCATGTTACTTAAAGGAAAAGGGCTATCACTCCATCCATGACCATTGGATTGTCCTCAAGACTATACCCCAGTCCGATAGGTGTTGTTTCATCCAGAAAAACTTTTGCTCAAGTAGTCTTCAATAGGCACATCAGGCTAGCAGTCAAGTTCAAAGTCAAGTACAACATTAAGCTCTCTTTTCATAGGTTTGTCCTGATGAATTTCACAAAGAGTTCAAGATTTTCAGCACAGTTTTGCCGAGTCTGAGAGACAGTCAGAAGAGCAGTGGGCAGGTTGCTATCCTGAAGAGTCTAAACAGTGCAAAAACTATCTCCCTCTTTGTATTTAAATAAGAGTTATGATGCCCTTTAGAAGTCTATCTCTCTGAAATGGACAGAGAGATACACCATTTACTACAAAGACAAGATAGCAGCCCATTCTCAAGATCTTCAGTGGAACATCATCGTTTATGATTTGTTGCATAAGGCTGCTAGTAGGAAGTTCATTCCCCTTAGGCAAACTCTGCTTGGTGATGCCTTTCAAAGGAGAATTTCTTGGTATCATCACCGTCATCTTAGGTCCTATAGGAAACTTCCCTCTATAGGACCCTCCTACAAAATGGACATTTTTAAATTTTCCCGTGTATTCCCTGAAAATGAGAAGAAGCTGTGGATTTTCTTCAATTTTTTTTATCTAGTCCCACTGTAAGACCCGGCTTCCGGCGTTCCTTCCGGTGTCTTGGATGACTCGTGTCGCATCGGGGATGTCCGACATGACAGTCATCCGTGTCGCGGCGCGTCTATGGGTCGCGTTCCTGTCGCGGTCTGGCGCTTCGTCGCGACAGTGTTTTGTCGTGTTGCGCTGTCCGGTCATCTGACGCCTGTCAGGGTGGCAGGTGTGTCAGTACGACCTGTCGGGCTGTCGCGGGGCCCGTGGGGGGCGTGTTCTGGTCACGGTCGGCGGACCCGTCGTGTTAGGGTCCTTAACGCGACGGGGCGGTTTGTCGCGTTCTGGGTGCCGGGCGCTTAAGGCGCAAGCCGGCTACCCCTTTCCCTTTTTCCCTCTTTCTCCCCTCTCCCTCTCCTGCGGCGGTGGGGAGGCTCTCCTCCGGAGATCGGGCGTGGTGGAGGCCGGCGGCTCGTGTAGAGTGGTGGAGCGGCGTGCGTGGAGCGAGGAGGAGGTGGCCAACCATCGTGAAGGGCCCCTCGTGGGTTCGTTCTTCGTAAAAGGTAGGGATCGCTTGAACTCTTCTCGATCCGGGTGGATCGGGAGCTCCTTGTGGTTAGTAGTTAGTTTTACTGCTTTCCCCATGCTCCCCTCCCCCTTGTGCGCTTGTGTGTAGCTCGTGGGTGGCCCCGGGATTGAGGATACCGGCGGTCTGCCTCCCGGCTGATGTCGCGGCCGTGCGACGCGCCGCAACATCAGTAGAGGCGTCGCCCCGGTCGTGCGTGACCTTATCGCGGCGCACTGGGCGACCGCGATAAGGAGCGCTGTCGCGTCCTGGTTTCCCGTCGTGACAGGGTTTTCTGTCGCGACGCGCCGCCCCGTCGCGTCAGGCTGTCGCGGTGCTCTCCCCCGTCGCGATGGTGTCGCGGCGGCCTTGGGGGTCGCGATAGTGCCTGAGGGCGCCTCGGGTGTTTCCGTTGCCTGGTTGTGTGTCGGCGTGTGCCCCAGGGAAGGCCTTGCCCTTAGGACCTTCTGGTAGGGAACGCGGCTGGTTGACTCCCTGCATTCAGTGACCGAAGGTGAAACCTTCGTGGCCGTGTTCTAGCGTCGGTGCTAGGAGGGTCGCGTTTGTCTAATAATCGATTGACTGGCAGTCAATCGATTATTAGCGGAGCGACGGGTTTTCCGTAATGTCTGTTGTTGTCCGAGGTTTTAGCCGTTCGTGCGTGCCTTGGTTGGCCGACGACCCTTTTGAGGGTTCGTGCGCGCCTCTCGCTTGCTGGGCTTGTCGTGTGTTACAAGCCAACAATTTGGCGTGGTTTTGTTGTGTTGCTCCGCCTGTTCTCTGTTCGCCCGGTGCTTGGCACTTGAGGTCTTGTCTCGTCTAGAGGTTGTCTCCGTTTCCTGGGACCCCCGTCCTCGGGCGCCTTCGAGGGAGGTATCGGGGCGACAAGTGTGCTCGAGTTGGCAGCCGACAGGGCGGACTCTGAGCTGAGGGGAAAACGAGGTTTGGGCAGCGGCGCTGAGTCGTTTGTAGAGCTCTCTTGTCTGGGTCTGGGACGCCGAGGAGTTCGGAGTGCTTTCCTGGCACAGACCAGACAGTCCTTTGTCTCACTGCCTCTCTCTACGTTGGTTCCGGAGCCACGTAGTGGTGTCAGGCGTGAGGCCGCAGCTTGGCCAGGCTGCGGTGTTGCGTGTGTTGGGTGTTTCTGTGGCGGCTCTGTCTCGCCCCTGAGGGGGGGTGGAGGCAGGAGCTAGGCTAGCGAGCAGAGTGTGTGGACTATGGGTTCCCCCTCTTGGATGCTAGCGCGGTGGCTTGGTTGCTGTTGTTGTGACGGTGTTTTCCTCACGACGTTTCCAAGTGTTCCTCGTTGCCCGAGCTTGCACAGCGGTTATAGCCCAGTTGTGCCTAGTTTCCGTGGGTGTCGTTGGTCTGGCCTTGGGCAGACCTGTACTTCTGGTGGTTCCCGCTTCGGTGTTCTCTCGGTTCCGTGGTCCCGTTCTTGGGTGCCAGCCCGTGATGGCACCGGCGTGTGTAGCTTCCCGAACTGGCAGTGTGTCCGGGGTCCGGGGTGGTTCTGATTGTGGGCCCTTGACCTTGTAGAGGTCTGAGGTGGCCGTGCTTGCGGTGAGACGTCGTTCTCACTTGGTTGTTCTGTGGTCTCGGCAGGTGTGCTTAGCACTGCTTCCGTTTTGTGCCCGACTCCGTTGGTTTCTGCGGGAGTCGTGTGTGTGGCCCGACTTTGGTTGGTGGTCATGGCGTTGTGCAGTTCTCTTCCGCTGCTTAGTAGTACCTTGCTGTAGGTGTTACTCGCTTTACAACTTTCTAGTGTAGTTTCCTATTTTCGGAGTTCCTGCTGCTCTGGCCGGTGAGAGACTGGTAATCCCTACTGGGCCTTGTTTGCGAGGCTCACCCCCCCTACTTCCCTCAGCTAGGGGCTCGTCGTTGCGGGAGCTCGGTGTCGGACGGGTTGCGGAGGCGGCTGTGGTGCCGTGTTGTTGTCAACAGCAGTTAGAGCGAGCGTTGTGAGCTCTTGTAGCCCGAGTGAGCTGAGAGCTGTGTTTTGCAAGTCCTCGGGGTATGCCCCTTAAGGACTGCACCTTTCTTCTTGTACATGTGCTTTTGCTTGGGACGCGTTGTACTAACTTTTGTATTTTGTACACATTGTTATAGTTATAGGAATTCAGTACATATCTCACTAGACTATTAATTATAACCCTTCCGGGTCTTCGGATCCGTGGGTGGCGACGCGAGCTTCGGGCCCTGGTGGGGGTCCGGAGGGTCAGGTCGTTACAGTTGGTATCAGAGCGAGGGTCTACTGAGATTTGTAAGGAATTGATAACTATAGCTGTCCCAGAGAAAGGTTCTAGTGCGCTGCTGACATCGTCCGACTAGTGTTAGGCTTGTGCTTTGATTGTTTTGCAGGTGTGCGGCTTCCCTGCATGGTTCGTGTGCGCGTTGCAGCGAGTTACGGTTGTTGCTGCATCGTGTGCGTGGCGAGTGTGGTCGCTCGGTGTGTTCGTGCCGTGCTGGCGCGGTTGGCGCTGGACTCGCTGGCAGTGGTTTTCCTTGTATGGAGGACACTTGCAGGCAAGTCCAGGTGCGGTGCTCCTGGTCGTCTTCGGCGCTTTTGAGCGTGTGTGCGTCGCGAAGGCTGAGAGAGCCTGCGTGTGTGTGGCCTTCATTGGTGCAGAGTTGTTGTCTGCGGAACCAGTCGAAGTGTCCTTGCCTTGTTGGCTGTCCCCTTGTGGTGGGGCGTGTGTTGTGGTTGTTGTGTGTTTGGCCTTGTGTACCTATGTGCCGTTGTGCGCTGTGCTCGGGACGTCGAGCTAAGCAGGTGCTTTGTGTGCCGTGTTGCACCACTAGTTGAGCGCTGCGACACCTTGTCTGTGGTCGTTGTCAGCCTGGCGCTGACTGGTTGTGAGCTCTGGTGAGGTGCTCCCGGAGTTCTTCTCTGTTGGTTCTGGCGGGAGTGAGGTTTCCCCAGAACTGTGTTGTGCTCGTTTCTGGTTGCTGTTGCGTTGACCTCTGGGCTGAGGTGCATCGCTTGGTTGCCCTATGTTCTGGTGGAGGTTTCCCAGAACTATTTGTTGTTGTCCTGGTTAGTGTTTCTCTCAGGACTGTTTCGTGCTCGTTTCTGCTGTTGTCGTGCTACCTCAGAGTCTGAGGTGTGCTGTTGGTTTGGCTGGTGCGTTCTGGAGGGTTTTTCCCAGAGCGGTGCCTTGGTGGTTCTGGTGGAGGTTCTCCCAGGACCGGCTTGTGTTGCTTCTACAGTTTTGCTTGCTGCAGTGTTCTCTCTGATGGTCTGTGTTCTTTGGTCATGGGGGTTGTGCATTCTGGTGAAGGTTCTTCCCAGAATCGCCCTTCGTCGCTTCTGGTGGAGGTTCTTCCCAGGAGTGCTCCGTGTTTGTTTCGGGCCACCGTTGTGTTGCCCATGTGGTTCGAAGTGTGCCGTTCGGTTGGGCCGCGTTCTGGTGGGGTTCTCCCAGGACGCCTCTTGGCGCTTTTGGGTGGAGGTTCTCCCCAAAGCTGTTTCGTGCTGTTTGGTTGTCGTTGCTCTCTCTCTTTGTGGAGATGAGCTGTCGCTGTTGCCGGTTGGACTGTCTGTGTTACAGTCTGCTTGGGCGTTGTCGGTCAAGGTATCGTGCCCTTGGCTGTGCGTCTGGCTGTTGCGTTGGCCAGCTTGTCTCGTTAGTCGTTTCCAAGTTTTCTCGGCCGTGCTGGCGGACTTTGTGTGTCCCCGTGGCTCAGGTGGTCTGCTTTGTTCTTGCGCCCGGCGTGCTCTCGCAGATGGTGGTCTGGTGAGTGTCGTGGTGCTCGGCTGGCTGTGCTTCGTATGGAAGTGTCAGTCTCACGTTGTGGTTTTGCCTCTCGCGTGTGGAAGAGACTTGTGCGTGTCTCCTTCCTCTGCTTTCCGTTGGCTGCTCAAGGTGGTGATGCTCCATTGTGGTGCTGTATTGCTGGGGTGCACATCGTTGCGACCTTTTGGTGGAGTTATCTTCTCTTGAGTTGTTTTGGGTTGAGCTGGTTTCTCCCCTCGTGCTGTCGTTTCCTTGTGGCACCATGGGTCGGTGGACCTATTCGTGCTGTTTGACGTTGTGTTTGGTTCTTGCTGCTTGCCTGCGCAATTTGGGGCATTGGATCCCTGTTGGTCTTGTGCGAGGTAGTCCCGTGTTCTTGTTGGGTTGCAGGCGTGAGCGTTGCTCTGCTGTGCACCGATTTTCTGGTTGGCTTGCTCGTGCAAGCGTTGTTCCGGTGTACGATCGACTGTGCCTCGGCTCTTGTGCCTTGGAGGCTTTCCGCGTCGTCGTCTTGGTGTTTGGCTCCTCTATAGGTCGTGATAGAGGCAGTGCCTTCTTTCTCTTACGCGCCAGGGAGTTGCTGCGGTTTTCGCCCCCTGTGCGGCAGAGTCAGTGTGTTGTGTTCTGGGTGTTTTTGGAGCCAATGTGGTTGTTGTGCTCTTGATGTTGTCGGCTTTCCGGGTGCTTCCCTTGTGGGTCTCTGGTGGAGAGTCCCCTTCGGTGGGCCCTGTGTTGTCTTGGGCCAGTGGTGCAGTTGCGTGTGCTGCACTTTCAGCATTTTCTCCGATGCTTCGTGTTTTGTGCCTCAAGGGCTGGGGTCGACGTGGCCTGTTGCGCCCTTTTAGGCTTGCGGTTCTTGGCATGTGGCTTTTGGTAGGCCTCCTGTGGAGAGTCCTTCCTGTTAGCCATAGTGTTGTTTCGGCCGCTAGTGCACCGGTGTTGCACTTGTTTACTTTTGGTGTTTGTGGTAGCACCGTGTGCTCGCGTTTGAGCATTTCGATTTTGTGCCGTCTGGAGACCTGGTGCATTGTGTTGTACTTTGGGTGGCTCCTGGTGCTTGTGGTAGCACCATGTGTTGTGCCGGGTGTCTGTTCGTGAGCTTCGTGCGTCGTTTCACGAGTTCGCTCGGTGTTGGAGGCGTTGGGCTTTCCGCCTCTGGGACACGTGTGCTACCTGAGTCTTGTGGTCGTACCATTACCACTGTGGGGTGGCTGCTTTGCCTTGTCTAGGTAGCCCTATCGGTGGTACGCCAGGCTTTGGTTGTGGCCTGTGTCTCAGTTTTTCCCCCTCGCTTTTGTAGCGAGTGTGTTTAGTCGTGGTACCCTGCTTCGGTCTGGGTCCCTACGAGGTCAGCGTGTTGTCCTTGACCTCTTCAGTTGTTTCAGTTCCGGTGTGGTTGCACGTCTTTCGGAGGTTGGCACGTTAGTACCCACGCTGAGCTCTGTGTGCGTGTGGTGGGTGTGCTGCCAACCCTTCGTTGGTTTTCTGTTGTGCGTGGTGTTGGTGAGTCTGGAAGCCGATGGCGGAGTCTCATGTCGGTTCATCTGATGGCAGTGAGGCCTATTGGCTTGCTAGTACTCGACCACGTGGTTTGTCGGCGTTGTGAGGTGCCAAGTTTTGGCTTGACCACAGATGTCTTCCGTGCTTCCGTCGCGGTGTGCCACGTTGTGGAGCGTGTGACTCTCAGTTTTTGTGGCCCCGCATGCGTTTGGTATCCTTGTCAGACCACGAGGACGGTCTGGGTGAGACCTAGTGGTGACAGTGGATACCGTTTTCGCATGTTGAGGTTTCTCCGCGTGTGTTTGCTGTCCCTGTTGGACCGCGAGGAAGGTCTGGGTGAGACCTAGTGGTGGCGGTGGACGTTGTTCTGTGTGTTGCAGATCCTCCGTGAGCGTGTTGTCGCTCTGGTTCTGTCCCTCGCGTGGCTAATCGGTCGAATTGGTGACCGATGCTAGCAGCTAGTTGTGGCGTGAGACTGTTTCCCTGAGTGTTGTGCTCGACTCTCAGGTGTTTCCCCTTGTCGTTGTCAGCATCGGTGTACTCTGTCGGGTTTCTCTGGCAATAGAGTGAGTTGCTGACCTGCGTTTTTGTGATGCTGCCGGCAACTGTGTCCTCTGTCGGGTTTTGCTATTGACAGAGTGAGTTGCTGGTGGGTTGGTCCCAACAGCGAGGTCTGTTGGTGACTGCAACCGTGTAGTTTTTGGCTGGTGTTTTCCGCTGTTCGGGTCGGATTTGGCGTCGCTCGGCACCGGTGGGGTTGCCGTTCCGTCTGGGCGCCCCTTCGTGTGGCTGGAGTGAGCTGTTGGTTCCTCGGCTTGGTGCTCCAGGTGTGTTGGAGCATGTTGTGAGCCGTTGGGTTTTCGATTCTGTGCTTCCCGTGTGTTTGAGGCTCGTTGTGTGAGCCGTTAGTTTTCCGGCTTCGCGTGCCCACGCGTGTTTGGCTGTGCGATTACTGCCACGAGGAAGTCGTGTTGAGACTTAGTGGTTTTTTCGCGTTGGTCTTGCGTTTGCTACCTGTGTTTTGTTTCGTGCCTCGGAGTCTTTCTAGGCTTGTCCCAATTTCGAGGATGAAATTGTTTTAAGGGGGGTAGAATGTAAGACCCGACTTCCGGCGTTCCTTCCGGTGTCTTGGATGACTCGTGTCGCGTCGGGGATGCCCGACGCGACAGTCATCCGTGTCGCGGCGCGTCTGTGGGTCGCGTTCCTGTCGCGGTCTGGCGCTTCGTCGCGACAGTGTTTTGTCGTGTTGCGTTGTCCAGTCGTCTGACGCCTGTCAGGGTGGCAGGTGTGTCAGTACGACCTGTCGGGCTGTCGCGGCGCCCGTGGGGGGCGCGTTCTGGTCGCGGTCGACGGACCCATCGTGTTAGGGTCCTTAACGCGACGGGGCGGTCCGTCGCGTTCTGGGTGCCGGGCGCTTAAGGCACAGGTCGGCTACCCCTTTCCCTTTTTCCATCTTTCTCCCCTCTCCCTCTCCTCTGGCGGTGGGGAGGCTCTCCTCCGGCGATCGGGCGTGGTGGAGGCCGCGGCTCGTGCGGAGTGGCGAAGCGGCGTGCGTGGAGCGAGGAGGAGGTGGCCAACCGTCGTGAAGGGCCCCTCGTGGGTTCGTTCTTCGTAAAAGGTAGGGATCACTTGAACTCTTCTCGATCCGGGTGGATCGGGAGCTCCTCGTGGTTAGTAGTTAGTTTTACTGCTTTCCCCATGCTCCCCTCCCCCTTGTGCGCTTATGTGTAGCTCGTGGGCAGCCCCGGGATTGACGATTTCGGCGTCTTGCCTCCCGGCTGATGTCGCGGCCGTGCGACGCGCCGCGACATCAGTAGAGGCGTCGCCCAGGTCGGGTGCGACTTTATCACGGTGCACTGGGCGACCGCGATAAGGAGTGCTGTCGCGACCTGGTTTCCCGTCGCGACAGGGTTTTCTGTCGCGACGCGCCGCCCCGTCGCGTCAGGCTGTCGCGGTGCTCTCCCCCGTCGCGATGGTGTCGTGGCGGCCTTGGGGGTCGCGACAGTACCTGAGGGCGCCTCGGGTGTTTCCGTTGCCCGGTTGTGTGTCGGCGTGTGCCCCAGGGCAGGCCTTGCCCTTAGGACCTTCTGGTAGGGAACGCGGCTGGTTGCCTCCCTGCGTTCAGTGACCGAAGGTGACACCTTCGTGGCCGTGTTCTGGCGTCAGTGCCAGGAGGGTCGCGTCTGTCTAATAATCGATTGACTGGTGGTCAATCGATTATTAGCGGAGCGATGGGTTTTCCGTACTGTCTGTTGTTGTCCAAGTTTTATCCGTTCGTGCGTGCCTTGGTTGGCCGACGACCCTTTTGAGGGTTCGTGCGCGCCTCTCGCTTGCTGGGCTTATCGTGTGTTACAAGCCAGCAGTTCGGCATGGTTTTGTTGTGTTGCCCCGCCTGTTCTCTGTTCGCCTGGTGCTTGGTACTTGAGGGCTTGTCCCGTCCAGAGGTTGTCTCCGTTTCCTGGGACCCCCGTCCTCGGGCGCCTTCGAGGGAGGTATCGGGGCGACGAGTGTGCTCGAGTTGGCAGCCGACAGGGCGGACTCTGAGCTGAGGGGAAAACGAGGTTTGGGCAGCGGCGCTGAGTCGTTTTTAGAGCTCTCTTGTCTGGGTCTGGGACGCCGAGGAGTTCGGAGTGCTTTCCTGGCGCAGACCAGACAGTCCTTTGTCTCACTGCCTCTCTCTGCGTTGGTTCCGGAGCCACGTAGTGGTGTCAGGCGTGAGGCCGCAGCTTGGCCAGGCTGCGGTGTTGCGTGTGTTGGGTGTTTCTGTGGCGGCTTTGTCTCGCCCCTGAGGGGGGGGGAGGCAGGAGCTAGGCTAGCGAGCAGAGTGTGTGGACTGTGGGTTCCCCCTCTTAGCTGCTAGCGGCGGTGGCTTGGTTGCTGTTGTTGTGACGGTGTTTTCCTCACGACGTTTCCAAGTGTTACTCGTTGCCCGAGCTTGCACGGCGGTTATAGCCCGACTGTGCCTAGTTTCCGTGGGTGTCGTTGGTCTGGCCTTGGGCAGACCCGTACTTCTGGTGGTTCCCGCTTCGGTGTTCTCTCGGTTCCGTGGTCCCATTCTTGGGTGCCAGCCCGTGATGGCACCGGCGTGTGTAGTTTCCCGACCTGGCAGTGTGTCCGGGGTCCGGGGTGGTTCTGCTTGTGGGTCCTCGACCTTGTAGAGGTCTGAGGTGGCCGTGCTTGCGGTGAGACGTCGTTCTCACTTGGTTGTTCCGTGATCTCGACAGGTGTGCTTAGCACTGCTTCCGTTTTGTGCCCGACTCCGTTGGTTTCTGCGGGAGTCGTGTGTGTGGCCCGACCTTGGTTGGTGGTCGTGGCGTTGTGCAGTTCTCTTCCGCTGCTTAGTAGTACCTTACTGTAGGTGTTACTCGCTTTACAGCTTTCTAGTGTAGTTTCATGTTTTCGGAGTTCCTGCTGCTCTGGCCGGTGAGGGACTGGTAATCCCTACTGGGCCTTGTTCGCGAGGCTCACCCCCCCTACTTCCTTCAGCTAGGGGCTCGTCGTTGCGGGAGCTCGGTGTCAGACGGGTTGCGGAGGCGGCTGTGGTGCCGTGTTGTTGTCAACAGCAGTGAGAGCGAGCGTTGTGAGCTCTTGTAGCCCGAGTGAGCTGAGAGCTGTGTTTTGCAAGTCCTCGGGGTATGCCCCTTAAGGACTGCACCTTTCTTCTTGTACCTGTGATTTTGTTTGGGACGTGTTGTACTAACTTTTGTATTTTGTACACATGTTATAGTTATTGGAATTCAGTACATATCTCACTAGACTATTAATTATAACCCTTCCGGGTCTTCGGATCCGTGGGTGGCGACACCAACTTCGGGCCCTGGTGGGGGTCCGGAGGGTCGGGTCGTTACACCCACAGTCTCTCTATCTCCCACAATCTTATTGAACTTTGTACAAATGCTTGAAATCAGTTATCAATATATATTTGTTCCTTCTTATTTCTTCCTCTTTCTCTATTTTATATCCTTTCTGTTAATGCCACAAAGGGGGAGAAGAGAAAAGGTATATAGAACAAATAGGAAAACATCAAACAAATGTAAAATGTTGATTAAACACAAATTTGTGTACACTGTCTATATAAAAGATTAATTTTGTCATTAACAAAAAGGTGGAGAATTGTTGTGCATTTATTTCTTGCAAATACATGATTATTATTTTTGCTTATGAAACAAACCTGTCTCACTTAATCATTCTCAACTTGCCAGAGCACTAATCATATTATCACGATCAGATCGTTTCTTGATTCTCATTAACACAAATCTTAAATACCACAATATCCCTGCCAAGGTCCTCATCTGCAGCTTATCACACACACACTATTCCTTGCTAGTAACATTCTGCTGATTTATCACAGTAACACCTTAAACCTGTCTCTGCTAACTCTGTACTTTGCTAACACATATCAAGCATATCTTCCTCAGAATATCACTTTACCATTCCTGATTATCATAACCAAATTCACTAATCTCTCTAATCTCTGCAACTGAGAACCTTTAAACACTATACTTTAACTGCACCCTGGCACACTGGTGCAACCACACAACTTATACCACTATCCACACTGTGGCTCAACAATTGCTCAAAACTGCCAATTTAACAAACGGAAACACACGGTTTACATGTCAAAAGCTCATGTAAAAAAACCACTTTATACCACTCAAAACCGCAGACTTACTACCAGCAGTGGGCATTAAACCATGTATTGGGACATTGTAACTTCAATGTCTTTTCATATTCTAATTGGACCATGCTCTGATACCAACTGTGACGGACCGTCATATTTATGCCCATTAAGGCTCCATATCCAAGTCCGCCTCCTGTGAACAGACCAAAGTCTCGCAAGGGATATCTCATATAACTATGCAGTAAGAATATAAAAGACAACCACACAGTATAAGACACAAGAAAGTTCATGTGCTCATACCTGCATATACAATTTACAACTGTCCTAATACATTATTGCATGTCCAATTAAAAAGTACAACTATCTGGGGCATACCCCGAAGGAGCACAAGCTCACACAACACTACTACAACACGACTGCTGGTGGTACAAGTCTGCCACAACGCCTCCACAAACCAAACCAAACACGCGGCAAGCCCTGAAAAGAACTGTAGGGAAGTGAGCCTCAACAAGTCATAAGCTCAGTAGGGGCCACCCAAAAACAACACCGAAAACTAAAGAGACCTCAACCTCAGAAGGTCTCACTGGTAACACCGATAGCCAAACCATTTCATGCTCATAATATTCAAATATAACTTGCAATTAAACATATGCACACCAACAAAGCGCAGTCTCGAAAGGCAAGGAAAGGGCAACAGGACTAGCACCATACTACTAGTCTGCTCAACAACTGAAAACGCCTAGGCCTTAAGCCTCACAGGCAAACCATTACAACAACCGATCACCTATGTTATAAGCCACACATGCAAACAATTGCCTAGGCTACAAGCTTCACAGGCGAACCTCAAGCACATGGGTAACTGGACTGCTAACCAAGAGGTGGTCCATTATACCCCAAATTACGATAAATTAAATGCCACACATCAAGTAGCAGGATTGGCTCATAGTCGAAAGCTTACCCAAGGAAAGGTAAAACAAAACGAGTGGAAAGTCACACCACTTGACCTTCACGGAACACAGTTCCACAACAATACCAGAAAAGGCTGGTACACGGCGTACCACCACAGAAACCACAAGTACACCAGTGCCACCACAAGTACACCATAGCGAGTAAAATCTCATCTGGTGAGTCAACACTCACCATTCATAACCAAAACTGTACCACCACGCGGGACACCACAAGCCACAATCACAGTCACAAATGTACCCACACCTGGGTACATCTCAATGAGTCAAATCTTAACCACGAGTCACAAACTATCGAGCCACAGCCAGTGGCAAAGCATGAGTCGGAAAAGAACGACGCCACCACATGGAAACAAACTACTGGCTGATCAGGCCAGTATCCAACCCGGACAACATAGCACAGGAACTATCTCTCAGTTTCACAGCCACAGATGAAAGGTCCAGCTGCTGCTCCACAAGGGTAAGTAAAGACAAAGAAATGTGGAGACCAACCAACACCACACCTGCAGACACACAGCTGCAGGCCCATGCCTGGCACCTCTAGGGTCTCTGACCAAAGCACCCTAAAGTGAGGCACTGGAAAATAGGACTAGCTGGGGACCAGTGACGTCTACTGGTGTCCGTACCCCCAACTACGAGCGCTCTACAAGCGACTAAAAACAAGCTCGATCTGGGAAGTCGCTGTCCCACTGCCGTCTTTCTCACAGCCGGACGTACAACTCAAACACAGGAGTGAGGGTGTCCAGGACAGACGGAACAGACCTCGACAGTACAACACAAGTACCGGGACAAATCCCAAGCACAACAAACACGTGCCTGGCTTACAAAGAACTTGGGGTACCTGGCTAGAGAGGTATTTCGGAACAGGCGCCAGACCACCAAACTCAGCAAGCCAAACTACGATATATACACATATAATCTTTATTAGAACCATAGTACAAGTGTCAGGAATAGCTCGACCTCAGTCAGCATGTGACCAATGAGCTATTCTACACTACAAAGCACGGGTTTCACGTTACAACATGGCCAACCATTGGCCACCTTATGGCTTCCAAACCAACACTCGACGATAAATCACATTAATACAATAACAAGCCTGTCACTGGTCGTACCACGACCTCCAAGGCCACAAAAAACTCATCACATAATAGCCATTTAGCACAGTAACCTCGTAAACTCAATATAAATTCCACAAATAATCACAATAAACTCTATACGTGCCCTACTAACAGTACGAGCACAAACCACTTAATTCACACTAAGACTAGGTCCACACAAGACCCTCACTGCCCAGCCATTACAACAAAACCTTATACATTAAACCACAATAGAGTACATGCCATGCACGTACTCACATCACGTAAACACCACACTAATTATATAAATAACACATTAACCCTGTAAAACCAGCCCACCTCATGAGCAACACGCTCCATGAGTGTGACAAGTGCACTGGATCCACCTATCATTGCCATGCACAACAAATACCACTAACCGGATAATCAAAATACAGAAAACATGCATAACTGGACCTCTCAGCTGAGGTCGCGATAAGGGGCAAGGTCGCCTTCAGAACGCGACGCCCCAACATGCCGCATTCAAACCATGAACGCGACAGAAAAACATGTCGCGTTTCACACCTGAACGCGATAGAACGACACGTCGCGTTACAAGACATAAACGAGACAGGACACTTGGTCGCCATCAGGACGTGACCATCGACATGTCGCGTTCAACACATGAACATGACGGGTCGAGCTGTCGTGTTAATAACACGATGCCCAGGGCCGTCACCTTCACAAGCGCAAACCCTAATCCGGGAGGAACTCCATGGATCACCACTCCAGACCATTCAAACCATGATTAATTCACATTTTTCATGCTTTAATGGATACCCTAGCATGGTATCTACTGTTTGCAAAGCGGTAAGCTAATTAACATGCAATCCACAACACAAATCGAGGTAGAACACTCTACCTTCACGAAGAACGCAAAAACCGGCGATCCCTCGGCGTTTCCACCGCTCCACGTGACATCCTCGCGGCAAGAACACGCCCCATGCACCTCCAGAACCTCGAACCGTCCAGAGGAACCCCGCAGTAACTCTCCCTGGTCGAGTAGAGTTTGTAAAAGCTCTATTCGGCCAGGGTTCTTTAAAAAGGCACAACAGTTGAGAACGCGACGTTGATCTACGTCGTGACCTAAACACAATGTAGAAGGTCGTCGCCTTCTCACATCTGATGTCAGTAGGTCGCCCAACACACGACACGTGACATGCATGCAGACCTCACCGCTCAACGGTGGTAACAAGAACGCGACCCCCAGGGCCGTCGCGTTCAAAACGCGACGCATACCCTTGTCACGTTCACAGGCAGAAAACCTGTGAGCGCTTTGGGCCCAATCTGGCGGCCCACCAAGCCTCACAACGCGCATAAACACCTGAAACTCAAACTCATGGGCCACACATCGGCCACCAGACCCGCTAAACACGGATCCTGAAGATCCGAAAAACGCGCGACGTTACAAAAATGGAGTGGAATATATGATTATCTAATTTTTGGATCTATAAATTTACATTTGAATTATGTGGTTTGTATTTATGGATCTATGAAATTTATAGATTCATGTAACATGTGGATCTATAAATTTATATTGGCTATTTAAATAAATTTGCTACCAAGTAATTTTATATTAACTTATTTGATTTCTTTCACTGTTCGATAATTTTATATTGCTATGCTAGTTTTTTTGGTTAATAATATTTATACTAGTTTGGTTAATAATATTGTTATACTAGCTAGTTACTAACTAATTAATATGCACCAAGTATAGCATAGTTGTAATATCTGGTACGTTCGGATCGAGGTTTACCGGGTTTGGGGGCCAGTGTGCGGCCCATTGGTAGACCATGTGAGTTTAAGTGTGTTTTTACAGGTTTTTGACAACAGGTGGGAGGCTGAGGGTCTGGACATCCCAGCCCAAAATAGCCTCTGGCGGTTCACTAAGAACGCGTCGCATTCAGACGACGCGATTCTCTTTGGTGAACACGTCCACCTTAGCCGACGTGACTTGAACCGGGTCGCGTCTATCTGTCCCGATGCATTTTCGCACCGCTTTTACGTAGGCGTCGCTTCATGCACACCACGTGACGCATGCAGGGACTGATGATCAGTCTGTCCCCATGTAATTTTACTAATTATATATATATATTATATATATATATATATTGATGATTAACAAAACCAAACAAGAGTTTATCATTATATCTAATGAATAGTTCATAAGTCTTGAGTATAGGAAAAATACCAAGGTCAAACAAGCCAATAAAGGTATGCACTACTTCTCTGAAGCCTTAATCTTTTCAATATGATATTTCTCTAAGTCCATATCGACTTCTATTGAAGGCCATAACGATTTCTTTATAAGCATATCGATTTCAATAGAATTATCATAACGATTTTCTTATAAAACTGAAAAGTCTTGTTATTTCAAACAAGTCGATGTCACAATGACTCTATAAGTCACCGTAACGATTTCTTTAGAGCCCGTAACGACTTGCTCGTCACAACGACTCTATAAGTCACCGTAACGATTTCTTTAGAGCCCGTAACGACTTGCTCGTCACAACGACTCTATAAGTTACCGTAACGATTTCTTTAGAGCTCATAACGACTTGCCTGTCGCAATGACTCTATAAGTTACCGTAACGATTTCTTTAGAGCTCGTAACGACTTGCCTGTCGCAACGACTCTATAAGTTGTCATAACGCTTTCTTTAGAACTCGCAACGACTTGCTTATTGTAACAACTTCATGTTACCATAACGATTTCTTTAGAGTTTATAACGATTTGATAAGTGTTCACAACGATTTGCTTCGTATAACGATTTGATAAGTGTTCACAACGATTTGCTTTGTATAACGATTTGTTAAGCATTTCACACGATTTCTTCTGTCTCATAACGACTTGGTCAACCTGACTTATTCATAACGATTTCATAAGTCATATAGTCATCGATTTCATATTAACGTGATATGATCTTTGTTGACTAGTCAAAGTCCACGTAGACATCTCTCTGATGCTTTTGCATTTATGAGATCTGAACGTATCTCTGCATGCATGCAGACCATATCATCCTTTATCGTGCCTACTCTGATAATGTCCTTTAGACTTAAGATTTGGCACTACTATTTTCATGTCTATGCTACTGACGTTGACTGACATCAGAGACAGCTTAGCTGTCTGCTATTTGAGTTTGACATTTGTGCAGACCTCTGATCCAGCTTCACGGTACAACGTTAAACAAAGAGAAGCCAACGGATATCTTTGAAGATCTCATCTCTTTGTGTGTTCAAACAATCAAAAGACTGTTGACTGGAAGCTTCCAAGACTCCAGATGTCATTCAGTCTAACGACTACTCAAAAAAGGGACAACGGACACTTCAACGTCTACATTTCAAATTGAAGATATAAATTCAAGTCAGAAGAACAGAAGAATATACCTCACGCATTCAAGCATTCAAATTCTTCTGAAGAAAGTCCAGAGCAAAGAACCTTCATTCCACTTAGCTTTTGCTCTTTTGCTCTCCACTAGTTTGTGAAAATCTTGAGAGAGCCTGTATAGTTCTGAGAGTGTGCCTTGCTTAAAATCTCTTTGCTCTCAGTTCTAGTTGCTTCAGATCCTTGCTTATCAAAAGCTTGATCTAGGGGCTTAAATTTCATTTACTCTCTTTGTGTTGTTCCCTTCGGTTGTGAAGGAAGACCTGGTGCTATCCAGGTGTTGTTCCCTTCGGTTGTGAAGGAAGACCTGGTGTGGTATCCAGGGTGTTGTTCCCTTCGGTGAGAAGGAAGACTAGCTGAGCTGGGTGTTGTAGCATCCTTAGGGGGACTGTACCCTAGTTAGTGAAATCCTGAGTTGTTGCTCAGGGACTGGACGTAGGACTCCTAAGGAAAGGAGGTCCGAACCATGATAACCTTGTGTTGTGTGATTGTCTTCTTGTGTGTTTGTTATTTCAACTAACTATCACTAACCTACTTCGAAGAACGTTTGTGTGAATGTTTTTAGTTACAAGTATCTTCTAGATTAATTTTAAAGACCCATTCACCCCCCCCCCTCTGGGCTCGTCAACTGGGCAACAAGTGGTATCAGAGCTAGTCTCTTCGACAAAGAAAGGATCCAACGATCTGAAGAGTAAAGATCCATGGCAGCCCAAGGTAACTTTGAAGGTCAGTCTGTCAACCGACCCCCTCTCTTCGATGGTGAAGATTATCCTTACTGGAAGACCAGAATGGAATACTTTCTAAGGGCACGACTATCAAATTTGCCATAGTAGAAGAAGGTGATCTGTTAGTCACAAATGAGAAAGCTCAATGGACAGATGATGACAGGAAGAAGATTTCCCTGAATTGTAAAGCAAAGCATCCTATGCTGTGCTCTAAGTAAGAAGGAATTCAACCGAGTTTCAGCCTGCAAATCCTCGATGGAAATGTGGGAAAAGCTCAGGATTACTTATGAAGGTACAGACAAGGTAAAGGAGACAAGAATCGACATTCTTGTCACTCAGTATGAAAGATTTCAGATGCAGTCAGGTGAGTCAATCACTCAAATGTTTAGCCGATTCACTGATATTACCAATGGTTTAGCCAGCCTAGGGAAGACATATGAGATTGCAGATATGGTAAGGAAAATTCTCAGATCCTTGCCATCCTCGTGGACACCTAAGGTCACAGCTATAGAAGAAGCTAATGACTTGAAAAGAATGTCAGTGGAAAAGCTCATTGGCCCCTCATGGCCCATGAGATCAACATGGAAAGGCTAGGAGAGTCATCTAGTAGAAAGAAGCACTCAAATGCCTTGAAAGCAGAAGAAGACTCACCAGAAGCCAGCTCAAGTGAAAATGAAAGCGATGAGGACAGTGAGAATGAAGAAGCAATGCTCTCTAGGAGATTGCAACGAATCTTGGCCAAAAAGAAAAAGTTTCAATCTGGCAAAAGGCACTTTAAGAAAAACAAGGACTTCAAAAGATCAGATGGTAAGGAAATGAAGAAAGGAGAAACCATCTGCTACGAATGTAAAAAGCCTGGACACATCAAAGCTGATTGTCCTAAATTCAAGAAACCAGATTTCAGGAAGAAAAAGAGCTCCAAGAAGTTCAGAAAGTACAAGAAGAAGGCAATGACAGCAGCATGGAGAACAATAGTGACTCAGACAGTGAATCAAGCGCATGCAGCGATGAAGAAGAAGCCAACTTGGCCTTCATGGCAGATGTTGATGAAAAGGTAACCTCTGACTCCTCCTTCGATTCATGTAATGATTCTGATTCTGATAAATTAGAGGAAGCATTAATGAATTGTATAATAAGTACAAAGAAATAACTAAACTATTAAAAGCAAGTAAGAAAAATAACACCTGTTTAGAAAACACTAATTCTAATTTAAAAACAGAAAATGAAGAATTAGAAAACAAATACTGAACTTAAAAGAAGAATGAATTGTTATGTGAAGACCTAAAAGCTAAAAATGAACAAATAACAAAATTGGAAAACAGGAAAGCACAGATGAATTAAAAAGGGAAATTAAAAACTTAAATGAAGAAAATAATAAACTATCAAGCACACTAGAGAAATTTACTAATGGTAAAAACTCTCTAATATTAAAAGGTGCTAGAAGATCAGGTAAGAAGAAAAATGGGTTAGGATATACACCCCCAGATAATGAAGAAACCATAATCTACCCCAAAACATACCCAATACCAAAATTGTACCTGAACAAGATATAGCATATAAATCTGATTTCAAGTATATAGAAAAGGTAACAAAATTATCTTGCTGTGATCACTGCAACAAATTAGGACATATCGTAACACATGCCAACAAGACATACAAATGGATAATAAAGGTAAATTAATGATACTAACCAATCAGGACCCAAAAGAATTTGGGTACCTAAAGCTTGATATTTTTATTTCAGGTTAACCTCGAGCATCCAAATGGTACTTGATAGTGGGTGGTCAAGACACATGTCAGGTAACCAGAAATTATTCTCTCATCTCCATGCTGAAGAAGGAACAGTCACTTATGGAGATAATGGGAAAGGAACAGTGATAGGTAGTGGGTCTGTGAATAACAAAGGAAAAACTGTCATAGAAGATGTGTTATTAGTCAAGGGATTGAAGCACAATCTCATCAGCATCATCCAGCTGTGTGACAGAGGCCATCAGATCAAGTTTCAAGAGTCAAAGTGCAGCATAGTGAAGGATGGAGCAGTCATCTTTGAAGCAAATAGAGAAAAGAATTTGTATGTGCTCTATCTTGAAGAACTCAAAGAGCAAAAGTTTGTCTGGCAGCAAGTAAAGACAAATCTACTGAATTATGGCACAGACGACTTGGTCATTGCAGTTTAGATGGCATGAGGAATTGCTAAAGAAAAATCTTGTAGAAGGTCTGCCAAAGGTCAGTGCAAAATGGAAGGTGTATGCGGACCAGTGCTAAGGGAAAGCACACTAAAAGCTCCTTCAAGTCAAAACGGTGGTGACCACCTCAAAACCCTTAGAGCTCCTACATATGGATCTATTTGGCCAATGAGGACTACCAGTCTTGGAGGAAAGAACTTTGGATTTGTCATAGTTGATGACTATTCAAGATTTACGTGGGTATCATTTCTAGAACATAAAGATGACACTTTTGAAAACTTTGTTAGTTTCAGCAAGAAGGTGCAGAAAGATCAGAAGTTCAGCATTGTCTATCCGATCAGATCATGGTGGTGAATTTCAAAATGAAAGGTTTGTTAGATTCTGTGATGATCAGGGAATTGAGCATAATTTCTCAGCACCAAGGACACCACAGCAAAACGGTATTGCTGAGAGGAAGAATAGAACCCTACTGGATATGACAAGAACTATGCTCTCAGAATATGATCTGCCAAGATATTTTTGGGCTGAAGCAGTCAACACAGCAAGCTACATTGTCAACCGAGTTATGATCAAGCCAATCCAGAGGAGACTGCTTATGAATTGTTCAAAGGAAGGAAGCCAAAAATCAGCCATTTCAGAACATTTGGGTGCCCTTGCTTCATTCACAACAATGGAAAAAGGGACATTGGTAAGTGGATGCCAAATCAGATGAAGGCATCTTCATGGGGTACACTTCTAAACCCAAAGGCTATAGAGGTTTAATAAACGTACCTTATTGATTGAACAATCTGTGCACATTATTTTGATGAAACTAACCCTTCCTTGAGAAAGGAAGTAGATAGTGACAATGATGATGCAGATGATTGTCTAAGAAACTAAAAGATACATCAATTGAGGACAATGATGATCACCTCCTCTGGAAGAATTGCAACAAGAAGAAGTTACTCATGAAAACCTTCCAAAGGAATGGAGATACAAGAAAGATCACCCACTTGAGAATATTATTGGTGATCCATCCATAGGGGTAAGAACAAGCGGTAATGTTATTCCTTGTGATTACCTAGCTTTTGTTTCTCAAATAGAGCCTAGGACAGTCAATGAAGCTCTTTCTGATGAATCTTGGATAGTAGCCATGCAAGATGAATTAAATCAATTCAAGAGAAACCAACTATGGTCACTTGTTCCTAGACCATCAGACCATCCAGTCATTGGCACCAAAGGTGTTCATAATAAACTGGATGAAACTGGTACAATTTTAAGAAACAAGGCCAGATTGGTAGCTCAAGGCTATTCTCAAGAGGAAGGCATATATTTCGATGAAACCTATGCACCTGTAGCTAGACTTGAGGCCATTAGAATATACTTGCATATGCATCTACTTTGAATTTAACATTATTTCAAATGGATGTTAAATCTGCATTTTTGAATGGTTTCATAAAAGAGGAAGTTTTGTGGAACAACCTCCGGGTTTTGATGACACGGAATTTCCCAATCATGTTTTCAAACTTCACAAGGTATTATATGGTTAAAGCAAGCACCTAGAGCCTGGTATGAAAGGCTTAGTTCTTTTCTTTTAAACCATGGTTTTAGTAGAGGTTAGGTAGATAGCACTCTTTTTATAAGTCAAAGGTCAAACACATCCTATTAGTTCAAATCTATGTAGATGATATCATTTTTGGTTCTACTGATGAATCTCTTTGCAAGTACTTTGAAAAGCTAATGCAGGGAGAATTTGAAATGAGTATGATGGGAGAACTCAACTATTTCCTTGGACTTCAAATCAAACAAGGAAAGGAAGGAACTCACATCTGTCAAGCAAAGTACACAAAATAACTCTTAAAGAAATTTGGATTCGAAAATACCAAGCCACTGTCAACACCAATGAGCACATCAACAAGGATGGACAGTGACAAAGATGGTAAGAAAGTAGATCAACAGATCTACAGAGGTATGATTGGTTCACTACTTTATTTAACAGCTAGTAGACCAGATATATATTTAGTGTATGCATGTGTGCTAGATATCAAGCTGATCCTAAAGAATCACATTTAATTTCGGTGAAAGAATATTTAGATATTTAGCAAGATCTCACGACTTAGGTCTATGGTATCCAAAACACTGTGAAATTAACTTAGTAGGTTACTCTGATGCTGACTATGCTGGATGAAAATTAGATAGAAAAAGCACCAGTGGTGGTTGTCAATTTCTTGCACGATGTTTAATATCTTGGTCTTCAAAGAAACAAATTCAGTAGAACTATCCACTGCTGAAGCTGAGTACGTAGCTGCTGGAAATTACTGTACACAACTCTTATGGATAAAGCAACAACTTGAAGACTTCGGATTAAACATTAAATCCAACCCACTGCTGTGTGACAACACCAGTGCCATAAATCTCACCAAGAATCCAGTTCAGCACTCAAGGACCAAACATATTGAGGTTAGATATCATTTTATTCGTGATCATGTTGCAAATGGAAATATTGAAATATCCTTTATTGATACAAATGGCCAATTAGCAGACATTTTCACAAAAGCCTTACCTGAAGAGAGATTTACATCTCTTATAAGGGAATTAGGCATGTGCAATTTGTGATAAAAGTTTGCTTACAAATGGCACATTAAATTTCAGAATTAAAGTAATTTTTCTCTCCATGGCGTTAAGCAAAAGAAATTCAAATTACCTTTGTAACCGCTCTCTCATTGAAGTCAGTTTGAATAGTCAACACCTTTTGTCCTTTTCCACCGCCTTTTGGCGCCTCACTTTCCACATCGCATTAATTTATTCATAAAATCAATGGCAGAACGATTCGTATCTCATCGTCTATCTTTTCCCTTTTCATCTTGTCGCATAAGCCGATACCCTAGCAACTCCTTCTTAACCCTCTGCAAATTTGAACCTTCATCCTCCTTCCCGCAAAATTTCTTGAGGGTTCCTTCTCCTCACCTTCCGTCTCAACCCTCCAGCGCCATTCCCACCTGAATCCATGGCCGCACTAGGAAGAATTGGGCATAACTTTCCGCACGGGCATCGGAATCGCTTATGTGACCACAATTCGGAATCGGCATCCCGAGACGGTCGACAGAGCGCTGGTTTCGCGGAATTCCGTTCTGGGGCCAAAATTCCCCCCGGAGCGTGTGTACTAGTACACCGACTGCCGTACTCTCCGGTCGGACGTGGATATTTATTCGCCCGGGGGTCGGAACCGCGCGCGAGGCCCAAATTCAGAATCGGCACTTCTACTCGGTCGGTAAATGGTCGCATTAGGAGATTTCCGGTCCGGCGCCCAAATTCCTCTCCGGGAGCGCGGTCGCAGGCTGCCGATGCGATCGCATACGGACACCCCTTCGCTCAAACGGGCATAACTTTTCGCTCGGTTATCGGAATCGCTTATAAGACCCTAATTCGGAATCGGCACTCAGAGGCGCTCGATGCCCCCTTATCGCCTTACGCGATAAGACGTCGTTTCGGGCTCGAAAAACCTTCGTTTTACACTCCGAAATTACGATTCTAGCCGACGATCTCCCCTATTCCAAGGTTTTTTGGCAGTAGTGACTTCCTCGATTACGCGAATCGCTGGCGGAGCTCACACGCGCAGCCGCCCAGTCAGAGCGATCGGAAGTTGTGTTCAACGCGACGCGAGATCTCCTCCCCAGGTAGTGGATATGGGTGCCCGAACATCGCCGATATAGTCATCCCCACTGGTTTATTCCCACCCCTTCAGCGAAAGAATTGGGCATAAATTTCCGCACGGGCATCAGAATCGCTTATGTGACCACAATTTGGAATCGGCACCCCGAGACGGTCGACAGCGCGCTGGTTACGCGGAATTCCGTTCCGGGGCCAAAATTCCCCCCGCAACATGTGTACTAGTACACCGACTGCCGTACCCTCCGGTCGGACGCGGATATTTATTCGCCGGGGGGTGGGAACCGCCGCGAGCGGCCCCAATTCAGAATGAGCACTTCGACCCGGTCGGTAAATGGTCGCATTCAGAGATTTCCGGACCAGCGCCCAAATTCCTCTCCGGGAGCGCGGCCGCAGGCTGCCGATGCGATCGCATACGGACACCCCTTCGCTCAAACGGGCATAACTTTTTGCTCGGTTATCGGAATCGCTTAAAAGACCCCGATTCGGAATCGGCACTCAGAGGCGCTCGACGCCCCCTTATCGCCTCAGGCGATAAGACGTCGTTTCATAGTCGAAAAACCCTCGTTTCGCACTCTGAAATTGCGATTCTAGCCGACGATCTCCCCTATTCCAAGGTTTTTTGGCAGTAGTGACTCCCTCGATTACGCGAATCGCTGGTGGAGCCCACACGCGCAGCCGCCCAGTCAGAGCGATCGGAAGTTGTGTTCAACTCGACGTGAGATCTCCTCCCCAGGTAGTGGATATGGGCGCCCGAACATCGCCGATATAGTCACCCCCTCTGGTTTATTCCACCCCTTCAGCGAAAGAATTGGGCATAACATTCCGCACGGGCATCGGAATCGCTTATGTGACCACATTTCGGAATCGGCACGCCGAGACGGTCAAAGTGCGCTGGTTACGCGGAATTCTGTTCCGGGGCCAAAACCCCCGGAGCGTGTGTACTAGTACACCGACTGTCGTACCCTCCGGTCGGACGCGGATATTTATTCGCCCGGGGGTCGGAACCGCCTGCGAGGCCCCAATTCAGAATCGGCACTTCGACCCGGTCGGTAAATGGTCGCATTCAGAGATTTCCGGTCCGGCGCCCAAATTCCTTTCCGGGAGCGCGGTCGCAGGCTGCCGATGCGATCGCATACGGACACCCCTTCGCTCAAACGGGCATAACTTTTTGCTCGGTTATCGGAATCGCTTATAAGACCCAATTTGGAATCGGCACTCAGAGGCGCTCGACTCCACCTTATTGCCTCAGGCGATAAGACGTCGTTTCGGGGTCGAAAAACCTTCGTTTCGGACTCCGAAATTGCGATTCTAGCCGACGATCTCCTCTATACCAAGGTTTTTTGGCAGTAGCGACTCCCTCAATTACGCGAATCGCTGGCGGAGGCCACACGCAGAGTCGCCCAGTCACAGCGATCGGAAGTCGTGTTCAACTCGAAGAAGGATCTCCTCCCCAGGTAGTGGATATGGGTGCCCGAACAACGCCGATATAGTCACCCCCTTTAGTTTATTCCCACCCCTTCAGCAAAAGAATGGCGATAACATTCCGCACTGGCATCGGAATCGCTTATGTGACCACAATTCAGAATCGGCACCCCGAGACGGTCGACAGAGCGCTGATTTTGCGGAATTCCGTTCCGGGGCCAAAATTCCCCCCGGAGCGTGTGTACTAGTACACCGACTGCCGTACCCTCCGGTCGAACGCTGATATTTATTCGCCCGGGGGTCGGAACCGCGCGCGCAGGCCCAAATTCAGAATCGGCACTTCTACTCGGTCGGTAAATGGTCGCATTAGGAGATTCCGGTCCGGCGCCCAAATTCCTCTCCGGGAGCGCGGTCGCAGGCTGCCGATGCGATCGCATACGGACACCCCTTCGCTCAAACGGGCATAACTTTTCGCTCGGTTATCGGAATCGCTTATAAGACCCTAATTCGGAATCGGCACTCAGAGGCGCTCGATGCCCCCTTATCGCCTTACGCGATAAGACGTCGTTTCGGGCTCGAAAAACCTTCGTTTTACACTCCGAAATTACGATTCTAGCCGACGATCTCCCCTATTCCAAGGTTTTTTGGCAGTAGTGACTTCCTCGATTACGCGAATCGCTGGCGGAGCTCACACGCGCAGCCGCAGTCAGAGCGATCGGAAGTTGTGTTCAACGCGACGCGAGATCTCCTCCCCAGGTAGTGGATATGGGTGCCCGACACATCGCCGATATAGTCATCCCCACTGGTTATTCCCACCCCTTCAGCGAAAGAATTGGGCATAAATTTCCGCACGGGCATCAGAATCGCTTATGTGACCACAATTTGGAATCGGCACCCCGAGACGGTCGACAGCGCGCTGGTTACGCGGAATTCCGTTCCGGGGCCAAAATTCCCCCGCAACATGTGTACTAGTACAACGATGCCGTACCCTCGGTCGGACGCGGATATTTATTCGCCCGGGGGTGGGAACCGCCCGCGAGGCCCCAATTCAGAATGAGCACTTCGACCCGGTCGGTAAATGGTCGCATTCAGAGATTCCGGACCAGCGCCCAAATTCCTCTCGGGAGCGCGGCCGCAGGCTGCCGATGCGATCGCATACGGACACCCCTTCGCTCAAACGGGCATAACTTTTTGCTCGGTTATCGGAATCGCTTAAAAGACCCCGATTCGGAATCGGCACTCAGAGGCGCTCGACGCCCCCTTATCGCCTCAGGCGATAAGACGTCGTTTCATAGTCGAAAAACCCTCGTTTCGCACTCTGAAATTGCGATTCTAGCGACGATCCCCCTATTCCAAGGTTTTTTGGCAGTAGTGACTCCTCGATTACGCGAATCGCTGGTGGAGCCCACACGCGCAGCCGCCCAGTCAGAGCGATCGGAAGTTGTGTTCAACTCGACGTGAGATCTCCTCCCCAGGTAGTGGATGGGATGGGCGCGAACATCGCGATATAGTCACCCCCTTGGTTATTCCACCCCTTCAGCGAAAGATTGGGCATAACATTCCGCACGGCATCGGAATCGCTTATGTGACCACATTTCGGAATCGGCACGCCGAGACGGTCAAAAGTGCGCTGGTTACGCGGAATCTGTTCCGGGGCCAAAATCCCCCCGGAGCGTGTGTACTAGTACACCGACTGTCGTACCCTCCGGGCGGACGCGGATATTTATTCGCCCGGGGGTCGGAACCGCCTGCGAGGCCCCAATTCAGAATCGGCACTTCGACCCGGTCGGTAAATGGTCGCATTCAGAGATTTCCGGTCCGGCGCCCAAATTCCTTTCGGGAGAGCGCGGCGCAGGCTGCCGATGCGATCGCATACGGACACCCCTTCGCTCAAACGGGCATAACTTTTTGCTCGGTTATCGGAATCGCTTATAAGACCCAATTTGGAATCGGCACTCAGAGGCGCTCGACTCCAACTTATTGCCTCAGGCGATAAGACGTCGTTTCGGGGTCGAAAAACCTTCGTTCGGACTCCGAAATTGCGATTCTAGCCGACGATCTCCTCTATACCAGGTTTTTTGGCAGTAGCGACTCCCTCAATTACGCGAATCGCTGGCGGAGGCCACACGCAGAGTCGCCCAGTCACAGCGATCGGAAGCGTGTTCAACTCGAAGAAGGATCTCCTCCCCAGGTAGTGGATATGGGTGCCCAACAACGCCGTATAGTACACCCCCTTTAGTTTATTCCCACCCCTTCAGCAAAAGAATTGGCGATAACATTCCGCACTGGCATCGGAATCGCTTATGTGACCACAATTCAGAATCGGCCCCGAGACGGTCGACAGAGCGCTGATTTTGGGAATTCCGTTCCGGGGCCAAAATTCCCCCCGGAGCGTGTGTACTAGTACACCGACTGCCGTACCCTCGGTCGAACGCTGATATTTATTCGCCCGGGGGTCGGAACCCAGCGCGAGGCCCAAATTCAGAATCGGCACTTCTACTCGGTCGGTAAATGGTCGCATTAGGAGATTTCCGGTCCGGCGCCCAAATTCCTCTCGGGAGCGCGGTCGCAGGCTGCCGATGCGATCGCAATACGGACACCCCTTCGCTCAAACGGGCATAACTTTTCGCTCGGTTATCGGAATCGCTTATAAGACCCTAATTCGGAATCGGCACTCAGAGGCGCTCGATGCCCCCTTATCGCCTTACGCGATAAGAGTCGGTTCGGGCTCGAAAAACCTTCGTTTTACACTCCGAAATTACGATTCTAGCCGACGATCTCCCCTATTCCAAGGTTTTTTGGCAGTAGTGACTTCCTCGATTACGCGAATCGCTGGCGGAGCTCACACGCGCAGCCGCCCAGTCAGAGCGATCGGAAGTTGTGTTCAACGCGCCGCGAGATCTCCTCCCCAGGTAGTGGATATGGGTGCCCGAACATCGCCGATATAGTCATCCCCACTGGTTATTCCCACCCCTTCAGCGAAAGAATTGGGCATAAATTTCCGCACGGGCATCAGAATCGCTTATGTGACCACAATTTGGAATCGGCACCCCGAGACGGTAGACAGCGCGCTGGTTACGCGGAATTCCGTTCCGGGGCCAAAATTCCCCCGCAACATGTGTACTAGTACACCGACTGCCGTACTCCGGTCGGACGCGGATATTTATTCGCCCGGGGGTGGAACTCGCCCGCGAGGCCCCAATTCAGAATCGGCACTTCGACCCGGTCGGTAAATGGTCGCATTCGGAGATTTCCGGTCCGGCGCCCGAATTCCTCTCCGGCAGCACGGCCGCAGGCTGCCGATACAATCGCATACGGACACCCCTTCGCTCAAACGGGCATAACTTTTCGCTCGATTATCGGAATCGCTTATAAGACCCCAATTCGGAATCGACACTTAGAGGCGCTCGATGACCTCTTATTGCCTCAGGCGATAAGGCATCGTTTCAGGGTCGAAAAACCTTCGTTTTACATTCCGAAATTGCTATTCTAGCCGACGATCTCCCATATTCCAAGGTTTTTTGGCAGTAGTAGCGACTCCCTCGATTATGCGAATCGCTGGCGGAGCCCACACGTGGAGCCGCCCAGTCACAGCGATCGGAAGTCGTGTTCAACTCGACGCGAGATCTCCTTCCCAGGTAGTGGATATGGGTTCCCGAACATCGCCGATATAGTCACCCCCTCAGTTTATTCCCACCCCTTCAGCAAAAGAATTGGGCATAACATTCCGCACGGGCATCGAAATCGCTTATGTGACCACAATTCGGAATCGGCACCCCGAGACGGTCGACAGAGCGCTGGTTACGCGGAATTCCATTTCGGGGCCAAAATTCCCCCTGGAGCGTGTGTACAAGTACACCGACTGTCGTACCCTCCGGTCGGACGCAGATATTATTCGCCGGGGGTGGGAACCGCCCGCGAGGCCCCAATTCAGAATCGGCACATCGACCCGGTCAATAAATGGTCGCATTCGGAGATTTCCGGTCCGGCGCCTAAATTCCTCTCCGGGAGCGCGGTCGCAGGCTGCCGATGCGATCGCATACGGACACCCCTTCGCTTAAACGGGCATAACTTTTTGCTCGGTTATCGGAATCGCTTATAAGACCCCAATTCGGAATCGACACTCAGAGGCGCTCGACGCCACGTTATTGCCTCAGGCGATAAGACGTCGTTTCGGGGTCGAAAAACATTTGTTTCGCACTCCGAAATTACGATTCTAGCCGACGATCTCCCCTATTCCAAGGTTTTTTGGCAGTAGTGACTCCCTCGATTACGCGAATCGCTGGCGGAGCTCACACGCGCAGCCGCCCAGTCAGAGCGATCGGAGGTTGTGTTCAACGCGACGCGAGATCTCCTCCCCAGGTTGTGGATATGGGTGCCCGAACATCGCCGATATAGTCACCCCCACTGGTTTATTCCCACCCCTTCAGCGAAAGAATTGGGCATAAATTTCCGCACGGGCATTAGAATCGCTTATGTGACCACAATTCGAATCGGCACCCCGAGACGGTCGACAGCGCGCTGGTTACGCGGAATTCCGTTCCGGGGCCAAAATTCCCCCCGCAGCATGTGTACTAGTACACCGACAGCCGTAACCTCCGGTCGGACGCGGATATTTATTCGCCCGGGGGTGGGAACCGCCAGCGAGGCCCCAATTCAGAATCGGCACTTCGACCCGGTCGGTAAATGGTCGCATTCGGAGATTTCCGGTCCGGCGCCCAAATTCCTCTCCGGGAGCGCAGTCGCAGGCTGCCGATGCGATCGCATACGGACACCCCTTCGCTCAAACGGGCATAACTTTTCGCTCGGTTATCGGAATCGCTTATAAGACCCCAATTCGGAATCGACACTCAGAGGCGCTCGATGCCCTATTATTGCCTCAGGCGATAAGACATCGTTTCGGGGTCGAAAAACATTTGTTTCGCACTCCTAAACTGCGATTCTAGCCGACGATCTCCCCTATTCCAAGGTTTTTTGGCAGTAGCGACTCCCTCGATTACGCGAATCGCTGGAGGAGCCCACACCGGAGCCGTCCAGTCACAGCGATCGGAAGTCGTGTTCAACTCGACGTGAGATCTCCTCCCCAGGTAGTGGATATGGGTGCCCGAACATCGCCGATATAGTCACCCCCTCCAGTTTATTCCCACCCCTTCAGCAAAAGAATTGGGCATAACATTCCGCACGGGCATCGAAATCGCTTATGTGACCACAATTCGGAATCGGCACCCCGAGACGGTCAACAGAACGCTGGTTTCACGAAATTCCGTTCTGGGGCCAAAATTCCCCGGAGCGTGTGTACTAGTACACCGACTGCCGTACCCTCCGGTCGGACGGGATATTTATTCACCGGGGGTGGGAACCGCCCGCGAGGCCCCAATTCAGATCGGCACTTCGACCCGGTCGGTAAATGGTCGCATTCGGAGATTTCCGGTCCGGCGCCCAAATTCCTCTCGGGAGCGCGGCCGCAGGCTGCCGATACGATCGCATACGGACACCCCTTCGCTCAAACCGGCAAATTTCGCTCGGTTATCGGAATCGCTTATAAGACCCCAATTCGGAATCGACACTCAGAGGCGCTAGATGCCCCCTTATTGCCTCAGGCAATAAGACATCGTTTCGGGGTCGAAAAACCTTCGTTTCGCACTCCGAAATTGCGATTCTAGCCGACGATCTCCCCTATTCCAAGGTTTTTATCAGTAGTGACTCCCTTGAGTACGCGAATCGCTAGCGGAGCCCACACGCGTAGCCGCCCAGTTAGAGCGATCGGAAGTCGTGTTCAACGCGACGCGAGATCCCTCCGCAGGTAGTGGATTTGGGTGCCGAACATCGCCGATATAGTCACCCCCTCTGGTTTATTCCCACCCCTTCACCGACTGTCGTACCCTCTGGTTGGACGCGGATATTTATTCGCCCGGGGGTCGGAACCGCCCGCGAGGCCCCATTCAGAATCGGCACTTCGACCCGGTCAGTAAATGGTCGCATTCGGAGATTTCCGGTCCGGCGCCCAAATTCCTCTCCGTGAGCGCGGTCGCAGGCTGCCGATGCGATCGCATACGGACACCCCTTCGCTCAAAAGGGAATAACTTTTTGCTCGGTTATCGGAATCGCTTATAAGACCCCAATTCGGAATCGGCACTCATAGACGGTCGATGCCCGTGTTGCCTCAGGCGATAAGACATCGTTTCAGGGTCAAAAAACCTTCGTTTTGCACTCTAAAATTACGATTCCAGCCGACGATCTCTTTTATTCCAAGGCTTTGGCAGTAGCGACTCCCTCGATTACGCGAATCGCTGGAGGAGCCCACACGCGGAGCCGCCCATTCACAGCGATCGGAAGTCGTGTTCAACTCGATGTGAGATCTCCTCCCAGGTAGTGGATATGGGTGCCCGAACATCGCCGATATAGTCACCTCCTCCAGTTTATTCCACCCCTTTAGCAAAAGAATTGGGCATAACTTTCCGCACGGGCATCGAAATCGCTTATGTGACACAATTCGGAATCGGCACCCCGAGACGGTCAACAGAGCGCTGGTTTCACGGAATTCCGTTCCGGGGCCAAAATTCTCCCCGGAGCGTGTGTACTACTACACCGACTGCCGTACCCTCCGGTCGGACGCGGATATTTATTCTCCCTGGGGTAGGAACCGCCCGCGAGGCCCCAATTCAGAATCGGCACTTCGACTCGGTCGGTAAATGGTCGCATTCGAAGATTTCCGGTTCGGCGCCCAAATTCCTCTCCGGGAGCGCGGCGCAGGCTGCCGATACGATCGCATACGGACACCCCTTCGCTCAAATGGGCATAACTTTTCGCTCGGTTATCAGAATCGCTTATAAGACCCCAATTCGGATCGGCACTCAGAGGCGCTCAACGCCCCTATATTGCCTGGGCGATAAGACGTCGTTTCGGGGTCGAAAAAACTTTGTTTCGCACTCCGAAATTGCGATTCTAGCCGACGATCTCCCCTATTCCAAGGTTTTTTGGCAATAGCGACTCCATCCATTATACGAATCGCTGGCGGAGCCCACACGTGGAGCCGTCCAGTCACAGGGATCGGAAGTCGTGTTCAACTCGATGCGAGATCTCCTTCCCAGGTAGTGGATATGGGGGTGCCCGAACATCGCCGCAATAGTCACCCCCTCCAGTTTATTCCCCCCCTTCAGCAAAAGAAGGGCATAACTTTCCGCACGGGCATCGAAATCGCTAATGTGACCACAATTCGGAATCGGCACCCCGAGACGGTCGACAGAGCGCTGGTTACGCGGAATTCCGTTCCGGGGCCAAATTTCCCCCGGAGCGTGTGTACTAGTACACCGACAGCCGTACCTCCGGTCGGACGCGTTTTTTTATTCGCCGGGGGTGGGAACCGCCCGCGATTCCCCAATTCAGAATCGGCACTTCGACCCGGTCGGTAAATGGTCGCATTCGGAGATTTCCGGTCCGGCGCCCAAATTCCTCTCCGGGAGCGCGGTCGCAGGCTGCCGATGCGATCGCATACGGACACCCCTTCGCTCAAACGGGCATAACTTTTCGCTCGGTTATCGGAATCGCTTATAAGACCCCAATTCGGAATCGACACTCTGAGGCGCTCGATGCCCTCTTATTGCCTCAGGCAATAAGACATCGTTTTGGGGTCGAAAAAAACCCTTGTTTTGCACTCCGAAATTGCGATTCTAGCCGACGATGTCCCATATTCCAAGGTTTTTTGGCAGTAGCGACTCCCTCGATTACGCGAATCGCTGGAGGAGCCCACACGCGGAGCCGCCCAGTCACAGCGATCGTAAGTCGTGTTCAACTCGACGCGAGAACTCCTCCCCAGGTAGTCGATATGGGTGCCCGAACATCGCCGATATAGTCACCCCCTCCAGTTTATTCCCACCCCTTCAGCAAAAGAATTGGGCATAACTTTCCGCACGGGCATCGGAATCGCTTATGTGACCACAATTCGGAATCGGCACTTCGAGAGGGTCGACAAAGCACCGGTTTCGCGGAATTCCGTTCCGGGGCCAAAATTCCCCCCGGAGCGTGTGTACTAGTACACCGACTGCCGTACCCTTCGGTCGAACGCGGATATTTATTCGCCCGGGGGTCGGAACCGACCGCGAGGCCCCAATTCAGAATCGGCACTTCGACCTGGTCGGTAAATGGTCGCATTCGGAGATTTCCGGTCCGGTGCCCAAATTCCTCTCCGGGAGCACGGTCGCAGGCTGCCGATGCGATCGCATACGGACACCCCTTCGCTCAAACGGGCATAACTTTTCGCTCGGTTATCGGAATCGCTTATAAGACTCCAATTCGGAATCGGCACTCAGAGGCACTCGACGCCTCCTGATTGCCTCAGGAGATAAGACGTCGTTTCAGGGTCGAAACACCTTCGTTTCGCACTCTGAAATTGCGATTCTACCCGACGATTTCCCCTATTCCAACGTTTTTTGGCAGTAGCAACTCCCTCGATTACGCAAATCGCTGGCGAAGCCCACACGCGCAGCCGTCCAGTCACAGCGATCAGAAGTCATGTTCAACTCGACGCGAGATCTCCTCCCTAGGTAGTGGATATGGGTGCCCGAACATCGACGATATCGTCACCCCCTCCAGTTTATTCCAACCCCTTCAGCAAAAGAATTGTGCATAACTTTCCGCACGGGCATCGGAATCGCTTATGTGACCATAATTCGGAATCGGCACCCCGAGACGGTCGACAGAGCGCTGGTTTCTCGGAATTCCGTTCCGGCGCAAAAATTCCCCCCGGAGCGTGTGTACTAGTACACCGACTGCCGTACCCTCCGGTCGGACGCGGATATTTATTCGCCTGGGGGTCGGAACCGCCCGCGAGTCCCCAATTCAGAATCAGCACTTCGACCCGGTCGGTAAAAGATCGCATTCGGAGATTTCCGGTCCGGCGCCCAAATTCCACTCCGGGAGCGCAGCCGCAGGCTGCCGATGCGATCGCATACGGACACCCCTTCGCTCAAACGGGCATAACTTTTCGCTCGGTTATCGGAATCGCTTATAAGACCCCAATTCGGAATCGGCACTCAGAGGCGCTCGACGCACTGTTATCGCATTAGCGATAAGACGTCGTTTCGGGGTCGAAAACTTCATTTTGAACTTTGAAATTGCGATTCTAGCCGACGATCACCCTAATCCAAGGTTTTTTGGCAGTAGTGACTCCCTCGATTACGCGATTGCTGGCGGAGCCCACACACGCAGCCACCTAGTCAGAGCGATCGGAAGTTGTGTTCAACTCGACGTGAGATCTCCTCCCCAGGAAGTGGATATGGGTGCCTGAACATCGCCGATATAGTCACCCCCTCCAGTTTATTCCCACCCCTTCAGCAAAAGAATTGGGCATAACTTTCCGCACGGGCATCGGAATCGCTTATGTGACCACAATTCAGAATCGGCACTTCGAGACGGTCGACAAAGCACACGCTCTGGGGGGGATTTTGGCCCCGGAACGGAATTCCGCGAACCGACTGTCGTACCCTCCGGTCGGACACGGATATTTATTCGCCCGGGGGTCGGAACCGCCCGCGAGGCCCCAATTCAGAATCGGCACTTCGACCCGGTCGGTAAATGGTCTTATTCGGAGATTTCCGGTCCGGCGCCCAAATTCCTCTTCGGGAGCGCGGTCGCAAGCTGCCGATGCGATCGCATACGGACACCGCTTCGCTCAAACGGGCATAACTTTCTGCTCGGTTATCAGAATCGCTTATCAGACCCCAATTCGAAATCGGCACTCAGAGGCGCTCGACGCCTCCTTATTGCCTCAGGCGATAAGACGTCGTTTCGGGGTTGAAAAACCTTCATTTCGCACTCCGAAATTGCGATTCTAGCCGACGATCTCCCCTATTCTAAGGTTTTTCTGCAGTAGCGACTCCATCGATTACGCGAATCGCTGGCGGAGCCCACACGCGGAGCCGCCCAGTCACAGCGATCGGAAGTTGTGTTCAACTCGACGCGAGATCTCCTCCCCAGGTAGTGGATAGGGGTGCCCGAACATCGCCGATAAGTCACCCCCTCCAGTTTATTCCCACCCCTTCAGCAAAAGAATTGGCATAACTTTCCGCACGAGCATCGGAATCGCTTATGTGACCACAATTCGGAATGGGAAACCGAGACGGTCGACAAAGCGCTGGTTTCGCGGAATTCCGTTCCGGGGCCAAAATTCCCTCGGAGCGTGTGTACTACTATACACAGACTGCCGTACCCTCCGGTCGGACGTGGATATTATTCGCCCGGGGGGCGGAACCGCCCGCGAGGCCCCAATTCAGAATCGGCACTTCGACCCGGTCGGTAATGGTCGCATTCAGAGATTTTCGGTCCGGCGCCCATATTCCCCTCCGGGAGCGCGGTCGCAGGCTCCCAATGCGATCGCCTACGGACACCCCTTCGCTCAAATGGGCATAACTTTTCGCTCGGTTATCGGAATCGCTTATAAGACCCCAATTCGGAATCGGCACTCAGAGGCGCTCGATGCCCCGATATTTCCTCAGGCGATAAGACATCGTTTTGGGGTCGAAAAACCTTCATTTTTCACTCCAAAATTGCGATTCTATCCGACGATCTCCCCTATTCCAAGGTTTTTTTGCAGTAGCGACTCCCTCGATTACGCGAATTGCTGGCGGAGCCCACACGCGGAGCCGCCCAGTCACCGCGATCGGAAGTTGTGTTCAACTCGACGCGAGATCTGCTCCCATAGTGGATATGGGTGCCCGAACATCGCCGATATTGTCACCCCCTCCAGTTTATTCCCACCCCTTCAGCAAAAGATTGGGCATAACTTTCCGCACGGGATCGAAATCGCATATGTGACCACAATTCGGAATTGACACCCCGAGACGGTCGACAGAGCGCTGGTTTTACGGAATTCCATTCCAGGGCCAAAATTCCCCCAGAGCGTGTGTACTAGTACACCGACTGCCGTACCCTCTGGTCGGACGCGGATATTTTCAGCCCGGGGGTCGGAACCGCGCCGCGCGATGCTTCGTCGGCTAGAATCGCAATTTCGGAGTCCGAAACGACGACTTATAAGCCGATTCTGAATTGGGGCCTTATAAGCGATTCCGATAACCGAGCGAATTGGGGCTTCGCTTGCGGTTCCGACCCTCGGGCGAATAAATATCCGCGTCCGACCGGAGGGTACGGTAGTCGGTGTACTAGTACACACGCTCTGGGGGGAATTTTGGCCCCGGAATGGAATTCCGCGAAACCAGCCCTCTGTCGACCGTCTCGGGGTGCCGATTCTGAAATGTGGTAACATAAGCGATTCTGATGCCCGTGTGGAAAGTTATGCCCATTCTTTTGCTGAAGGGGTGGGAATAAACTGGACGGGGTGACTATATCGGCGATGTTCGTGCACTCATATCCTACCTGGGGAGGAGATCTCGCGTCGAGTTGAACACGACTTCCGATCGCTGTGACTGGACGACTCCGCGTGTGGGCTCCGTCAGTGATTTACATAATCGAGGGAGTCGCTACTGCAAAAAACCTTGGAATAGAGGAGATCGTCGGCTAGAATCGAAATTTCGGAGTGCGAAACGATGGTTTTTCGACCCCAAAACGACGTCTTGTGGCGATAAGGAGGCATCGAGCGCCTCTGAGTGCCGATTCCGAATTGGGTTCTTATAAGCGATTCCGATAACCGAGCGAAAAGTTATGCCGTTTGAGCGAAGGGGTGTCTGTATGCGAACGCATCGGCAGCCTGCGACCGCGCTCCGGACAGGAATTTGGGCGCCGGACCGGAAATCTCTGAATGCGACCATTTACCGACCGGGTAGAAGTGCCGATTGTGAGTTGGGTCTCCGCGGGCGGTTCTGACCCCCGGGCGAATAAATATCCGGGTCCGACCGGAGGGTACGGCAGTCCGGGGTGAATTTTGGCCCCGAACGGAATTCCGCGTACCAGCGCGCTGTCGACCGTCTCGGGGTGCCGATTCTGAAATGTGGTAACATAAGCGATTCGATGCCCGTGTGGAAAGTTATGCCCATTCTTTCGCTGAAGGGGTGGGAATAAACTGGACGGGGTGACTATATCGGCGATGTTCGGGCACCATATCCACTACCTGGGGAGGAGATCTCGCGTCGAGTTGAACACGACTTCCGATCGCTGTGACTGGACGACTCCGCGTGTGGGCTCCGTCAGCGATTCGCGTAATCGAGGGAGTCGCTACTGCCAAAAAACCTTGGAATAGAGGAGATCGTCGGCTAGAATCGAAATTTCGGAGTGCGAAACGAAGGTTTTTCGACCCCAAAACGACGTCTGGTGGCAATAAGGAGGCGTCGAGCGCCTCTGAGTGCCGATTCCGAATTGGGGTCTTATAAGCGATTCCGAAACCGAGCGAAAAGTTATGCCCGTTTGAGCGAAGGGGTGTCTGTATGCGAACGCATCGGCAGCCTGCGACCGCGCTCCCGGACAGGAATTTGGGCGCCGGACCGGAAATCTCTGAATGCGACCATTTACCGACCGGGTAGAAGTGCCGATTGTGAGTTGGGGTCTCGCGGGCGGTTCTGACCCCCGGGCGAATAAATATCCGGGTCCGACCGGAGGGTACGGCAGTCCGGGGGGAATTTTGGCCCCCGAACGGAATTCCGCGTAACCAGCGCGCTGTCGACCGTCTCGGGGTGCCGATTCCGAATTGTGGTCACATAAGCGATTCCGATGCCCGTGCAGAAAGGTATGCCCAATTCTTTTGCTGAAGGGGTGGGAATAAACCAAGGGGGGGATTATATCGGCGATGTTCGGGCACCCATATCCACTACCGGGGAGGACATCTCGCATCGAGTTGAACACGACTTCCGATCGCTGTGACTGGGCGGCTGCGCGTGTGGGCTCCACCAGCTATTCGCGTAATCGAGGGAGTCGCTACTGCCAAAAAACCTTGGAATATGGGAGATCGTCAGCTACAATCGCAATTTCGGATTGCGAAACGAAGGTTTTTTGACCCTGAAACGATGTCTTATCGCCTGAGGCGATAAGGGGGCGTCGAGCGCCTCTGAGTGCCGATTCCGAATTGGCGTCTTATAAGCGATTCCGATAACCGAGCGAAAAGTTATGCCCGTTTGAGCAAAGGGGTGTCCGTATGCGATCGCATCGGCAGCCTGCGACCGCGCTCCCAGAGAGGAATTTGGGTGCCGGACTGGAAATCTCCGAATGCGACCATTAACCGACCGGGTAGAAGTGCCGATTGTGAATTGGTCTCTCGCGGCGGTTCTGACCCCCGGGCGATAAATATCCGCGTCCGACCGAGGGTACGGCAGTCGGTGTACTAGTACACACGCTCCGGGGGGGATTTTGCCCCAGAACGGAATTCTGCGTAACCAGTGCGCTGTCGACCGTCTCGGGGTGCCGATTCCGAATTGTGGTCACATAAGCGATTCTGATCCCCGTGCGGAAAGTTATGCCCAATTCTTTCGCTGAAGGGGTGGGAAAACTGGAGGGGGTGACTATATCGGCGATGTTCAGGCACCCATATCCACTACCTGGGGATGGAGATCTCGCGTCGATTTGAACACGACTTCCGATCGCTGTGACTGGGTGGCTCCGCGTGTGGGCTCCGCCAGCGATTCGCGTAATCGAGGGAGTCGCTACTGCAAAAAAAAAACCTTGGAATAGGGGAGATCGTCTGCTAGAATCGCAATTTCGGAGTGCGAAATGAAGGTTTTTCGACTCCAAAACGACATCTTATTGCCTGAATCAAATTGGGGGCGTCGAGCGCCTCTGAGTGCCGATTCCGAATTGGGGTCTTATAAGCGATTCTGATAACCGAGCGAAAAGTTATGCCCGTTTGAGTGAAGTGGTGTCCGTATGCGATCGCATCGACAGCCTGCGGCCGCGCTCCCGGAGAGGAATTTGGGCGCCAGACCGAAATCTCCGAATGCGACCATTTACCGACCGGGTCGAAGTGCTGACTCTAACTTGGGGCCTCGCTGGCGGTTTCGACCCCCGAGCGAATAAATATCCACGTCCGACCAAGGGTACGGCAGTCGGTGTAATAGTACACACGCTTCGGGGGGAATTTTGGCCCCGGAACGGAATTCCGCGTAACTAGCGCGTTGTAGACCGTCTCGGGGTGCCGATTCCGAATTGTGGTCACATAAGCGATTTCGATGCCCGTGCGGAAAGTTATGCCCAATTCTTTCGCTGAAGGGGTGGGAATAAACTGGAGGGGGTGACTATATCGGCGATGTTCGGGCACCCATATCGATTACTTGGGGAGGAGATCTCGCATCGAGTTGAACACGACTTCCATCGCTGTGGCTGGCGGCTGCGCGTGTGGGCTCCGCCAGCGATTCGCATAATCGAGGGGTCGCTACTGCCAAAAAACCTGGAATAGGGGAGATCGTCGGCTAAAATCGCAATTTCGGAGTGCGAAACGAAGGTTTTTCGATCCCGAAACGACGTCTTATCGCCTATGGCGATAAGGGACGTCGAGCGTCTTAGAGTGCCGATTCCGAATTGGGGTCTTATAAGCGATTCGATAACCGAGCGAAAAGTTATGCCGTTTGAGCGAAGGGGTGTCCGTATGCGATCGCATCGGTAGCCTGCGACTGCGCTTCCGGAGAGGAATTTGGGCACCGGACCGGAAATCTCCGAATTCGACCATTTACCGACCGGGTCGAATTGCCGATTCTGAATTGGGGCTCGCGGGCGGTTCCGACCCCTGGGTGAATAAATATCCGCGTCTGACCGGAGGGTACGGCAGTCGGTGTACTAGTACACACGCTCCGGGGGGAATTTGGCCTCAGAACGGAGTTCCACGTAACCAGCGCGCTGCTGACCGTCTCGGGGTGCCGATTCCGAATTGTGGTCACATAAGCGATTCCGATGCCCGTGCTGAAAGTTATACCAATTCTTTCGATGAAGGGGTGGGAATAAACCGGAGAAGGGACTATATCGGCGATGTTCGGGCACCATATCCACTACCTGTGGAGGAGATCTCGCGTCGAGTTGAACACGACTTCCGATCGTTGTGACAGGGCGGCTCCGCGTGTGGGCTCCGCCAGCGATTCGTGTAATCGAGGGAGTCGCTACTGCCAAAAAACCTTGTAATAGGGGAGATCGTCGGCAAGAATCGCAATTTCAGAGTGCGAAACGAAGGTTTTTCGACCCCGAAACGACGTCTTATCGCCTGAGGCAATAAGTAGGCGTCCAGCGCCTCTTAGTGCCGATTCCGATTTAGGGTCTTATAAGCGATTCCGATAATCGAGCGAAAAGTTATACCCGTTTGAGCGAAGGGGTGTCCGTATGCGATCGCATCGGCAGCCTGCGACCGCGCTCCCGGAGAGGAATTTGGGCACCGGACCGGAAATCTCTCCGAATGCGACCATTTACCGACCGGGTCGAAGTGCCGATTCTGAATTGGGGGCCTCGGCGGGCGGTTCCGACCCCTGGGTGAATAAATATCCGCGTCTGACGGAGGGTACGGCAGTCGGTGTACTAGTACACACGCTCCGGGGGGAATTTGGCCTCAGAACGGAGTTCCACGTAACCAGCGCGCTGCTGACCGTCTGGGGGTGACGATTCCGAATTGTGGTCACATAAGCGATTCCGATGCCCGTGCTGAAAGTATACCAATTCTTTCGATGAAGGGGTGGGAATAAACCGGAGAAGGACTATATCGGCGATGTTCGGGCACCCATATCCACTACCTGTGGAGGAGATATGCGTCGAGTTGAACACGACTTCCGATCGTGGTGACAGGGCGGCTCCGCGTGTGGGCTCCGCCAGCGATTCGTGTAATCGAGGGAGTCGCTACTGCCAAAAAAACCTGTAATAGGGGAGATCGTCGGCAAGATAGAATCGCAATTTCAGAGTGCGAAACGAAGGTTTTTCGACCCCGAAACGACGTCTATATCGCCTGAGGCAATAAGTAGGCGTCCAGCGCCTCTTAGTGCCGATCCGAGTTAGGGTCTTATAAGAGATTCCGAAATCGAGCGAAAAGTTATACCCGTTTGAGCGAAGGGGTGTCCGTATGCGATCGCATCGGCAGCCTGCGACCGCGCTCCCGGAGAGGAATTTGGCACCGGACCGGAAATCTCCGAATGCGACCATTTACCGACGGGTCGAAGTGCGATTCTGAATTGGGGCCTCGCGGGGGGTTCCGACCCCCGGGCGAATAATATCCGCGTCCGACCTGAGGGTACGGCAGTCGGTGTACTAGTACACACGCTCCGGGGGGAATTTTTGCCTCGGAACGGAATTCTGCGTAACCAGCGCGCTGTCGACCATCTCGGGGTGCCGATTCCAAATTGGTGGTCACATAAGCAATTTCGATGCCCGTGCGGAAAGTTATGCCCAATTCTTTCGCTGAAGGGGTCGGAATAAACTGGAGGGTGTGACTATATCGGCGATGTGCGGGCACCCATATCCACAACTTGGGGAGGAGATCTCGCGTCGAGTTGAACACGACTTCCGATCGCTGTGACTCGGCGGCTGCGGATGTGGGCTCCGCCAGCGATTCGCGTAATCGAGGGAGTCGCTACTGCCAAAAAACCTTGGAATAATGGAGATCGTCGGCTAGAATCGCAATTTCAGAGTGCAAAACGAAGGTTTTTCGACCCCGAAACGTCGTCTTATGTCCTTAGGCTATAAGGGGGTGTCAAGCGCCTCTGAGTGCCGATTCCGAATTGGGGTCTTATAAGCTATTCCTATAACCGAGCAAAAAGTTATGCCCGTTTGATCGAAGGGGTGTCCGTATGTGATCGCATCGGTAGCCTGCGACCACGCTTCCGGAGAGGAATTTGGGCGCCGGATCGGATATCTCCGAATGCGACCATTTACCGACCGGGTCGAAGTGCCGATTCTGAATTGGGGCCTCGCGGGAGGTTCCGACCCGTGGCGAATAAATATCCGTGTCCACCGGAGGGTACGGCAGTCGGTGTACTAGTACACACGCTCCGAAGGGAATTTTGGCCTCGGAACGAAATTCCGCGTAACCAGCGTGCTGTCGACGTCTCGGGGTGCCGATTCCAAATTGTTGTCACATAAGCGATTCCGATGCCCGTGCGGAAAGTTATGCCCAATTCTTTCGCTGAAGGGGGGGAATACCCGAGGGGTGACTATATCGGTGATGTTCGGGCACCCATATCCACTACCTGGGGAGGAGATCTCGCGTCGAGTTGAACCACGACTTCCAATCGCTGTGCTGGGCGGCTCCGCGTGTGGGCTCCGCCAGCGATTCGCGTAATCGAGGGAGTCGCTACTACTGCCAAAAACCTTGGAATATGGGAGATCATCAGCTAGAATCGAAATTTCGGAGTGCGAAATGAAGATTTTTTGATCTCAAAACGACGTATTACATCCATAGGCTATAAGAGGGTGTCGAGCGCCTCTGAGTGCCGATTCCGAATTGGGGTCTTATAAGCATTTCCGATAACCGAGCGGAAAGTTATGCCCATTTGATCGAAGGGGTGTCCGTATGCGATCGCATCGGTAGCCTGCACGCAGCCCGCGCTTCCGGAGAGGAATTTGGGCGCCAGACCGGAAATCTCTGAATGCGTCCATTTACCGACGGGGTCGAAGTGCCGATTCTGAATTGGGGCCTCGCGGGAGGTTCCGACCCCCTGGCGAATAAATATCCGCGTCCGATCGGAGGGTACGGCAGTCGGTGTACTAGTACACACGCTCCAAAGGAATTTTGGCCTCGGAACGGATTTCTTCTGCAAAACCAGCATGTTGTCGACCGTCTCGGGGTGCCGATTCCAAATTGTGGTCACATAAGCGATTCCGATGCCCGTGCGAAAGTTATGCCCAATTCTTTCACTGAAGGGGTGGGAATAAACCGGAGGGGGTGACTATATCAGTGATGTTCGGGCACCATATCCACTACCTGGGGAGGAGATCTCGCGTCGAGTTGAACATGACTTCCGATCGCTCTGACTGGGCGGCTGCGCGTGTGAGCTCCGCCACCGATTCGCGTAATCGAGGGAGTCTCTCCTGCTAAAAAACCTTGGAATAGGGGAGATCGTCGGCTAGAATCGCAATTTCGGAGTGCGAAACGAAGGTTTTTCGACCCGAAATGACGTCTTATCGCCGGTGGCGATAACGGCGTCGAGCGCCACTGAGTGCCGATTCCGAATTGTTGTCTTATAAGCGATTCCGAAAACCGAGCGAAAAGTTATGCCGTTTGAGCGAAGGGGTGTCTGTATGCGATCGCAGCGGCAGCCTGCGACCGCGCTCCCGGAGAGGAATTTGGGCGCCGGACCGGAAATCTCCGAATGCGACCTTTTACGACTGGGTCGAAGTGACGATTATGAATGGGGGCCACCCCGGGGCGAATAAATATCCGCATCCGACGGAGGGTACGGCAGCGTCGGGGTACTAGTACACACGCTCCGGGGGAATTTTGACCCCGGAACCGAATTCGCGTAATCAGCGCGCTATCGACCGTCTCGGGGTGCCGATTCCGAATTGTGGTCACATAAGCGATTCCGATGCCCGTGCAGAAAGTTATGCCCAATTCTTTCGCTGAAGGGGTGGGAATAAACTGGAGAGGGTGACTATATCGGCGAGTTCGGAGCACCCATATCCACTACCTGGGGAGGAGATCTCGCGTCGAGTTGAACACGACTTCCGATCGCTGTGACTGGGTGGCTCCGCGTGTGGGCTCCGCCATCGATTCGCGTAATCGAGGGAGTCGCAACTGCCAAAAAACCTTGGAATAGAGGAGATCATCAGCTAGAATCGCAATTTCGGAGTGCGAAACGAAGGTTTTTTGACCCCGAAACGACGTCTTATCGCTTGAGGCAATAAGGGGGCATCGAGCGCCTATGAGTGCCGATTCCGAATTAGCGTCTTATAAGCGATTCCGATAACCGATCGAAAAGTTATACCGTTGAGCGAAGGGGTGTCCGTATGCGATCGCATCGGCAGCCTGCGACCGCGCTCCCGGAGAGGAATTTGGGCGCGGACCGGAAATCTCCGAATGCGACCATTTACCGACCGGGTCGAAGTGCCGATTCTGAATTGGGGCCTCGCGGGCGGTTCCGACTCCAGGGCGAATAAATATCCGCGTCCGACCGGAGGGTACGGCAGTCGGTGTACACACGCTCCGGGGGAATTTTGGCCCCGGAACGGAATTCCGCGTAACCAGCGCGCTGTCGAACCGTCTCGGGGTGCCGATTCCGAATTGTGGTCACATAAGCGATTCTGATGCCCGTGCGGAAAGTTATGTCCAATTCTTTCATTGAAGGGTGTGGGATAAAGCGGAGGGGGTGATTATATCGCGATGTTTGGGCACCCATATCCCTACCTGGGGAGGAGATCTCGCATCTATTTGAACACGACTTCCGATCGCTATGACTGGGCGGCTACGCGTGTTGGCTCAGCCAGCGATTCGCATAAGTCGAGGAGTCCTACTGCTGCCAAAAAACCTTGGAATAGGGGAGATCATCGGCTAGAATCACAAGATTTCGGAGTGCGAAACGAAGGTTTTTTTGGACCTTGAAACGATGTCCGATTGCTGAGGCAATAAGGGAGCGTCGAGCGCCTCTGAGTGCCGATTCCGATTGGGGTCTTATAAGCGATTCCGAAAACCGAGCGAAAAGTTATGCCCGTTGAGCGAAGGGTGTCCGTATGCGATCGCATCGGCAGCTTGCGCGCGCTCACCGCGAGAGGAGAAGAATTTGGGCCAGACCGAAAATCTCCGAATGCGACCATTTACCGACTGGGTCAAGTGACGATTATGAATTGGGGCCTCGCGGCGTTTCGACCCCAGGTGTAATAAATATCTGCGTCGACCGAGAGGTACGGCAGTCGGGGTACTAGTACACACTCCCGGGGGAATTTGGACCCCGGAACCGAATTCCGTGTAACCAGCGCGCTATCGACCGTCCGGGGTGCCGATTCCGAATTGTTGTCACATAAGCGATTCCGATGGCCCTTGCGGAAAGTTTCCCCTTTTCTTTCGCTGAAGGGGTGAGAATAAACTGGAGAGGGTGACTATATCGCCGATGTTCGGGCACCCATATCCACTACCTGGGGAGGAGATCCAGCGTCGAGTTGAACACGACTTCCGATCGCTGTGACTGGGTGGCTCCGCGTGTGGGCTCCGCCAGCGATTCGCGTAATCGAGGGAGTCTCTACTGCCCAAAAACTTGGAATAAGGGACATCATCAGCTAGAATCGCATTTCGGAGTGCGAAACAAAGGTTATTCGACCCCGAAACGACGTCTTATCGCCTGAGGAAATAAGATGGTGGTCGAGCGCCTCTGAGTGCTGATTCCGAATTGGGGTCTTATAAGCGATTCCGATAACCGGCGAAACGTTATGCCCGTTTGAGCGAAGGGGTGTCCGTATGTGATCGCATCGGCAGCCTGCGACCGCGCTGCCGGAGAGGAATTTGGGCGCCGGACCGGAAATCTCCGAATGCACCATTTACCGACCGGGTCGAAGTGCCGATTCGAATTGGGGCCTGCGGGCGGTTCAGAACCCCGCGGCGAATAAATATCCTCGTCCGAACCGGAGGGTACGGCAGTCGGTGTACTAGTACACACGCTCCGGGGGAATTTTGTCCCTGGAACGGAATTCTTCGTAACCAGTGCACTGTCGACCATCTCGGGGTGCCGATTCCGAATTGCGGTCACATAAGCGATTCCGATACCCGTGCGGAAAGTATGCCCAATTCTTTCGCTGAAGGGGTGGGAATAAACTAGAGGGGGTGACTATATCGGCGATGTTCGGGCACCCAGATCCACTACTTGGGGAGGAGATCTCGCGTCGAGTTGAACACGACTTCCGATTGCTGTGACTGGGCGGCTGTGCGTGGGTGCTCCGCCAGCAATTCGCGTAATCGAGGGAGTCGCTACTGCCAAAAAACATTGGAATGAGGGAGATCGTCGGCTAGAATCATAATTCAGAGTGCGAAACGAAAGTTTTTCGATCCCGAAATGACGTCTTATCGCCCGAGGCAATAAGGAGCGTCGAGCGCCTCTGAGTGCCGATTCCGAATGGGGTCTTATAAGCGATTCCGATAACGAGCGAAAAGTTATGCCGTTTGAGCGAAGGGGTGTCCGTATGCGATCGCATCGGCAGCCTGCGACCGCGATCCCGGAGAGGAATTTGGGCGCCGGACCAAAATCTCGAATGCAACCATTTATCGACTGGGTCGAAGTGCCGATTCTGAATTGGGGCCTCGCGGGCGGTTCCGACCACCGGGCGAAATAAATTGCGTCGACCGGAGGGTAAGGTAGTCGGTGTGTATAGTACACACGCTCCGGGGGGAATTTGGCCCCGGAACGGAATTCCGCGTAACCAGGCGCTGTCGACCGTCTCGGGGTGCCGATTCCGAATTGTGGCCACATAAGCGATTCCGATGCCCGTGCGGAAAGTTATGCCAATTCTTTCACTGAAGGGGTGGGAATAAACCGGAGGGGGTGACTATATCGGCGATGTTTGGGCACCCATATCCACTACCTGGGGAGGAGATCTCGCGTCGAGTTGAACACGAATTCTGATCGCTGTGACTGGGCGGCTGCGCGTGTGGGCTCCGACAGCGATTCGCGTAATCGAGGGAGTCGCTACTGCCAAAAAACCTTGGAATAGGGGAGATCGTCGGCTAGAATCTCACTTTCAGAGTGCGAAACGAAGGTTTTTCGACCCCGAAACGACATCTTATCGCCTGAGAAAATAAGGGGGCGTCGAGCACCTCTGAGTGCCGATTCCGAATTGGGTTCTTATAAGCGATTCCGATTCGAGCGAAAAGTTATGCCCGTTTGAGCGAAGGGGTGTCCGTATGCGATCGCATCGGCAGCCTGCGACTGCGCTCCCGCAGAGGAATTTGGGCGTCGGACCGAAAAATCTGCGAATGAGACCATTTACCGATCGGGTCGAAGTGTCGATTCTGAATTGGGGCCTGCAGGGCGGTTCCGACCCCCGGGCGAATAAATATCTGCGACCCCCACCGGGGGTACGGCAGTCGGTGTACTAGTACACACGCTCCAGGGAGGAATTTGGCCCCGGAACGGAATTCCGTGAAACCAGCGCGCTGTCGACCGTCGGGGTTGCCGATTCCGAATTGTGGTCACATAAGCGATTTCGATGCCCGTGCGGAAAGTTATGCCCATTCTTTCGCAGAAGGGGTGGGAATAAACGGAGGGGGTGACTTATCGACGATGTTCGGGCAACCATATCACTACCTGGGGAGGAGATCTCGCGTCGAGTTGAACACGACTTCCAATCGCTGTGACTGGGCGGCTCCGCGTGTGGCTCCGCCAGGATTCGCGTAATCGAGGGAGTCGCTACTGAAAAAACCTTGGAATAGGGGAGATCGTCAGGTAGAATCGAATTTTGGAGTGCAAAACGAAGGTTTTTCGACCCCGAAAAATGTCTTATCTCCTGAGGCAATGAGGGGGCGTCGAGGCCTCTGAGTGCCGATTCCGAATGGGTTCTTATAAGCGATTCCGATAACCGAGCGAAATGTTATGCCCGTTTGAGCGAAGGGGTGTCCGTATGCGATCGCATCGGCAGCCTGCGACAGCGCTCCCGAGAGGAATTTGGGCGCCGGACCGGAAATCTCGAATGCGTCCATTTACCGACCGGGTCGAAGTGCCGAATCTGAATTGGTGCCTGCGGGCGGTTCCGACCCGGGCGAATAAATATCAGTCCGACCGGAGGGTACGGCAGTGGTGTACTAGTACACACGCTCCGAGGGGAATTTTGGCCCCGGAACGGAATTCGCGTAAAACAGCGCGCTGTCGACCGTCTCGGGGTGCCGATTCCTAATTGTGGGACATAAGCGATTCTGATGCACGTGCGGAAAGTTATGCCCAATTCCTTCGCTGAAGGGGTGGGAATAACCGAAGGGGGTGACTATATCGGGATTTTGGGCACCATATCCACTACCTGGGGAGGAGATCTCGCGTCGAGTTGAACACGACTTCCGATCGCTGTGACTGGGCGGCTGCGCGTGTGGGCTCCGCCAGTGATTCGCGTAATCGAGGGATTCGTACTGCCAAAAAACCTGGAATAGGGGAGATCGTCGACTAGAATCGCAATTTCGGAGTGCAAACGAGGTTTTTCGACCCCAAAAGACGTCTTATCGCCGAGGCAATAAGGGTGCATCGAGCGCCTCTGAGTGCCGATTCCGAATTGGGTTCTTATAAGCGATTCCGATAACCGAGCGAAAAGTTATGCCCGTTTGAGCGAAGGGGTGTCCGTATGCGATCGCATCGGCAGCCTGCGACCGCGTTCCCGGAGAGGAATTTGGGCACGGGACGGAAATATCTGAATGCGACCATTTACCGACCGGGTCGAAGTGCCGATTCTGAATTGGGGCCTCGCGGGCGGTTTTGACCCCGGGGCGAATAAATATCCGCGTCCGACCGGAGGGTACGGCAGTCGGTGTACTAGTACACACGCTCCGGGGGGAATTTTGACCCCATAACGAAATTCCGCGTAACCAGCGCGCTGTCAACCGTCTCGGGGTGCCGATTCCGAATTGTGGTCACATAAGCGATTCCGATGCCCGTGCGGAAAGTTATGCCTAATTCTTTCGCTGAAGGGGTGGGAATAAACTGGAGGGGGTGACTATATCGACGATGTTCGAGCACCCATATCTACTACCTAGGGAGGAGATCTCGCGTCTAGTTGAACACGACTTCCAATCGCTGTGACTGGGAGGCTGCGCGTGTGGGCTCCGCCAGCGATTCGCGTAATCAAGGGAGTCGCTACTGCCAAAAAACCTTGGAATAGGGGAGATCGTCGGCTAGAATCGCAATTTCAGATTGCGAAATGAAGGTTTTTCGACCCCGAAACGACATCTTATCGCCTAAGGCAACAAGAGGGCGTCGAGCTCCTCTGAGTGCCGATTCGAATTGGGTCTTATAAGTGATTCGATAATCGAGCGAAAAGTTATGCCCGTTTGTGCGAGGGGTGGCCGTATGCGATCGCATCGGGAGCCTGGGAGAGTGCTCCTGGAGAGGAATTTGGCCCGGACCGGAAATCTCCAAATGCGACCATTTACCGACCGGGTCGAAGTGCCGATTCTGAATTAGGGCCTGGCGGGCAGTTCCGACCCCCCGGCGAATAAATATTCACGTCCGACGTAGGGTACGACAGTCGGTGTACTATACACACGCTCCGGGGGGAATTTTGGCCCCGGAACGGAATTCCGCATAACCAGCGCGCTGTCGACCGTCTCGAGTGCCGATTCCGAATTGTGGTCACATAAGCGATTCCGATGCCCGTGCGCAAAGTTATGCCCAATTCCTTCGCTGAAGGGGGGGGAATAAACCGGAGGGGGTGACTATATCGGCGATGTTCGGGCACCCATATCCACTACCTGGGGAGGAGATCTATCGTCGAGTTGAACACGACTTCGATCGCTGTGACTGAGCGGCTCCGCGTGTGGGCTCTGCCAGCGATTCGCGTAATCGAGGGAGTCGCTACTGCCAAAAAACGTTGGAATAGGGGAGATCCTCGGCTAGAATCACAATTTCTGAGTGCGAAACGAAGGTTTTTCGACCCCGAAACGATGTCTTACGCGCCTGAGTCTACAAGGGCGTCGAGCGCCTCTAAGTGCCGATTCCGAATTGCGGTCTTATAAGCGATCTGTTAACCGAGCGAAAAGTTATGCCCGTTTGAGCGAAGGATGTCCGTATGCGATCGCATCGCAGCCTGCGACCGCGCTCCCAGAGAGGAATTTGGGCGCCGACCGGAAATCTCCAAATGCGACCATTTACCGACCGGGTCGAAGTGTCGATTCTGAATTGGGGCCTCGCGGGCGGTTCCCGACCCCGGGCGAATAAATATCCGCGTCCGACCGGAGGGTACGGCAGTCGGTGTACTAGTACACACGCTCCGGGGGGAATTTTGGCCCCGGAACGGAATTCCGAGTAACCAGCGCCCTGTCGATCGTCTCGGGGTGCCGATTCTGAATTATGGTCACATAAGCAATTCTGATGCCCGTGCGCAAAGTTATGCCAAATTTTTGGCTGAAGGGGTGGGAATAAACGGAGGGGGTGACTATATTTGCGATGTTTTCGGACACCCATATCCACTACCTGGGGAGGAGATCTCGCATTGAGTTGAACACGACTTCCGATCGTTGTGACTGAGCAGCTCCGCGTGTGGGCTCCGCCAACAATTCGCGTAATCGAGGCAGTCGCTACTGCCAAAAAACATTGGAATAGGAGATCCTCGGCTAGAATCGTAATTTGGGAGTGCGAAACGAAGGTTTTTCGACCCTAACAATGTCTTACACCTGAGGCTATAGGGGGCGTCGAGCGCCTCTGAGTGCCGATTCCGAATTGGAGTCTTATAAGCGATTCTGTTAACCGAGCGAAAAGTTATGCCCGTTGAGCGAAGGGGTGTCCGTATGCGATCGCATCGGCAGCCTGCGACCGCGCTCCCGAGAGGAATTGGGCGCCGGACCGGAAATCACTGAATGCGACCATTACCGACCGGGTCTATTGCCGATTCTGATTGGGGCCTCGCGGGCAGTTCCGACCCCCGGGCGAATAAATATCCGCGTCCGACCGGAGGGTACGGCAGTCGGGGTACTGTACACACGCTCCGGGGGGAATTTTGGCCCCGGAACGGAATTCTTCGTAACCAGCGCGCTTTCGACCGTCTCGGGGTGCCGATTACGAATTGTGGTCACATAAGCGATTCCGATGCCCGTGCGCAAAGTTATGCCCAATCTCTTTTGCTGAAGGGGTGGGAATAAACCGGAGGGGCTGACTATATCGGCGATGTTCGGGCACCCATATCCACTAACTGGGGAGGAGATCTCTCGTCGAGTTGAAGTCGACTTCCGATCGCTGTGACTGAGCGTCTCCCGTGTGGGCTTCGCCAGCGTTTCACGTAATCGGGGAGTCGCTACTGCCAAAAAACCTTGGAATAGGAAAGATCCTTGGCCAGAATCGCAATTTTGGTTGCGAAACGAAGGTTTTGCGACCCCGAAACGATGTCTTATCGCCTGAGGCTATAAGGGGGCGTTGAGCGCCTCTGAGTGCCGATTCCGAATTGGGGTCTTATAAGCGATTCTGTTAACCGAGCGAAAAGTTATGCCCGTTTGAGCGAAGGAATGTCCGTATGCGATCGCATCGGTAGCCTGCGACCGCGCCTCCCGAGAGGAATTTGGGCGCCGGACCGGAAATCTCCGAATGCGACTTTACCGACGGTCGAAGTGCCGATTCTGAATTGGGGCCTCGCGGGGTTCCGACCCCCGGCGAATAAATATCCGCGTCCGACCTGAGGGTACGGCAGTCGGTGTACTAGTACACACGCTCCGGGGGGAATTTTGCCCCGGAACGGAATTCCGCGTAACCAGCGCGCTGTTGACCGTCTCGGGGTGCCGATTCGAATTGTGGTCACATAAGCGATTTCGATGCCCGTGCGCAAAGGTATGCCCAATTCCTTCGCTGAAGGGGTGGGAATAAACCGGAGGGGGTGACTATATCGGCGATGTTCGGGCACCCATATCCACTACCTAGGGAGGAGATCTCTCGTCGAGTTGAACACGACTTCCGATCGCTGTGACTGAGTGGCTTTGCGTGTGGGCTCTGCCAGCAATTCGCGTAATCGAGGGAGTCGCTACTGCCAAAAAACCTTGGAATAGGGGAGATCCTCGGCTAGAATCGCAATTGGAGTGCGAAACGAAGGTTTTTCGACCCCAAAACGATGTCTTAACGCCTGAGTCTACAAGGGGGCGTCGAGCGCCTCTAAGTGCCGATTCCGAATTGGGGTCTTATAAGCAATTCTGTTAACCGAGCGAAAAGTTATGCCCGTTTGAGCGAAGGGATGTCCGTATGCGATCGCATCGGCAGCCTGCGACTGCGCTCCCGGAGAGGAATTTGGGCGCCGGACCGGAAATCTCCAAATGCGACCATTTACCGACCGGTCGAAGTGCCGATTCTGAATTGGGGCCTCGCGGGCGGTTCCGACCCCCGGGCATAAATATCCACGTCCGAACGGAGGGTACGCCAGTCGGTGTACTAGTACACACGCTCCGGGGGGAATTTTGGCCCCGTAACGGAATTCCGCGTAACCAGCGCGCTGTCGACCGTCTCGGTGGTGCCGATTCCGATTGTGGTCACATAAGCGATTCCGATGCCCGTGCGGAAAGTTATGCCCAATTCTTTCGCTGAAGGGGTGGGAATAAACCGGAGGGGGTGACTATATCGGCGATGTTCGGGCACCCATATCCACTACCTGGGGAGGAGATCTCTCGTCGAGTTGAACACGACTTCCGATCGCTGTGACTGAGCGGCTCCGCGTGTGGGCTCCGCCAGCGATTCGCGTAATTGAGGGAGTCGCTACTGCCAAAAAACCTTGGAATAGGGGCGATCCTCGGCTAGAATCGCAATTTTGGAGTGCGAAATGAGGTTTTTCTACCCCGAAACGATGTCTTATCGCCTGAGGCATAAGGCGGCGTCGAGCGCCTCTAAGTGCCGATTCTGAATGGGGTCTTATAAGCGATTCTGTTAACCGAGCGAAACTATGCCCTTGAGCGAAGGGGTGTCCGTATGCGGTCGCATCGGCAGCCCTGCGATCGTGCTCCCGGAGAGGAATTTGGGTGCCGGACCAGAAATCTAAATGCGACCATTTACCGACCGGGTCGAAGTGCCATTCTGAATTGGGGCCTCGCGGGCGGTTCTGACCCCCGGGCGAATAAATATCCGCGTCCGACCGGAGGGTACGGCAGTCGGTGTACTAGTACACACGCTCCGGGCGGAATTTTGGCCCCGGAAGAATTCCGCGTAACCAGCGTGCTGCGACCGTCTCGGGGTGCCGATTCCGAATTGTGGTCATATAAGCGATTCCGATGCCGTGTGCAAAGTTATGCCCAATTCTTTCGCTGAAGGGGTGAGAATAAACCGGGGGGGTGACTATATCAGCGATGTTCGGGCACCCATATCCACTACCTGGGGAGGAGATCTCGCGTCGAGTTGAACACGACTTCTAATCGCTGTGACTGAGCGGCTCCGTGTGTGGGCTCCGCCAGCGATTCGCGTAATCGAGGGAGTCGCTACTGCCAAAAATACTTGGAATAGGGGAGATCCTCGGCTAGAATCATAATTTTGGAGTGCGAAACGAAGGTTTTTCGACCCCGAAACGATGTCTTATCGCCTGAGGCTATAAGGGGCCGAGCGCCTCTGAGTTCCGATTCCGAATTGGGGTCTTATAAGTTATTCTGTTAACCGAGCGAAAAGTTATGCATGTTTGAGCGAAGGGGTGTTCGTATGCGATCGCATCGGCAGCCTGCGACCGCGCTCCCGGAGAGGAATTTGGGCGCCGGACCGGAAATCTCCGAATGCGACCATTTACCGACGGGTCGAAGTGCCGATTCTGAATTGGGGCCTCGCGGGTGGTTCCGACCCCCGGGCGAATAAATATCCACGTCCGACCAGAGGGTACGGCAGTCGGTGTACTAATACACACGCTCGGGGGGAATTTTGCCCCGGAACGAAATTCCGCGTAACAAGTGCGCTGTTGACCGTCTCGGGGTGCCGATTCCGAATTGTGGTCACATAAGCGATCTGATGCCCGTGCGGAAAGTTATGCCTAATTCTTTCACTGAAGGGGTGTGAATAAACTGGAGGGGGTGACTATATCACGATGTTCGGGCACCCATATCCACTACCTGGGGAGAATCTCGCGTCGAGTTGAACCGACTTCTAATCGCTGTGACTGAGCGGCTCCACGTGTGGGCTCCGCCAGCGATTCGCGTAATCGAGGGAGTCGCTACTGCCAAAAATACTTGGAATAGTGGAGATCCTCGGCTAGAATCATAATTTTGAGTGCGAAACGAAGGTTTTTCGACCCCGAAACGATGTCTTATCGCCTGAGGCTATAAGGGGGCCGAGCGCCTCTGAGTTCCGATTCCGAATTGGGGTCTTATAAGTTATTCTGATAACCGAGCGAAAAGTTATGCAGTTTGAGCGAAGGGTGTTCGTATGCGATCGCATCGGCAGCCTGCGACCGCGCTCCCGCGAGGAATTTGGGCGCCGGACCGGAAATCTCCGAATGCGACCATTTACCGACCGGGTCGAAGTGCCGATTCTGAATTGGGTCCCGCGGGCGGTTCCGACCCCCGGCGAATAAAATTCCCGTCCGACCAGAGGTACGCAGTCGGTGTACTAGTACACCACGCTCCGGGGGGAATTTTGGCCCCGGAACGAAATTCCGCGTAACAGTGCACTGTTGACCGTCTCGGGGTGCCGATTCCGCAAATTGTGGTCACATAAGCTATTCTGATGCCCGTGCGGAAAGTTTCTGCCTAATTCTTTCGACTGAAGGGGTGTGAATAAACTGGAGGGGGGACTATATCGGCGATGTTCGAGCACCCATATCCACAACCTGGGGAGAAAATTTCGCTCGAGTTGAACACGACTTCCGATCGCTTTGTGCGGCGGCTCCGCGTCTGGGCTCCGCCAGCGATTCGCGTAATCGAGGGAGTCGCTACTGCCAAAAAACCTTGGAATAGGGGAGATCCTCGGCTAGAATCGCAATTTTGGAGTGTGAAGCGAAGGTTTTTCGACCCCGAAACGATATCTTATCACCTGACGCTATAAGGGGGCGTCGAGCGCCTCTGAGTGCCGATTCCGAATTGGGGTCTTATAAGCGATTCTGTTAACCGAGCGAAAAGTTATGCCCGTTTGAGCGAAGGGGTGTCCGTATGCGATCGCATCGGCAGCCTGCTACCGCGCTCCCGGAGAGGAATTTCGGCGCCGGACCGGAAATCTCCGAATGCGACTATTTACCGACCAGGTCGAAGTGCCGATTCTGAATTGGGGCCTCGCGGGCGGTTCCGACCCCCGGGCGAATAAATATCCGCGTCCGACCGGAGGGTACGGTAGTCGGTGTACTAGTACACTCGCTCCGGGGGGGAATTTTGGCCCCAGAACGGAATTCCGCGTAACCAGCGCGCTGTCGACCGTCTCTGGGTGCCGATTCCGAATTGTGATCACATAAGCGATTCCGATACCCGTGCGGAAAGTTATGCCCAATTCTTTCGCTGAAGGGGTGGGAATAAACTGGAGGGGGTGACTATATCGGCGATTTTCGGGCACCCATATCCACTACCTGGGGAGGAGATCTCGCGTCGAGTTGAACACAACTTCCGATCGCTGTGACTGTGGCTCCGCGTGTGGGCTCCGCTAGCGATTCGCGTAATCGAGGGAGTCGCTACTGCCAAAAAACCTTGGAATAGGGGAGATCGTCGTCTAGAATCACAATTTCGGAGTGTGAAACGAAGGTTTTTCGACCCCGAAATGACGTCTTATCGCCTGAGGCAATAAGCGGGCGTCGAGCCTCTGAGTGCAAATTCTGAATTGGGGTGTTATAAGCGATTCCGATAAACGAGCGAAAAGTTATGCACGTTGAGCGAAAGGGTGTGTCCGTATGCGATCGCATCGGCAGCCGGCCGCGCTCCCGGAGAGGAATTTGGGCGCCGGACCAGAAATCTCCGAATGCGACCATTTCCGACCGGGTCGAAGTGCCGATTCTGAATTGGGGCCTCGCGTGCGGTTCCGACCCCAGGCGAATAAATATCTCGTCCAACCGGAGGGTACGGCAGTCGGTGTGTACTAGTACACGCTCGGGGGGAATTTTGGCCCCGGAGCGGAATTCTGCGAACCAGCGCTCTGTCGACCGTCTCGGGGTGCCGATTCCGAATTGTGATCACATAAGCGATTCCGATACTCGTGTGGAAAGTTATGTCCAATTCTTTCGCTGAAGGGGTGGGAATCAACTGGAGGGGGTGACTATATCGGCGATGTTCGGGCACCCATATCCACTACCTGGGGAGGAGATCTCGCGTCGAGTTGAACACGACTTCCGATCGCTGTGACTGGGCGGCTCTGCGTGTGGGCTCCGCCAGCGATTCGCGTAATCGAGGGAGTCGCTACTGCCAAAAAACCTTGGAATAGGGGAGATCGTCGGCTAGAATCGCAATTTCGGAGTGCGAAACGAAGGTTTTTCGACCCCAAAACGACATCTTATCGCCTGAGGCAATAAGCGGGCATCAAGCGCCTCTGAGTGCCGATTCCGAATTTGGGTCTTATAAGCGATTCTGACAACCGAGCGAAAAGTTATGCCCGTTTGAGCGAAGGGGTGTCCGTATGCGATCGCATCGGCAGCCTGCGGCCGCGCTCCCGGAGAAGAATTTGGGCGCCGGACCGAAAATCTCCGAATTCGACCATTTACCGACCGGGTCGAAGTGCCGATTCTGAATTGGGGCCTCGCGGGCGGTTCCGACCCCTGGGTGAATAAATATCCGCGTCCGACCGGAGGGTACGGCAGTCGGTGTACTAGTACACACGCTCCGGGGGGAATTTTGGCCTCAGAACGGAATTCCACGTAACCAGCGCGCTGCTGACCGTCTCGGGGTGCCGATTCCGAATTGTGGTCACATAAGCGATTCCGATGCCCGTGCTGAAAGTTATGCCCAATTCTTTCGATGAAGGGGGGGAATAAACGGAGAAGGTGACTATATCGGCGATGTTCGGGCACCCATATCCACTACCAGTGGAGGAGATCTCGCGTCGAGTTGAACACGACTTCCGATCGTTGTGACAGGGCGGCTCCGCGTGTGGGCTCCGCCAGTGATTCGTATATCGAGGGAGTCGCTACTGCCAAAAAACCTTGTAATAGGGGAGATCGTCGGCAAGAATCGCAATTTCAGAGTGCGAAACGAAGGTTTTTCGACCCCGAAACGACGTCTTATCGCCTGAGGCAATAAGTAGGCGTCCAGCGCCTCTGAGTGCCGATTCCGAATTAGGGTCTATAAGCGATTCCGATAATCGAGCGAAAAGTTATACCCGTTTGAGCGAAGGGGTGTCCGTATGCGATCGCATCGGCAGCCTGCGACCGCGCTCGAGAGAGGAATTTGGGCGCCGAACCGGAAATCTCCGAATGCGACCATTTACCGACCGGGTCGAAATGCCGATTCTAAATTGGGGCCTCACGGGCGGTTCCGACCCCCGGGCGAATAAATATCCGCATCCGACCGGAGGGTACATCAGTCGGTGTACTGGTACACACTCTCCGGGGGGAATTTTGGCCCCGGAACGGAATTCTGCGAAACCAACGCTCTGCGACCGTCTCGGGGTGCCGATTCCGAATTGTGATCACATAAGCGATTCGATGCCCGTGCGGAAAGTTATGCCCAATTCTTTCGCTGAAGGGGTGGGAATAAACTGGAGGGGGTGACTATATCGGCGATGTTCAGGCACCCATATCCACTACCTGGGGAGGAGATCTAGCGTCGAGTTCAACACGACTTTCGATCGCTGTGACTGGGCGGCTACGCGTGTGGGCTCCGCCAGCAATTCGCGTAATCGAGGGAGTCGTTACTGCCAAAAAACCTTGGAATAGGGGAAATCCTCAGCTAGAATCGAATTTTGGATTGCGAAACGAAGGTTTTTCGACCCCGAAACGATGTCTTATCGCGTGAGGCTGTAAGGGGGCGTGAGCGCCTCTGAGTGCCGATTCTGAATTTGGGTCTTATAAGCGATTCTGTTAAACGAGCAAAAAGTTATGCCCGTTGAGCGAAGGGGTGTCCGTATGCGATCGATCGGCAGCCTGCGACCGCGCTCCCGGAAAGGAATTTGGGCGCCGGACCGGAAATCTCCGAATGCGACCATTTACCGACTGGGTCGAAGTTCCGATTCTGAATTGGGGCCTGGCAGGCGGTTCCGTCCCCCGGGCGAATAAATATCCGCGTCCGACCAGAGTGTACGGCAGTCGGTGTACTAGTACACACGCTCCGGGGTGAATTTTGGCCCCGGAATGGAATTCTGCGAAACCAGCGCTCTGTCGACCGTCTCGGGGTGCCGATTCCGAATTGTGATCACATAAGCGATTCCGATGCCCGTGCGGAAAGTTATGCCCAATTCTTTCGATGAAGGGGTGGGAATAAACTGGAGGGGGTGACTAAATCGGCGATGTTCGGGCACCCATATCCCCTACCTGGGGAGGAGATCTCGCGTCGAGTTGAACACGACTTCCGATCGCTGTGACTGGGCGGCTCCGCGTGTGGGCTCCGCCAGCGATTCGCGTAATCGAGGGAGTCGCTACTGCCAAAAAACCTTGGAATAGGGGAGATCGTCGGCTAAAATAGCAATTTCGGAGTGCGAAACGAAGGTTTTTCGACCCCGAAACGACGTCTTATCGCCTGTGGCAATAAGCGGGCGTCAAGCGCCTCTGAGTGCCGATTCCGAATTTGGGTTCATAAGCGATTCCGATAACCGAGCGAAAAGTTATGCCCGTTTGAACGAAGGGGTGTCGTATGCGATCGCATCGGCAGCTGTGACCGCGCTCACCGGAGAGGAATTTGGGCGCCGACCGAAAATCTCTGAATGCGACAATTTAACCGACGGGGTCGAAGTGCCAATTCTGAATTGGGTCCTCGTGGGCGGTCCGACCGCCGGCGAATAAATATCGGCCTCCGACCGGAGGGTACGACAGTCGGTGTACTAGTACCACCGCTCCGGGGGGAATTTTGGCCCGGAACAGAAATTCCGCGAAACTAGCGTCTGTCGACCGTCTCGGGGTGCCGATTCCGAATTGTTGTCACATAAGCGATTCGATGCCCGTGCAGAAAGTTATGCCCAATTCTTTCGCTGAAGCGGTGGGAATAAACCGGAGGGGTGACTATATCGGCGATGTTCGGGCACCATATCCACTACCTAGGGGAGATCTTCGCGTCGAGTTGAACACGACTTCTAATCGCTGTGACTGGGCGGCTGCGCGTGTGGGCTCCGCCAGCGATTCGCGTAATCGAGGGAGTCGCTACTGCCAAAAAACATTGGAATAGGGGAGATCGTCGGCTAGAATCGCAATTTCAGAGTTGAAACAAGGTTTTTCGACCCCGACACGACGTCTTATCGCCTGAGGCAGTAAGGGGGCATCGAGCGCCTGGAGTGCCGATTCCGAATTGGGGTCTTATAAGCGATTCCGATAACCGAGCGAAAGTTATGCCCGTTGAGCGAAGGGGTGTCCGTATGCGATCGCATCGGCAGCCTGCGACCGCGCTCTCCCGGAGAGGAATTTGGGCGCCGGACCGGAAATCCCGAATGCGACCATTTTACCACCGACGGGGTCGAAGTGCCGATTCTGAATTGGGGCCTCGCGGGCGTTTCCGACCCCCGGCGAATAAATATCTGCGTCCGACGGAGGGTACGGCAGTCGGTGTACTAGTACACACGCTCCGAGAACTTTTGGCCCCGGAACGGAATTCCGCGTAACCAGCGCGCTGTCGACCGTCTCGGGGTGCCGATTCCTAATTATTGTCACATAAGCGATTCCGATGCCCGTGCGGAAAGTTATGCCTAATTCTTCGCTGAAGGGGTGAGAATAAACCGGAGGGGTGACTATATCGGCGACGTTCGGGCACCTATATCCACTACATGGGGAGGAGATCTCTTGTCGAGTTGAACACGACTTCCGATCGCTGTGACTGGGCGGCTGCGCGTGTGGGCTCCGCCAGCGATTCGCGTAATCGAGGGAGTCACTACTGCCAAAAAACCTTGGAATAGGGGAGATCGTCAGCTAGAATCGCAATTTTGGAGTGCGAAATGAAGGTTTTTCGACCCCGAAACGATGTATTATTGCCTGAGGCAATAAGATGGGATCGAGCGCCTCTGAGTGCCGATTCGAATGGGGTCTTATAAGCGATTCCGATAACCGAGTGAAAGTTATTCCCATTTGAGCGAAGGGGTGTCCGTAGCGATCGCATCGGTAGCTTGCGACCGCGCTCTCCCAGAGAGGAGTTTGGCGCCGGACGGAAATCTCCGAATGCGACCATTTACCGACGGGGTCGAAGTGCCGATTCTGAATTGGGGCCTCGCGGGCGGTTCCGACCCCCGGGCGAATAAAATCTGCGTCCGACCGGAGGTACGGCAGTCGGTGTGTACACACTACTACTCTCCGAGGGGGATTTTGGCCCCGAACGGATTCCGCGAAACACGCTCTGTCGACCGTCTCGGGGTGCCGATTCCGAATTGTGGTCACATAAGCGATTTCGATGCCCGTGCGGAAAGTTATGCCCAATTCTTTCGCTGAAGGGGTGGGAATAAACCGGAGGGGTGACTATATCGGCGATGTTCGGGCACCCATATCCACTACCTGTGGAGGAGATCTCGCGTCGAGTTGAACACGACTTTCGATCGTTGTGACTGGGCGGCTGCGCGTGTGGGCTCCGCCAACGTTCCGCGTAATCGAGGGAGTCGCTACTGCCAAAAAACCTTGGAATACGGGAGATCATCGGCTAGAATCTTAATTTCAGAGTGTGAAACGAAGGTTTTTCAACCCCGAAACGACGTCTTTTTGCATGAGGCAATAAGGGGGCGTCGAGCGCCTCTGAGTGCCGATTCCGAATTGGGGTCTTATAAGCGATTCTGATAATCGAGCGAAAAGTTATGCCCGTTTGAGCGAAGGGGTATCCGTATGCGATCGCATCGGCAGCCTGCGACCGCGCTCCCGGAGAGGAATTTGGGCACCGGACCGGAAATCTTAGAATGCGACCATTTACCGACCGGTTCGAAGTGCCGATTCTGAATTGGGGCCTGGCGGGCGGTTCCGACCCCCGGGCGAATAAATATCCGCGTCTGACTGGAGGGTACGGCAGTCGGTGTACAGTACACACACTCCGGTGGGGATTTTAGCCCCGGAACGGAATTTCGCGTAACTAGCGCGCTGTCGACCGTCTCGGGGTGTCGATTCCGGATTGTGGTCACATAAGCGATTCCGATGCCCGTGCGGAAAGTTATGCCCAATTCTTTCGCTGAAGGGGTGGAATAACGAGAGGGGTGACTATATCGGCGATGTTCGGGCACCAGATCCACTACCTGGGGAGGATCTCGCGTCGAGTTGAACATGACTTCCGATCGCTGTGACTGGGCGGCTCCGCGTGTGGGCTCCGTCAGCGATTCGCGTAATCGAGAGAGTTGCTACTGCCAAAAAACCTTGGAATAGGGGAGATCGTCGGCTAGAAACGCAATTTCAGAGTGCGAAACGAATGTTTTTTCACCCCGAAACGACGTCTTATCGCCTGAGGCAATAAGGGGGCGTCGAGCGCCTCTGAGTGCCGATTCCGAATTGGGTTCTTATAAGCGATTCCGATAACCGAGCGAAACGTTATGCCCTTTGAGCGAAGGGGTGTCCGTATACGTTCGCATCAGCAGCCTGCGACCGCGTCCCGGAGAGGAATTTGGGCGCCGGACCGGAAATCACCGAATGCGACCATTTACCGACCGGGTCAAAGTGCCGATTCTGAATTGGGGCCTCGCGGGCGGTTCCGACCCCCGGGCGAATAAATATCGCGTCCGACCGGAGGGTACAGCAGTTGGTGTACTAGTACACACTCTCCGGGGATAATTTTGCCCCGGAACGGAATTCCGCGTAACCAGCGCGCTGTCGACCGTCTCGGGGTGCCGATTCCGAATTGTGGTCACATAAGCGATTCTGATGCCCGTGCGGAAAGTTATGCCCAATTCTTTTGCTGAAGGGGTGGGAATAAACCGGAGGGGTGACTATATCGGCGATGTTCGGGCACCCATATCCACTACCTGGGGAGGATGTCGTGTCGAGTTGAACACGACTTCCGATTGCTGTGACTGGGCGGCTCCGCGTGTGGGCTCCGCCAGCGATTCGCGTAATCGAGGGAGTCACTTCTGCTAAAAAACCTTGGAATAAGGGAGATCGTCGGCTAGAATCTCAATTTCGGAGTGCGAAACGAAGGTTTTTAGACCCCGAAACGACGTCTTATCGCCTGAGGCCATAAGGGGGCGTCGAGCACCTCTGAGTGCCGATTCCGAATTGGATTCTTATAAGCGATTCTGATAACCGAGCGAAATGTTATGCCCATTTAAGCGAAGGGGTGTCCGTATGCGATCGCATCGGCACCCTGCGACCACGCTCCCGAGAGGAATTTGGGCGCCGGTCCGGAAATCACCGAATGCGACCATTTATCGACCTGGTCGAAGTGCCGATTCTGAATTGGGGCCTCGCGGGCGGTTCCGATTCTCGGGCGAATAAATATCCACGTCCGACCGGAGGGTACGGCAGTCGGTGTACACGCTCCGGGGGGAATTTTGGCCCCGGAACTGAATTCCGCGTAACCAGCGCGCTGTCATTGTCTCGGGGTGCCGATTCCGAATTGTGGTCACATAAGCGATTCTGATGCTCCGTGCGGAAAGTTATGCCCAATTCTTTCGCTGAAGGGGTGGGAATAAATCGGAGGGGGTGACTATATCGGCGATTTCGGGAACCCATATCCACTACCTGGGGAGGAGATCTCGCGTCGAGTTGAACACGACTTCCGATCGCTGTGACTGGACGCTGTGTGTGGGCTCCGCCAGTGATTCGCGTAATCGAGGGTCGCTACTACTGCCAAAAAACCTTGGAATACGGGAGATCGTCGGCTAGAATCATAATTTTGGAGTGCGAAACAAAAGTTTTTCAACCCCAAAAACGTCTTATTGCCTTTGGCAATAAGGTGGCGTCGAGCGCCTCTAAGTGCCGATTCCGAATTGGTTCTTATAAGCGATTCCGATAACTGGGCGAAAAGTTATGCCCGTTTGAGCGATGGGGTGTCCGTATGTGATCGGATCGGCATCCTGCGGACCGCGCTCCCGGAGAGGAATTTGTGCACCGGACCGGAAATCTCCGAATGTGACCATTTACCGACCGGGTCGAAGTGTCGATTCTGAATTGGGGTCTGGCGGGCGGTTCCGACCCCCGGGCGAATAAATATCCATGTCCGACCGGAGGGTACGGCAGTCGGTGTACTAGTACACACGCTACGGGTGGAATTTTTGCTCCGGAACGGAATTCCACGTAACCAGCGCGGTGTCGATCGTCTCGGGGTTCCGATTCCGAATTGTGGTCACATAAGCGATTCCGATGCCCGTGCGGAAAGTTATGCCCAATTCTTTCGCTGTAGGGGTAAGAATAAACCGGAGGGGGTGACTATATCGGCGATGTTCGGGCACCCATATCCACTACCTGGGGAGGAGATCTCGTGTCGAGTTGAACACGACTTCCGATCGCTGTGACTGGGCGGCTGCGCGTGTGGGCTCCGCCAGCGATTCGTGTAATCGAGGGCGTCGCTACTGCCAAAAAAACCTTGGAATAGGGGAGATCGTCGGCTAGAATCGCAATTTCGGAGTGCGAAACGAAGGTTTTTCGACCCCGAAACGACGTCTTATCGCCTGAGGCAATAAGGGCGCGTCGAGCGCCTATGAGTTCCGATTCCGAATTGGGTTCTTATAAGCGATTCCGATAACCGAGCGAAAAGTTAGTCCCATTTGGGCGAAGGGGTGTACGTATGCGATCACTTCGGCAGCCTGCCACCGCGCTCCCGGAGAGGAATTTGGGCACCGGACCAGAAATCTCCGAATGCGACCATTTACCGATTGGGTCGAAGTGCCGATTCTGAATTGGGCCCTGGCGGGTGGTTCTGACCCCCGGGCGAATAAATATCCGTGTCCGACCGGAGGGTACGGCAGTCGGTGTACTAGTACACACGCTCCGGGGGGAATTTTGGCCCCGGAACGGAATTCCGCGTAACCAGCGCGCTGTCGACCGTCTCGGGGTGCTGATTCCGAATTGTTGTCACATAAGCGATTCCGATGCCCGTGCGGAAAGTTATGCCCAATTCTTTCGCTGAAGGGGTGGGAATAAACTGGATGGGGTGACTATATCGGTGATGTTCGGGCACCCATATCCACTACCTGGGGAGGAGATCTCGGGTCGAGTTGAACACGACTTCCGATCGCTGTGACTGGGCGGCTCCGCGTGTGGGCTCCGCCAGCGATTCACGTAATCGAGGGAGTCGCTACTGCCAAAAAATCTTGGAATAGGGGAGATCGTCGGCTAGAATCGCAATTTCGGAGAGCGAAACGAATGTTTTTCGACTTTGAAACGACGTCTTATCGCTTGAGGCAATAAGGGGGCGTCGAGCGCCTCTGAGTGCCGATTTTGAATTGGGTTCTTATAAGCGATTCTGATAACCAAGCGAAACGTTATGCCCGTTTGAGCGAAGGGGTGTCCGTATGCGATCGCATCGGCAGCCTGCAACCGCGCTCCCGGAGAGGAATTTGGGCGCCAGACCGGAAATCACCGAATGCGACCATTTACCGACCGGGTCGAAGTGCCGATTCTGAATTGGGGCCTCTCCGGCGGTTCCGACCCCCGGGCGAATAAATATCCCGTCCGACCGGAGGGTACGGCAGTCGGTGTACTAGTACACACGCTCCGGGTGGAATTTTGGCCCCGGAATGGAATTTCGCGTAACCAGCGCGCTGCCAACCGTCTCGGGGTGCCGATTCCGAATTGTGGTCACATAAGCGATTCCGATGCCCGTGCGGAAGGTTATGCCCAATTCTTTCGCTGAAGGGGTGGAATAACCGGAGGGGGTGACTATATCGGCGATGTTCAGGCACCCATATCCACTACCTGGGGAGGAGATCTCGCGTCGAGTTGAACCCGACTTCCGATTGCTGTGACAGGGCGGCTGCGCGTGTGGGCTCCGCCAGCGATTCGCGTAATCGAGGGAGTCGCTACTGCCAAAAAACCTTGGAATATGGGAGATCGTCGGCTAGAATCGTAATTTTAGAGTGCGAAACGAAGGTTTTTCAACCCAAAAAGACGTCTTATTGCCTGAGGCAATAAGGGGGCGTTGAGCGCCTCTGAGTGCCAATTTCGAATTGGGGTCTTATAAGCGATTCCGATAACCGAGCAAAAAGTTATGCCCGTTTGAGCGAAGGGGTGTCCGTATGCGATCGCATCGGCAGCCTGCGACCGTGCTCCCGAGAAGGAATTTGGGCACCGGCCGGAAATCTCCGAATGCGACCATTTACCGACCGGGTCGAAGTGCCGATTCTGAATTGGGGCCTGGCGGGCGGTTCCGACCCCCGGGCGAATAAATACCGCGTCCGACCGGAGGGTACGCTTGTCGGTGTACTAGTACACACGCTTCGGAGGGAATTTTGGCCCTGAACGGAATCAGATTTGGGACACCAAGAGTAAGTTCAATGTGTCCCTGCCTTATGCCCACTTACTTACCAAGATCTTCAAACACTTCGGTGTTGATCTTCTGGGGCAGTCGTAGAGAAAATGGGCCAAGCAATCAGTCCAGGAATCTAAAGAAGAGTGGTTTCTCTGAGGAAAATGGTGTCTGGTCCAAGGCTTCTGTTGCTGAAGGGGAAGCCATCATCGACGACACCTCAGTTGTTCATCAGGAGATGGGATCAGCGGATATGATTCCAGATTTGCCAGTGGAGTCAATTTCAGCTCCAGCAGTTGGAGCAGCAGAATCTTCAGGCCCCTCTATAGCAGAAGTCCAGTCTGGAAGTGCAGTAGAAGAAGAAAGAGTGTCTGTAGCAGCTTCAGAATTTCCAGAAGAACAGTTCCAATCTTGCAGAGAGAGATTGAGGATATTCTCCCAGAGGACATTGTTCCAGTTGAGGACCCACTACCCTCAACTGTAGTTGCATCTATTCTTTCAGACATTATTGATTCATTCCTTTCACCTCAAGTGCTCCTGAAGCTTGTGGGAGTGTTGCTGAAGAGGCTGTGGCATCAGGCCACTTTGATGTTCAAATGGAATGTACCAGTAGAGTTAGAGCACCCAGATGGTCAGGGTGACTCTGTGCTGGCGGATGCTCCCATTCAGGGGAGCAGGTATCAAATGAAGAAGAAACTCCTGCTCAGGGGGAGCAGTCAAAGGACAATGAAGCAGAAGAAGGAGATCACCTTGATCACCATGGGCTCTGCACCAGAAAATGTTAATATCCCTTGTGGCTCAGAAGATGTCAGAGAAGGGGAGATAGTCAGCTCCTCCAGTTCAGATGATGATGAGCCTTCTTCAGCTTCAGAGGCTCAGAGTAAAGGGAAGAAGTAGAATCTGAATTTCCATGTTGTCAAATACTCCCTTTGAAAGGCCAGTAAAGCAGAAAATTATAATCAACCTGAAGCCTGTAATAGAGACTTGATGCTCAAGGACAAATCTTATGTTCTCTTCAGGCAGACACCAATTCAATCTTCATGAGCCAAGCTTCAGCCTCCAAGGAATTGGCCAGTGTGAGAAATGCCATGAAGTGGTTTAATAAAGAAATGGGTACCATGAAGGAGATGCTAGAGAAAATTCTGAAGGTGGTTGGAGATCACATTCCTCCTCCTCCTCCTGCTGACCAAGCCCAAGAATCAGGGCCATCAGGGCCAGCCCCAGAAGCAGCAGCAGCAGCAGCAGCAGAACCAGAAGAGGTAGGGCCAGAAGTGCCAACTGATCAAGTTGCAGGGCCACCAGGGCCATCTGAGCAAGGGTCAGGGCCATCAGGGCCGTTGGTAAGTGAGTCTGTGCAGATAGAGGCAGAAGAGTTATTGGCGCCCAAGCCACCAGCTCCCTCTTCTCCCTCTCACACACCCATTCCACCATCACCACCCTCAGCTCCTACAGCTCCTCCTGCTCCTCAGACCTTCAAGAAGCCCCAATCTAGACCTATTTCTTCTCCCACTCCATTTCCTTCTCAATCCACCTCAACTCCTGCCTCCTCTACTTCCATTCCTTCTCCTATACCTGAGGCCCCTCCAGCATCCTCAGCTGGAGCATCCTCCTCCTCCTCTGGTCCCTCCTTGGACCAGTTGATGACCTCCCTACTTCTTCTCACTCCTTTCTTCATCCTACTCCTCCACCCTCTTTCATCACTATCATACCTGAAAGAGCTCAACTCAACTCTCCCTTTATGGAAAAGATAAAGGATGAGTTTGAGGAAGGGATCCTCAGATCTGTGTTGAAAGTTGGGGAACATATTCACAGGGCAGACCCTTCTAGTCTTGCCCCCAAGAAAAGGAAACTTACTTCTACTTCCTCCTCTTCCTCGGACCCCCATACTCACCTTTGTGGTTTTCTCTCACAGTGGACAACAAACATACCCCACTGTATAGGGAATACCTTTCCAAAGTTGTTTTTGCCACCATCATCAACCTTCCCTTTCAAAATCTCACAGATCATTTGCACACTATTCTACCCTACACTTCTCTTTCCAAATCCGAAAAATCCAAAATCTTCTCACTTGCCCACTCCAAATCTGAAGAGCAGTGGGGCAAAGGTCATAAGGATCTCCTAAAGAAATTCAGTCTTGCCAATCTGCTAGATTTCCTCCAAGGGACCACTCCCTGACCCTATCTGAGTGGTTCAGGATGTATCACCAAGAGCTTTGGGCTCCCTTCATTCAAACGAAAATTAAGATGGTCAGGCACTATGTGTTGTTCAACAACTACAGATATGTCCATCGTCTTCCTGAAGTTCAGCTCTGTCAGTTCAAAAGGGCCATTTCAGCTCTCTCTCCAGATATCTCTCATACTTCAGATGTCCAGGTAGATTTTGCTACCCTTCAAGTACCAGAAGAAATAGCTCTTCCGCACAATCCATTTCCTTGTCATGGAGTCCTCTGTAGGATCCATTATCTTTGAACGGTTTGCCAGAGTAATGGGCAGAATTAAAGTGCAGAAAGGCTGCCTGGTTGCTTTTCCTAGCTTTGGGACTCGGCGTTTCCTCAAGATGAACATGGACAAGGATGCATATGCTGATCTTCTCTACCAGCACCTAGATCTTCATCTCAAACGGATGGCTTCCACTATGGGACCATCCTACTCTATACCTTTTGGAGTTTTTAAAGCCCATTTTGAAGAACATGAAGCACAGGCATGGGAAACCATCTCCCATTTTGCCTCTCTTTTATCTCCTGCTTTCTACTTACCTGTACCTCTAAAGAATTAATAGAGTCTCTTCGATCCAATCTTTCTCTTCTTTTCTTTGTCTCAGTTCGCTTTTTGCTTAATGACAAAAAGGGGGAGAAAATACTTAGCATGTCTGAAATATTCATCCACTAGTTTTAAGAAAAAAAAATTAGCATGTCATTTCTTTAGAACAAATTTCAGATACTTTTTATCCATGCTTATTGTTCAGTTTTGTCATCATCAAAAAGGGGGAGATTGATGATCAGTCTGTCCCCATGTAATTTTAACTAATTATATATATATATATATATATATTGATGATTAACAAAACCAAACAAGAGTTTATCAATTATATCTAATGAATAGTTCATAAGTCTTGAGTACAGAAAAAATACCAAGGTCAAACAAGCCAATAAAGGTATGCACTACTTCTCTGAAGCCTTAATCTTTTCAATATGATATTTCTCTAAGTCCATATCGACTTCTATTGAAGGCCATAACGATTTCTTTATAAGCATATCGATTTCAATAGAATTATCATAATGATTTCCTTATAAAACTGAAAAGTCTTGTTATTTCAAACAAGTCGATGTCACAACGACTTTATAAGTCACTGTATGATTTCTTTAGAGCCCGTAACGACTTGCTCGTCACAACGACTCTATAAGTCACCGTAACGATTTCTTTAGAGCCCGTAACGACTTGCTCGTCACAACGACTCTATAAGTCACCGTAACGATTTCTTTAGAGCCCGTAACGACTTGCTCATCACAACGACTCTATAAGTTACCGTAACGATTTCTTTAGAGCTCATAACGACTTGCCTGTCGCAACGACTCTATAAGTTACCGTAACGATTTCTTTAGAGCTCGTAACGACTTGCCTGTCGCAACACTCTATAAGTTGTCATAACGATTTCTTTAGAACTCTCGACTTGCTTATTGTAACGACTTCATGTTACCATAACAATTTCTTTAGAGTTTATAACGATTTGATAAGTGTTCACAACGATTTGCTTCGTATAACGATTTGATAAGTGTTCACAACAATTTGCTTTGTATAACGATTTGTTAAGCATTTCACAACGATTTCTTCTGTCTCATAACGACTTGGTTAACCTGACTTATTCATAACAATTTCATAAGTCATATGGTCATCGATTTCATATTAACGTGATATGATCTTTGTTGACTAGTCAAAGTCCACGTAGACATCTCTCTGACGCTTTTGCATTTATGAGATCTGAACGTATCTCTGCATGCATGCAGACCATATCATCCTTTATCGTGCCTACTCTGATAATGTCCTTTAGACTTAAGATATTGGCACTACTATTTTCATGTCTATTGCTACTGACGTTGACTGACATCAGAGACAGCTTAGTTGTCTGCTATTTGAGTTTGACATTTGTGCAGACCTCTGATCCAGCTTCACGGTACAATGTTAAACAAAGAGAAGCCAACGGATATCTTTGAAGATCTCATCTCTTTGTGTGTTCAAGCAATCAAAAGACTGTTGACTGGAAGCTTCCAAGACTCCAGATGTCATTCAGTCTAACGACTACTCAAAAAAGGGACAACGGACACTTCAACGTCTACATTTCAAATTGAAGATATAAATTCAAGTCAGAAGAACAGAAGAATATACCTCGCGCATTCAAGCATTCAAATTCTTCTGAAGAAAGTCCAGAGCAAAGAACCTTCATTCCACTTAGCTTTTGCTCTTTTGCTCGTTTGCTCTCCACTAGTTTGTGAAAATCTTGAGAGAGCCTGTATAGTTCTGAGAGTGTGCCTTGCTTAAAATCTCTTTGCTCTCAGTTCTAGTTGCTTCAGATCCTTGCTTATCAAAAGCTTGATCTAGGGGCTTAAATTTCATTTACTCTCTTTGTGTTGTTCCCTTCAGTTGTGAAGGAAGACCTGGTGCTATCCAGGGTGTTGTTCCCTTCGGTTGTGAAGGAAGACCTGGTGGTATCCAGGGTGTTGTTCCCTTCGGTTGTGAAGGAAGACCTGGTGTGGTATCCAGGGTGTTGTTCCCTTCGGGTGAGAAGGAAGACCAGCTGAGCTGGGTGTTGTAGCGTCCTTAGGGGGACTGTACCCCTTGGGTCGGACGTGGATATTTGTTCGCCTGCGGGTCGGAACCGCCCACGAGGCCCAAATTCAGAATCGGCACTTCGACCCGAATGGTAAAAGGTCGCATTCGGAGATTTCTGGTCTGGCGCCCAAATTCCTCTCCGGGAGCGTGGTCGCGGGCTGCCAATGCAATCGCATACGGACACCCCTTCGCTCAAACGGGCATAACTTTCCGCTCAGTTATTAGAATCGCTTATAAGACCCCAATTCAGAATCGCACTCAGAGGCGCCTGACGTCCCCTCATTGACTCGGGCGTTAAGACGTCGTTTCGGGGTTTTAAAACCTTCGTTTTGCACTCCAAAATTGCGGTTTTAGTCTACGATCTTTCTGATTCCAAGGTTTTCTGGCAGTAGCAACTCCCTCGATTACGCGAATCGCTGGCGGAGCCCACACACGGAGCCGACTTGTCACGGCGATCGGAAGCCGTGTTTCACTCGGTGCGAGATCTCCTCCCCAGTTCGCTGATATGGGCGCTCGAACATCGCCGATATAGTCACTCCCTCCGGTTTATACCACCCCTTCAACAAAAGAACTGGGCAAAACTTTCCGCCCGGTATCGGAACCGCTTATGTGATCATGATTCGGAATCGGCACTCCGAGATGGTCGACAGGGCACTGGTTTCGCGGAATTCCATTCCGGGGTCGAAATTCTGCCCCGTAGCGTGTGTACTAGTACACCGATTGTCGTACCCCTTGGATCGGACGTGAATATTTGTTCACCCGGGGGTCGGAACCGCCCTCGAGGCCCCAATTCAGAATCGGCACTTCGACCCGGTCGGTAAAAGGTCGCATTCGGAGATTTACGGTCTGACGCCCAAATTCCACTCTGAGAGCGTGCTCACGGGCTGCCGATGCGATCGCATACGGACGCGCCTTCGCTCAAACAGGCCTAACTTTCCGCTCGGTTATCGGAATGGCTTATAAGACCCCAATTCAGAATCGGCACTCAGAGGCGCTCGACGCCCCCTTATTGCTCGGGTGATAAGACGTTGATTCGGGGTCGAAAAACCTTCATTTTGCACTCTAAAATTATGATTTGAGCCGACGATCTCCCTGATTCCAATGTTTTCTAGAAGTAGCGACTCCCTCAATTACGCAAATCGCTGGAAGAGCCCACAACGAAGCTGGCCTTTCACAGAAATCGGAAGTCGTGTTCAACTCATCGTGAGATCTCCTCCTCAGGTCGCTGATATGGGCGTTCGAATGTCGCCGATATTGTCAACCCCACCGGCTTATTCCAACCCCTTCAGCAAAAGAACTGGACATAACTTTCCGCCCAGGCATCAGAACTGCTTATGTGACCACGATTCGAATTGGCACTCCGAGACGGTTGACTGGGTGCTAGTTTTGCAGAATTCCGTTATGGGGCCGAAATTCCGCCCCAAAGCGTGTGTACTAGTACACCGAATGTCGTACCCCCTTAGGTCGGACGTGGATATTTGTTCGCCCGGGGGTGGGAACATCCCGCGAGGCCCCAACTCAGAATCGACACTTCGACCCGGTCGGTAAAAGGTCGTATTCGGAGATTTCTGATCCGACGCCCAAATTCCTCTCCGGGAGCGTGCTCGCGGGCTGTCGATGCGATCGCATGTGGACACCCTTCGCTCGAACGGGCATAACTTTCCGCTCGATTATCAAAATCGCTTATAAGACCCCAATTCGGAATCGGCACCCAGAGGCGCCCGACATCCCTTATTGCCTCGGGTGATAAGACGTTGCTTCGGGGTCGAAAAATCTTCGTTTTACACTCCAAAATTGTGATTCTAGCCGACATTCTCCCTAATTCCAAGGTTTTCTGGCAGTAGCGAATCCCTCGATTACGCGAATCGCTGGTGGAGCCCACACACGGAGCCTGCATGTCACGGCGATCAGAAGTCGTGTTCAACTCGGCGTGAGATCTCCTCCCTAGGTCGCTGATATGGGCTCTCGAACATCGCTGATATAGTTACCCCCTCTGGTTTATTCCACCCCTTTAGTGAAAGACTTGGGCATAACTTTCCACCTGGGCATCGGAACCGCTTATGTGACCACGATTCGGGATCGACACTCCAAGACGGTCGACAGGGCGATGGTTTCACGGAATTCCGTTCTGGGGCCTTAACTCCGACCCGGAGCGTGTGTACTAGTACACTGATTGTCGTACACCTTGGGTCGAATGCGGATATTTGTACGCCCGAGGGTCGGAACCGCCCGCCAGTACAACGCCTAAATTCCTCTCCGGGAGCGTGCTCGCGGGCTGCCGATGTGATCTCATACGGACACCCTTCGCTCAAACGGGCATAACTTTTCACTCGGTTATCGGAATCGCTTATAGACCCCAATTCGGAATCGGCACCCAGAGGCGCCCGACATCCCTTATTGCCTCGGGTGATAAGACGTTGCTTCGGGGTCGAAAAATCTTCGTTTTACACTCCAAAATTGTGATTCTAGCCGACATTCTCCCTAATTCCAAGGTTTTCTGGCAGTAGCGAATCCCTCGATTACGCGAATCGCTGGTGGAGCCCACACACGGAGCCTGCATGTCACGGCGATCAGAAGTCGTGTTCAACTCGGCGTGAGATCTCCTCCCTAGGTCGCTGATATGGGCTCTCGAACATCGCTGATATAGTTACCCCCTCTGGTTTATTCCACCCCTTTAGTGAAAGACTTGGGCATAACTTTCCACCTGGGCATCGGAACCGCTTATGTGACCACGATTCGGGATCGACACTCCAAGACGGTCGACAGGGCGATGGTTTCACGGAATTCCGTTCTGGGGCCTTAACTCCGACCCGGAGCGTGTGTACTAGTACACTGATTGTCGTACACCTTGGGTCGAATGCGGATATTTGTACGCCCGAGGGTCGGAACCGCCCGCCAGTACAACGCCTAAATTCCTCTCCGGGAGCGTGCTCGCGGGCTGCCGATGTGATCTCATACGGACACCCTTCGCTCAAACGGGCATAACTTTTCACTCGGTTATCGGAATCGCTTATAAGACCCCAAATCGGAATCGGCACTCAGAGGCGCCCGACGCCCACTTATTACCTCTAGTGATAGGACGTCATTTCGGGGTCGAACAACCTTCGTTTTACACTCCAAAATTGTGATTCTAGCCGACGTTCTCCCCGATTCTACGGTTTTTTGGCAGTAGCGACTCCCTCGATTACGCGAATCGCTGGAGGAGCCCACACACGGAGCCTGCCACTCACGGTGATCAGAAGTTGTGTTCAACTCGACGCGAGATCTCCTCCCTAGGTCGCTGATATGGGTGCTCGAACATCGCAGATATAGTTACCCTCTTTGGTTTATTCTCACCCCTTCTGCGAAAGAACTGGGCATAACTATCCACCCGGGCATCGGAACCGCTTATATGACCACGATTCAAGATCGACACTCCGAGACGGTCGACAGGCGCTGGTTTCACAGAATTCCATTTCGGGGACTTAATTCCGCCTCAGAGCGTGTGTACTAGTACACCGATTGTCGTACACCTTGGGTCGGACGTAGATATTTGTTCACCCAGGGGTCGGAACAGCCTGCGAGGCCCCAATTCAGAATCGGCACTTCGACCCGGTCAGTAAAAGGTCGCATTCGGAGATTTCTGGTCCGGCGCCTAAATTCCTCTCCGGGAGCGTGCTCGTGGGCTGCCGATGCGATCGCATACGGATACCCCTTTGCTCAAACGGGCATAACTTTCCGCTCGATTATCGGAATCGCTTATAAGACCCCAATTCGGTATCGGCACTCAGAGGCGCCCGACACCCCCTTATTGCCTCGGGTGATAAGACGTCGTTTTGGGGTCGAAAAACCTTCGTTTTACACTCCAAAATTGTGATTCCAACCGACGTTCTCCACAATTCCAAGGTTTTCTGGCAGTAGCGACTCTCTCGATTACGCAAATCGCTGGCGGAGCCCACACACGGAACTGGCCTATCACGGTGATCGGAAGTCATGTTCAATTCGGCGCGAGATCTCTTCCCCAGGTCGCTGATATGGGCGCTCGAACATCGCCGATATAGTCACACCCTCTAGTTTATTCCTACCCCTTCAGCGAAAGAATTGCGCATAACTTTCCGCCCGAGCATCGGAACCGCTTATATGTCCA